>QEPC01003440.1:110686-125963 GCA_003113815.1 Sphenodon punctatus
ACCCCTTAGCCTTATATTTATCCACTAAATGGGCTAAAAGAAAACAGTGATCTATAGTACTTTTCCCTGGTTGAAAGCCTATTTGTTCCGGTGCTAAGATTTCATATTGATGAACCCAATGCTGTAATTTATCCAGCAAAAGACTCGCATAGATTTTAGAAATAACATTTAATAAGCTAATAGGATGATAGTTTTTAGTATCTGATCTAGACCCACACTTGTAAATTGTTATCACTATAGCCGTCTTCCAGGAGGAAGGAACAGATCCTGAAGCATTAGGCAGGGGATTACTTGCAGCAATGCAAAGTTAACTAGTAACCCAGTTAATTTCTAGTAACCCAGGATTACATTCTTCTCCCCTCCAAATTTTCTGACGAATTCTGGCAGGTAGGAAAATATACCCTTCCCCAAGGGGACAGTATAGACAAATTGTCTGATCCATAGATAAGAAGCACAAAGTGGACTTGGTGTCTCTTCTTCTTCTGGAGAGCAAATGTTGCAGGGTATTAACAATTCATGGTGAAAGGTCCTTGTCCTTCCTTCCTGACCTTCCAGTATGCCTTGTTCTCCTGCGCCATGGTTGTCAGCATCCTCCACTATGTCTCCTTGTACATGAGTGTTGGAATACTGTGGTTGACACCCATAGGGTCTACACATATAATAAGGTAGGCATTGCCACCTGCAGTAGGGGTGGCGATGTTGCAATTGACCTTCTGGAATGCTCTCTGATCCCTTGTTCTTTTCCCCACTTTCACTATTTTGGTACTTTTGCTGGTAGTTGCGTGGAGGACACCTACAACATGAATATCACCTGTACTGGTTATGGTCTGCTGTGTATATACTGCCTGGCACTGGAATGGCACCAGGACCTGAAACATTAACTTTCTCCACACCCTTCTCTTATTCAATCACATCAAATTCCAGTGTCTCCATCTCCTACACTGTGGAGTTACTTCCTGGGATTGTTCTTTATGGCAGTCTGGTGGACAAAGACATTTTCCTTGGTATCATTCCTATTAATGAAACCATAACCGTTCGTTATGGTGAACCATTTCACTGTCCCCCAAACCCTTCATTATGATGACCTTGTCCCCTCTGGTGGACAAGGACAAGATTCCTTCCACCCTATGACCCTCATGGTGGGGAATAATTATTGCTTCCAGATTAATGAGCCGGATAGGCAATGGGTTTGTGGTTATGCAGCACTCTATGCCTTAGAAACAGTTGGTAAAGACATGAATTATTTTTATCTATTTATAATACTGAAACTGTATCAAGCAATAAAACAAACTTAGGCCACACAAGAATAATTCTTTCAAAATGCTCTGATAATTACAAGCCTGATAGCAGGCCATATAGTAACTTATAGTAACTTGACTGAGATTGCTTCTTACACACAGTGCCCTTTGAGTCACTGAGAACATCTGGCTTCACATCGTCAAGGTTTAAAAAAACAACTAACCAACCACTTTTGTTAGTGTGTGTAAAACAATCACATTTACCTCATAATTTCTCTTTTAAAAGCTACAGTCCATAGTTAAAATGTAAAGTGCAAGTATAATTTTATCATTGCTTGCAAACATGTTTTTATCCAGGTATACTGGTAAGAGGAAAACTGGCATTTAAATCTCTATTTTCTGCAGCATAATGTTCAAAACTACCTTTCCAAATAGGCAAAACCTGGCATAGTTTATCTACTGTCAGAATGGGGTGGATGGTTGTATGTCTTGGGTACAAAGACCTTTTCATTTGGCAATTAAAACCAAGAAAAATGCAGCTTTATGAAGCTCACGCACATTCACAACTTCTCATGAAAGTCCCTGTTTTGACAGAAACCAAGGAAGCAGAAACAATACACTTCCCGAAAGCAAACCTAAATGTTAAATCTGGTGTCTGACTTTCTCAAAGTTTAGGGTGTTCTGAAATGGGGTTTTAATTTAAGCTAAGCACTATTAAGATCTTCTTGTTTTTTTACCCACGTACTTCTCCTGCATGTTTGCTGTTACATCCTGAATTTCTGTGTGCCTAAATCACTCACCCAGATCTTAAACATCTGGATCTTTGAACTTCTGCATAGGATTTCTCCCAGAACTTTTGTGTGTAAAATGTTCTGGTAAACTTCTTTGCTCCAGGCAGCTGTGGTCACTTGGTTTCCATAGCAGTCGCTCATGTCTACAGCTGCGGCTACTTTAGGCTGCCTCAGGGCAGTGTTTCTGTGAATAATGCATCCAGGAACTGCCTCAGGGCAGTGTGTGTGTGAAAAATGAATCCGGAACTTACTTGAGGGCTTGTAAACCAAGAAGATTGAAAGACCAGCACTAAGGTGTGTGTAAAAATACCCGCTGTCTTTAGTCTCCATGATGCTAATACTTTGGTCCGATCCTCAAATGTTAACGTTTACCTATGCTGTTAAGTCAAAGCTTGCACACAAGACATTTTAGGAACAAAATTACATATGACAGCTCTTTAAAAAAAAAAGGAAGAGCTGTCTTTTTGTTTGCCAGACAAATACGGGACAAGTGTCATCAAAAACCTTAGCCAGCACTTTCAATGCATCGAGCTCAGAGTGTTTCACAAATGAAGACTCACTGTCCCCATGGGGAGAAGTACAAAGAGAGGAAGTGACAAGCCCAAGTTCACAGAAAGTCTATGCAGAACAGAGTATAAAATACAGGGCTCTCCTCTTCCCACTGAACCAGGGAGACAAAATATTTGGAGGAGCAACAGAATTTAGAGTCAGAGAATTGATGCAACGCAAGCATTGTGTATTGAGCACAGCAGGTTTATGTGGATGGCATCACTAGTGGTACAGAAAGTAACAGGCATAGAAGATCCAGTCCCTGCCCCAAAGAGCTTACAGTCTACAACTAGTAACCACCAACACAGCTCAGGAGAATGAGAAGATACAGCAGTAGAACAGAACTTGTTTTTATTCCATACTCCTGGAGTCAGAAATATCACAGAGCTGGGTAATTTTGAGGAAAGCATTTCCTTGCCCTAGGAGAGCAGGTATACTTCCCACTATTTCCACAGTGCATGGTTTTGCTTACAACTCAGTAATCCACCCCAAAACACCAGACATTATCATCAGGGACAGTTTTCAGGGTGGAGAAGGGTTCTTCCAGACAGGATAAAGGACAGGAGCAATGATTTTCTTTTTTAAAGGGTGTAACATATGGTTCCAGATTTAATCAAACAGAAAACGCAGGTCTCACCCTTCAGTAAACATGGAAATGAAATTAAACTGAAAGCTACTCTACAGCATCAAAAGAGAATACGTGCAACGGGAAGAATTGCTTTTGGAATCAATTTGCAGCTAAGGTACATCAAACCAGGGGACACCATTTAAACTGTACATCACAGGAAAAGCAGAAGCTACTCACAGAGGGCTAAGTGAGGCTGCCAATCTGAGAAGCAGAGACACCTTGGCTTGCCAGGCAGGAGACATAAACTCCTGGGAAAATGTGGGGAGAAACACTAACGGCATTTAGCACCCCAACAGTGTCCAGCAGGACTGTAGGGAACAGTTCAGGATGCATGGCAGGAACTGCATGTTCACTAGGGATGGGAATTCCGGATCTACCAGTATCCAATACTGCCGGTATTTCGGTGTACCGGCAGTATCGGATTAACCCCGTAATCCGGCTAAAATTACCGGATTCCCCGTACCGGTTTTTTTACTTTGTGGCCATTCAAATGAATGTTCACACTGGAGTTCAGAGCACCTGGCCTACCGTGAGGGTGAGACCAAGGCCTGTGGGCACTGGGAGCTTCTCCACCGCTGCCTGTCGCTGTCCCGCCGCCACCCACCAAACACCAAAATATGTCCATCTCAAGAGGAAAAAGTGGGGATGGCCTCGGCCCTGCTACAAATCCCCTGTTGAAGATGCCCGGGCCCCTCTATGCCTAATTCCCCCAACCCTTCTGGGACCGCCCAGCTCCCTTCTCTGCCCCTGGAGGATGCCTTGGTAAGATTACCACACAAGGAAAATGGTGACCACAGCATACGTCCCAGATTGGGCCCTTTGAAAACCTCATGCAGAGTCTGTGTGGAGCTGCAACAGAACACAGAGCGGGGAGGAAATCAGGTGAGAGGGTGGCCCCAGACAGTGTCAGCGGTGGCAACAGGTAGAGAGCCATGGATGACTTGGGGGGGGGTCCCTCCTGATGCTCCCAAACCCCAGGGAACAATAGCCCTGAGCCCCGACGAATAGAGTAACAGGGAAAGAGGGAGGAGAAACTCCCCTGCTTCCCCACTTGGCTCTTAGTACCAACTGCGCACGCATTACATAACTTTCTTTTCCATACAATAACATGAATATTTTAAGAACGTATAACCTGTTGGATAGCCTTACCCCCCTCCCCTCCCACCCCCCATTTCCCAGGGGCAACATTCAAGAAGGCATTCTAAGCAGCAGCACCATGGCTGTGGAATTCCCTCCTGGTAGAGATTTAATGCCTCCTTTCATGAGGGCAGAGTTCCAGAGTGCCTTAATGAGGCTGTGGTGTGGTCTCTGCTCAAAAAACCATTTCTTGAAGTTGACTCACCAGCCAGCTATTGACCAGTCTCTAACCTTCCCTTTTTAGGGAAGGTTATTGAATGGGTGGGGGCTTAGCAGCTTCAGGCACATTTGGACGGCATCAGTTTTCTGAATCCCTTGCAGTCCGGCTTTCGTCTGGGTTATGGCACTGAGACTGCATTTGTGGCCTTGGTCAATGACCTCTGTCATGAGTTAGACCATGGTCATGGTCGATCCTCTTTTGCGAGTTAGACAATGGTCAATCTACACTGCTGATTCCGTTAGAACTGTCCACTTCTTTTAATACCATTGACTAGAAGGTGCTGGTGACACTCTTGCAGGACCATGCTGGGATAGGCATCTCACCAAGCCATCTGAAGTTGAATCCTGAAAAGCTGAGATGATGGTGGTGGGTGACGGGTTTGGGAGAGATCTCCATCATTGATGGGGTTCGCCTTTCCTTAGTCCCTCAGTTTCGGAGTCTGGGGGTGCTCCTTGATTCACAGCTCCGCCTGGATGCCCAGGTGGAGGCTGTGGTGAGGAGTGTTTATTGCCACATCTTGTGTGATGGCTTTGGATGTATATTTCAGGCTCTGACCTTGCTACTAGGGAGTTCGGAAATTTTGTTCGGTTCGGTTCAAAAATCAAGTTCGGTTCGGAAGTTCGGTTCGGTCGACAGAACTAGTTAAGTTCGATCAAATTCTGAAGGTCTGAACTGAGTTCATACATTCAAAACCGGTGTTTTAAGCTGTTTTTAGTCTTCCAAACTGGTTCAGATTCGACCTAACAGTTCGGTCGAATTCAAGTTCGGTTCGGAAGTTTGGTTCGGTGAACCGAACAAGTAGAGTTCATTCCAAACTCCGAACTTCTGAACCGCATTTGCACATCTCGACTTGCTACTATCATCAAATCGTTCATAACCTCGAGATTAGATTACAGCATCGCACTCTAAGTGGGGCTACCCTTGGTGATGGTCTGGAGACTGCAGCTGGTGCAGAATGTGGCAGCCCACCTCTTTGCAGGGGCAGATCATCATGAGCAAAGAACACCAGTGCTCCATTCGTTGCACGGGCTGTCTATGGTCTTCTGGGCTCAAATCAAGATGTTGGCATTGACTTTTAAAACCTTAAACAGCTTGGGCTCTACTTATCTACAGAACCCCCTCACCTCCTGGGTTCTGGATCGGCCCCTGCTGTCATCAAAGTGTGCCCCTCTTAAAGTCCCCCATGTCCATCAGAGACAGGGACGATGGAGAGGGCATTCTTGGTGGCCACTCCAAGGCTGTGGAACTCCCTCTCAGTGGAGGTTCGGCTATCCCTGGATCTTTTTGTCTTCTGAAGACAACGTAAGACCTGGCTGTTTCGCTGGGCATTTGGTGAGGGAGAGGGAGTGGATGGGTGTGGGTAGGGTAAAGATGAAAGTGGGATTTATTTTTGTGCGATACCTATTTATTGTTTTAGGAGTGTTGGTTTTATTGATATTTTTGATGTTGTATGTTTTATTGCATTTTATCTATTTTATGAAAATTGTAAGCTGCCCCCAAGCTGCTGTTAGGTGGGAGGGGCAGGATATAAACTTTATATTAGTAAATAAAAATAAATTAATAAATGAATAGTTCTTAGCTACTGGCCTTGGGGAACAACCATATCTCAATAGGGTCCTAAGTCTGGCCTCCTTCGTCCTCTACAGCCAGCCCAATTCTCCAAGTGGGACTTCTCCCAATCAAAGTGGGTCCCCACACCCATAAACTTACAACATAAGGTTACTCACCTCTGGAACAAATAATAAGGAACCCACCTGGGAGTTGTGCTCTGTCTTTTCTGGCTCACTCCACGCTGATTGTTAGTCCATTCGGCTTGCAGGCTTTCCCAAGCCCTTTCCCCCCAGCATTGCTGAAAGACCTAGTCTCCTGGCTCTTTTTGCCAACATACTTGTTATGATGAGCCTGGGCTCCTGGCTGCTTTCAGCACTCTTCCCTCAATAGCAGACTCTTAGTGTGGTCACCCTGATACAAGTCTTACAGCTGAGTTCAACACCCAGTCATCTCTCTGACTTCCTGTTCCCTTTTAATACAAGTGTTGTCTTCTAATTGAGCCCAATAGTTTAGCTCATAAAGGGCCCATAGTTGTTAGCAGCTTAATGCTTGTTATGCTGCCTGTCTCAAGGCTTGTTGAGGAGGGGTCAGTATTGTGGTTGCCCTGTGACCCTGTTACAGTGTGCATGCACAGAATGGTCCAGCAGCCATTTTGCAAATGTGCAGTGGTTACTGGTTGGTTGGTTGGTTGGTTGGTTTGCTTGTTTGTTTGTTTAGATAGATAGATAGATAGATAGATAGATAGATAGAAACTGTTTTAGTTTTAAACAGAAATGAATGAAAGCAAATGTATGTTAGTTGCTTATTCATTTGCTCTTGTATCTTTAGTTACCAAAACTAATGGGGCTCCATTCATTTTAGTAACTATACAAACAAAACAAAATGGACACCCCTACTTAGACTGAAGACCTGGGGAAGAAATGCTTTAGGGTGGTGGGGAGGAAAATATTTTGTATGTGATCATATAATTAAAGCCTAAGCAGGGGTGAGGAACCTCAGGCCTTAGGAC
The DNA here is from genome assembly GCA_003113815.1 of Sphenodon punctatus. NCBI lineage: Eukaryota > Metazoa > Chordata > Lepidosauria > Sphenodontia > Sphenodontidae > Sphenodon > Sphenodon punctatus. The sequence continues at coordinate 117,810 of QEPC01003440.1, forward strand.
CAAATGTGGTCCATTGCTAAGTTGTTTGTTTTTTGGCCTCTGGATCCAGTTCCTACCTCTAGGCAATGGAAGAGTGAACTCAAGTTAAGGCAGCTAGGGATTCAATTCACCTTTTATTTGTATCCACTCTCTCTCACCTACGGCGACTCGAGACAGCTAACAACAAAGGTAGAACATACAAAATAATAATAACAGTTATAATTCAATACAAAACACAAAGCCAATAACCCCTCAGTTTATCACAATATATCATAATCATAATCTTTCAACATCAACCTATTGTTCTATCCTTGCTGCCACCAGGGAAGAGCCAACACAATTTCAGCCCAGTCTCATGCTCTTACCAGGAGAAGGGGCCCAACTTCACTCCAATTCACAATAATATACAAAAATGTTCATTATTCAATATATAACAATAACTCACGTATCCATCGATACAAAACAGCCCAGTCCTGCCACAATAATAATCCCTCCCCCATCCCTTCTGCTGCTGCCACCAGAGGTTGGTACTAGGAGGAAAACCTCCCCCTCTCTCATAATTAAAACATATCCTATTACCCTATCCCACTCCCCCCTTTTGCCCCCAGAAAACAAAGCTCACAGGGAATAATGCCCCCCCTCTGGGTTCCCTATAGTGCCCAGAGGGCCCCAGAGGGCCTCACCTTTTGGTCACAGCCCTTTGGCTCTCGGCCGCTCCCATTTATGCCACCCCCAGGTCCACTGCTGGGTCTCAGTCAAGTCGGGGGGGGGGAGGGTCATTCCAGGACACCCTAACCTGGGCCCACTGGCTTCCTGACTCCCCCAACCCCCAATACTAACTGCCTCAATGTTTTTCTCCTTGCAGGTGGTCTGCGGGGGAAGTGGAACTGCGGCAGCAGCACAGGGAACAGCCCAGCAAGATCCATGGCAGCGGCATCACAGATGGCTCCCAGAAATTCCCAGCCCAATGGAAAAGTGATAGGCGAACAGGTCGCGGTTCGGGATCGGTTGTTTGGTTCAGTCTCATTCGGTTTGGCTGTTCGGTTTGGCCGTTTGGGTCGTTCGCCGAGTTCGGGTTCGGCCACTCAGTTCGGGTGTGTTCAGTTCAGTTCTGGCATTTGGAAAAGGTATCATGAGATTCTGTGATTGCGTTTTAAACCAAAAATTCACATGCGTGCAGAGCTGTATGGTGAGAGAGTCTGTGTTTGGCTGGCTGGCTGGCTGTTCAGTTTGTCTGCTTTGGCTGTTTGTGTTTGGTTTGGCTGTGTTGTTTTGGCTGGTTGGTGTGTGACTGTTGTTGGTGGAGTGTCTGTTTAAAAAAAAAAATGGAGAAGAAGGTGACCACTATTAAACGCCGGACATGGGGGAAGGCCAAGGTGGCGGAGCTGGTGGTGGAGGAAGAGGTTCCTTCTGCCACTGCTGCTGGACCTTCAGTGGTGGAGGAGGAGCAAGAGCCGGTGGGCACAGGAGGTGCTGCCACTGCTGCCAGGTTTGTAAACTTTTTTTTAGAAGGACAAGAAACTTAAGGCTCTATCCATTAAAGTGAGCTCACTGGCATGCGGGTGGATGCGTGGGTGTTAGGCATCAGTCAGGCACAAACAGTGGGCATCATCAGGTAGCAACTGATGTCTACCACAGAGAACAAGTGCACTGTAGTGTGGGGGGCTCTTCCAGAAGTCAGGCACAGGCATGAGCATGAGCAGCACCCCCACCCAAACATTTGCCTGCCAGCCATTCCTAGCAAGGGTCTCCACTCTCCAGTTGCCATCCCTACTGAGCACCCCCAAATAAGGGCGGGATTTGCACATGCCCAGGGTCTTTCCAGTTGCCATCCCTAGCGTCCCAGGGAGGGCAGGATTTACACGTGCCAACCAGGGTCTCTCCATTGCTATCCCTCCCTAGCAGCACCCCAAGGAGGGCAGGATTTGCATGTGCCTGCCAGGATCTTTCTAGTTGCCATCCCTAGTGTCCCAAAGAGGGCAGGCTTTGCACGTGCCAGCCAGGGTCTCTCCATTTGCCATCCCTATCATCCCCTAGCACCCCAAGGAGGTCAGAATTTGCACGTGACATCAAGGTTCTTTCTAGTTGTCATCCCTAGCACCCCAAGGAGGACAGGATTTTCATGTGCCAGCCAGGGTCACCATCTCCCGTTGCCATCCCTAGCACCTCAATGAGGGCGGACAAGAGGCATCATCGTAAATGCATGATATTACTTAGGTGTTGTTTATGTGTTCCTGTTTCAGAGAGGATTTGGATTCCAGCACTGGTGCCACGCCATGCAGGATACCCAGGTGGAGGTCAGACTCGCCAGTGCTTCCCCCCCCCCAGACAGTCAGTGGACAAGGTCCAATGTCTGGAGGTTTTATGAGAAGGGTGATGGAATTGCCATCTGCAAGGTAAGGCATGGGGGCTGGAACAACAGGGAATGGATTGTCCTATGAACTGTTAGGAATGGAAGTCCCCTGTAGAGAGAGATTGGCCACTCAGTCCACCCACTTTTGAAAACAGAATGTAGGCAGGGCTTGACAGACCATTGGTCTGACACAGTATGGCACTTCTTATGTTCCGGTCTTTTTATGCTCTTTAGATCTGCCAGAAAAGATTCAGGCTGCAGAGTGAGGGGACCACATCGGGGCTCATTGTCCTTGTGGAAAAGCGACATGGCAGGAGAGTGAGGCAGCAGCCTGACTCTGGCATTGCTTGGGTGGAACAGCAGCCTCTGCGCCAGATGAGATGGCATCTATGGCCTTCCCCTTCCCCCTCCTCCAGCTCCACTGAGGAGTCCATTGTGGAGGAGTCAGCTGCAGTAAGGGATTTTAGGGCCCAATTTGAGAGGCCCACCAGGGACTGCATCGAAAGCATGAAAAATATGCACACCAACTGGTGGAACACTTTAAGGAGCTGGACGTATGGGAATGCCAGGTCAAGGCGTACTTCCAGTACCTCCAGACAGTGATCGCAAGCATGGAGCTCCACCACCAGTCAGTCACAAAGTGGCAGGAGGCCGTGGCAGGGGCCGTTGAATATGCAAAGGACAATGGCTACCAAATGCCACAGGATGTGCCTCCCCCAGGGCCCATGAACCTATTTTGCCTTCCCCCCATGTTCCGGGGGACAGGCCCACATAGAGCTAAGTTAAATTTCTTTTTTATATATATATATATATATATATATATATATATATATATGTGTGTATATATATATATATATATATATATGTGTGTATATATATATATATATATATATATATATATGTGTGTGTGTGTGTGTGTGTGTTTTTTGTTTTATAATGTTGTTGCTGTTCTTCTTGTTGTTGTTTTGTTAATAAATGTTATGTTTGTTATTTTTACGAACTTTGTTTGACCTGTCCAATCTTTCTTTTATCCCTCTGTGCTGAAGTTCAGACTGGCAGGTGGCAGAATCTTATACAGCTTGTCGATCCCTACCAGCAGCAACTGGCACCACATGTAGTGTAGTTAAGGTATTAACCCAACCCAAAGATGTGCCAGGCAGCAGCAGGGTCTCAGCTTGCAGACAGCCCCCAGGAGGGGCAGGGCATGTGTCTGTGTGGGTGTGCCAGAGAGAAAGAGAGACAGGCTCTTTTTGGGAGTGGGCATCCATGGGTGCATGTGGAGTAGGCCTGTAGTGGAATGTCACAGTGGTAGCTATTTCCACCAGAAACAGTGTTTCCGCAATTAGTGGTATGGTGTGGCAGAGGCTTTCATTCCACTAGTTTCATTCTGCTACTTCTGAAGTTCCGCTAATTTCATTCCGCTACTTCCACAGGCTTCGCAAAATAGCGGAAACATTACATTTTCACTACTTCCACCATTCCGCCAGTGCCACAAAATAGTGGAACAGCAGTTTTCTGACAGTTTCTGCAATTTTTCCGTAATTCTGCAATTTGTAGAATGCCAGTGGAATTAGAAGAATGTCCGCAGAAAAGCCTCAGTGTGGCGCGGGCAATTCCAAAATGGCAGAATGGAATCACGATGCAGTAACTGCTGCTGCTGCATCAGCCCTAGTGTGGAGGATTAGGCTGGTGGCGGGGGTGGGGGGCAGGCTTGCAGGCAGGCACCAGTGGCCGCTGGCAAATCAGGAACAGACACGAGCAGCGGCAGCATCCAGAATGGAATGACAGCCCCCCCTTGACTGGAATGATGGCCCCAGAATCTTGTCGATGGTTCCTGGGACTGGCGGGCATGACTGGCTGCTTCAGGTACAGTGGAATGACAGCATAAAGCCTATGGGAGTTGAATGATGTCCCAGAATTAGTGCATAGTTTGGCACACTTCATTCAATCGTGCGATAGGTGTAGGTGGTAGCAGCAGGTACAGGAATGCACACAGGCAGTCAGGCACATATAATACTTTGTGTTATATTCCATCTCATTCGGGTAGGCTTGCTGCTGGATGTGGGCATCAGGCACATGAGCACAGATGGGAGTTCTTCCTATTTCTGGCAAGTGGCAGATTCAGCTGGTCTCCCCTCCAACCCATCTCTCTTGTTCTAGTGGAGAGCCCCTCTCTCTCTCCCCCTCTCTCTCTCTGGCCATATAGTGCAGGTGACAGCATGGGTGGGATTGTGTCTGCCTATCCTTCTAGCAGTGGGGAGACTCTCTCTCTCTCTCTCTCTCTCTCTCTCTCTCTCGGCAGAAACCTGGGATGGCAGACAGGAACCTTGGCATGAGAGGCAGGAAGGTGGTCTGAGGCAGTCTTTGAGGTTGGCAGCAACCTGGGGTACAGAACCCTTGGCAGTTGGCACAGAGAGCATATAGGCCTGGGGGCCATTGGCACTAATATCACCAGAATTGGTTGCCAGGGTACAGAACCCTTGGCACAGACAGCATATAGGCCTAGGGGCCATTCGGAGAAGCAGACATTGGTGGAAAGGGTACAGAATCTTTGGCACAGACAGCATATAGGCCTGGGGGTCATTGGCACTAGCATCACCAGACATTGATTGCCAGGGTACAGAACCCTTAGCACAGATGGCATATAAGTCTGCGGGCCATTAGTACTAGCAGCAGCAGACATTGGTTGCCAAGGAACAGAAGCCTTGGCAAAGACAGCATATAGGCCTTGCCTGGGGGCTCTGGCACCAGCATCACCAGGCAACCTTGGTGGGCAGACAGGCACCTTGGCAAGGGAGGCAGGAAAGCAGATTCAGGCATACTTTGAGCTTGGCGGCAATATGGGCGGGCAGACAGACAGCGTGGCATGAGAGGTAGTAGGGAAGGCAGGCTGGGACGTTGGCAACAGGGCACTCAGTTAGGCTAGCAAAGACTGTGCAGCGCGAAAAAGCGAGAGCCAGTCAATGTCACATAGGCGGGCCGAGATTGTGTAGCCATAGGCCGGCTGGCAGGCTTACAGTTTGTTTCCCAATGCCACCCTGCATCATGAGGTCAGTCAGATAAGATGGTTGAGGCCGTCTAGTATGAGAGAGAGAGAGATAGAGAGAGAGAGAGCGAGAGAGAGAGCTAGGCATTGGGAGGGAGGGACAGCAGCAAAGAAGCAGTAGCCCTAGTCCAGATTGAGGAGGAGGAGGAGGAGGATCCCTGTCCTAAGACTGCCCTTGGCATGGGATGGAGTGTTCCACTGCACCATCACTCCTTGTCCAGGGGCAGCTCGGTGAATGCCAGCAGTGGAAGGCTGACCTTCAAGAAGAGGAACTGATCCACCAACTTGACCCCCAGTCTCAGGAGGTGCACGGCGCAAATGTCCCCCATGATGGAGAACACCCTCTCATTGGGAACACAGGTTGGTGGGCAGGACAGAATACCCTTGGCCACTTTTGACAGGGCCGGCCACACGTTGGCCTTGCCGGCCCAGTAGGCCATATGATCGCTGCTGCGATCAATGCATGGCTCCTCCTCCAGATAGGTCTCCACTGCTGCTGAGGTGCCATCATATGCCCTCTGGTAGCTCTGGGTGGGCACCACCTTCCCCACTGCCCTCAGGCACTCTGCTTGCCCTTTTGTTCTGGGCCCCATGCTCCCTAGAGTGGCCTGCACAGAGGAGGAGTTGCTGGCAGTAGGGGTCTTGCTGCTGCTGGTGCTGCTCATCATGCTGCTGGTGCTGCTGCTACCACTAGAGCTGGGGGCAGGGATAGACCCAGATGTCTAGAAGGGGTCGCTGTTCCCACTCCCACCATTCACAGGGTCGTCCTGCTGCATGGTCCGCTCTGCCTGCCGGACCTTCTGCACCAGTACACCCTTCCGGAGATCATAGACCGCTGTCTCGTGTGCCATGCTACCCTTGATCCTGCGGTCCAGCATGGTTGCCAGGACATATTCCTCCTGGCGCAGGAGTTCATCAAAGTGTGCACTCAGCCCCACCTTAAGCTTCCACGCCAGGTCAAGTGTCTCATCAGACATCTTCCTGCCTGCAAGGCCACAATCCTGCCCCCTGAAAATCTTGTCCAGGCTCCTCTGGAGACTATGGACCAGCGGGGTCACCTTGTTGAGGGTATCAGTGGAGCTGCTCATGGTCTCCATCATGGACAGGAACGGTCTCAGTACGAATACCGTGTGAGCGAGAATCTCCCATTCCTCCCTGTTGTATCATGGAGGTGCCTCAATGTCTGTTTCCAGTTCCCTTTGATGCAGGGCATCTTTCTGCTCATGAAGCCGCTTGAGCATTAGGAAGTTGGAATACCACCTAGTGGAGACATTTTGGACCAGCTGGTGCACCGGGGACCCTTGTTCAGCCTGCTTGTCCCAGAGGAGCTCGCTGCCCTTCACGCTGTGGTTGAAGAACCCAGCCAGCTTCCTCCCCCGGTCGACCAGGGAACTAAGGGTGCCTGGCCCAATCCCCTTATCCCCCAAGCCCAGAGTGTCCTTGATCACAAGATGTGACACAAGGGATGCTTGTGAAGCCCCCATCACAGACTGCCTTCAGTATATTGGCCACATTGTCCGTGACCACACGGCCGTGAAGGCCGTGCATAGTGTGATCCACTCCCTCACCATGGTGGCCAGGGCTGCCTCAAGGTTCCTTGTGGTGTGGGAGCTGTCCATTACTTGTGCCTGAAACAGGGACCACCTATATCCTGCTTCAGGACCCCACCTGTCACTGCCAAGCGCTGCCTCTGGGTCCTGCCACCAGTGTGCAGTCACTGCCAGGTAGGCATGGTGGGCATTCCTGGAGGACCACAGGTCGGTGGTGAAGTGGACAGTGCCCCCCCCAGTCCTTGCCAGATGCTCCCTCACCTGCTCCTTCAAGGTCCTGTACAGCTGTGACACCACAGTCCAACTCAGGGTGGAGCGGGAAGGCAGCTTAAACTGGGGGTCTAGGAATCCAATCAGCCGCTGGAAGCCCTTGTTCTCTACAGTAGAGAAGGGTTGCCCATCCAGCACAATCATCTCAGCCAACAGGCACTTGGCTTTCTCCTGAAAGAAACCACCCCGCCCTCCAGTACCCAATGGCCTTGGCAGCTGGCCCCACCCCAGCTCCTCCATAGTGGATTGACGCTGCTGGTAAGGGTCCTGCTGCTGTTCTGCCCTCATACTGCTCCTGCTGCTAGAGGCAGCAGCATTTGGCGCAGGATGCTTGCCCGCTGAAGGAGCCAGGCGGCTGGCCACTGCTGCAGTTGGGAACCCACTGGCATCCACTTTCCCTGCCTTCCTGCTTAGCATCAGAGCACTGTGGCATGCCTTGAGGTGCCTCGCTCTTGTAGTTGTCCCAAGGTTGGTGAGCACCTGCCCACATTTTACCAGATTATTGCACAAAGCACACTGCACCTTTCTGGGATCATCTGCCTGCACCAGCTTAAAATGTTCCCAGACAGAGGATTCTCCCCCCCCCCCCGCCTTCTGGCCAGGGGCGGATTGGGAAATCAAAGTGGCCCGGGAGAATATAGTGTTAGTGGCCCTGTGCCGGCGGCAAAGCCGCCAGCGCGCCGGAAACGGACCAAGGGGGCGTGGCTTGGGGGCATGGCTTGGGGGCGGGCAGAATGTACCAGATTTGGGGCCTATCGGAGCTGAGTCCCCAGACTCAGATCCTCAGCAGCCTGGCAGGGGTGAGCGGGAGGTTTTGGGGGGATGGCAGGGGGAAGACTGCCACTGGGTGGGTACTGGCCCTCATTTCAGTGCTCTGGCTCCCCAAATCACTCCGTTTCAGTGCTCAGTGGCCCCCAACCAAAAAAAATCACTCTGTCCCTTGCTATGCATCCTAC
>QEPC01003440.1:134640-154242 GCA_003113815.1 Sphenodon punctatus
TACCTCGGCCCGCTCCCTGCCCTGGAGCACAGCACTGCCCACGAGCTGTGGGGCAACTATGGACCCCTTCATATGAAGGATGTGGTCCAGGGCATCATAGTAGGGGGCGGTGCAGGCCCCGTGTCCGGAGCGCCTGTTGTTGTCGCGGATGGCCTTGAGTTCCTTGACCTTGGAGCGACACTGGGCTACTGGGCGCTGATGCCCTGCTGCCTCCATGTCCCACACAATGTCCCGGTAGACATGTTCGTTCCGCTGGTTGATGGCGAACTCCAGCTGGTACTCGAGGGTCCCCCAGATCCGGATGAAGTCCCGGGTCTCCTGTAGGCCCCACTGGCCCCCTCTGTGGTACACCTTCCTCCAGCGCCCCCACTGCTGTTCCTCCTCCTGGTCCTGCTCCTCCTTCTCCTCCTCCTCCTCATCCTCCGGGTGCGCCTCTGGGCGCGCAGGGGCAGGCTCCTCCTGGGGCTCGTCCGCCCAGGCCGTTTTCCGTGTCTGGGGGGAGGGAAGGGGGGGAGTGGTTGAGTGGGTGCTGGTGGGGCCCCCTCGCGGGGGACCTCTACCCCCCTACTGGTCCCCCGGGTTCACCCCGCCCCCCAGGGGGGGTCTCCTGTGCCCCCTGTTCCCCTCCCCTTGCTTGCCCTTACCCTTTTCCTGGGTGTCTCCTCCGGGCCCATTCCGGCTGCTGTCCCCGGGGCATCGCGACCTGGCTGCAGCTGTGGGTGTTGTGCCTGGGCCGCCTCCCTGGTCGGGTGCAGCCCTGTGCCCACCTCCTCTGCCTGTGCCCACTCCACCTCCATAGCTGCCCCTGCCTCCACCTCCTCCGCCTCCTCCACCGCCAGTGTCGCTTTCTCTGCCTCCGCTCTCTTCCGCCTCCCTCCTCGCTCCATCCCACCACGCTTGCTTGCTGCTGATTTCGCTTTAAATCTCCCTCCGGTGGTTGTGTTGTTGCTGGTTGCCCGGCAGTGATGCAGCGTGCCTTGTCCCCGGCTGGCGCTCGTTTCGTTTGGTTCCGCCCAGGCATTGGCGTCCAGACGTTACTTTTCCTTGGTTCCCGGTGGGGGTCTGTTTGACCACGCTTCCCAGGATATTCCCCCGGCTAGCCCGGGAAGTGTGGTTGAAATTGACCCCATGTGGGTATTGAGCGTGATTAACATCTGGCGCGCGCCAAACAGACGTTCACGGCTCTTTGGACCCGCCGCAGGGTTGAGCGTGGTTCACTGTGGTTGAGCGTGATCTCATAACATCTGAAAATACCCAGAGAGTTAAATAATTATTGGCATCCACAAATATTTTAAAAAGATACAGGGATGAAGTCATTTGGGCTAGTTTATATGAGTTCAGTGGAACTAGCCCAATTTCTTCTGCTGAAAGATTTTCCTGTTACCCTTAAGGATTATAAAAACTTAAGAGACTATTCTCCCTTGTTCAGCTTTCAGCATCTTCACTCTTAGGATTCCATACTTTCACTAGTTCTGCATTCACATAGAATTTTCAAGCTTATTTATTTATTTATTTATTTATTTACAATAAAACAAAAATAAAATAAACAAATAATGTTTTTACAGCAATCACCCCTGCCAAAGGGCTTTTGGAGTACTTCGCAGCATAGAATGAATACAATAAAACAATATAAAACATATACCTATTTAAAAACATGTAAAAGGGAAAGGGAAAGAAGGAAGAGAAAAAACATTAAGGGGAGCCAGCAGTGGATTCTAAAAGCACCTGAAAAAATAATAATCCACAGGTGTTTTATAAAGATGAGGAAGGAGGAACTAGAATGGACATCTAGAGGGAGTGAATTCCACACTGGGTGCTTTTTAAATGAGATGCTACCGTGCATGACCACCCAGTAGCCATTCATCCAACCTCCTGTCTGAAGGTGGTGTTGAGGGATATGCCTCACCATGCAGCAGCCACTCATGGCCACTCACGGCCACTCACGTCATACTGCCAAGGAATATGGAGTGCGTCATGCAGAGAAAGCCAGAAAAGTACATGGCAACAGGCATCGCTCACACATTCCCTGCCCATATGAACTGGGGTGGCCACCCATACCAGCAGACAGGTCCCCCAATCATAAGCACTGTGAGTTGGGGGTCACATCCCTTGTAAGTCACAGGAACTGACCCAAAGTGCTGGAGAGCCCAGTTCCCCAGCACTTACGCCTGGGGCATGTTAGTTTCAAAGGCCAGGCCAGCACATTTAATTCTCCCCATGTTCTGTGACAGGGGGAGTGCAAGGCGACTGCCATGGTAATCATTCTGGGAGCCACCCATTCCTCCCCACTCACTCCACCTGAATGGCTGCTCTGCAGCTGTGTCCCTCAGCAGTCCCGGACACTCCCCAAGCCTTGCTCTTTTAAAAACACCCATTGTGGGACCCACCAGTGCAAAAGCTAAATCACCCCTGACTTAAGACGCAGTGGTAGGATCCCAAACAGTGGGTGGCTTCTGAACTTCAGCAATCGGAAGCACAGATTACCATCAGGGTGGGGCTCCAGGAGCAGGTCCCAAATATAGCCAGGACCTATATAATCATTACAACTTTATTTATACATCACAAGGATGCAAAACATGGGATGCAATACTCTTTGTTTTGTCCAGGTCCATTTTATCTAATCCACCACAGAGCAAGAAGATATTTGTTAATGCTGATATCTGAATTCTATGTGCAATGTAATCCATGGAATGCAATCTGCTTGATTTTACAATGTAATATAAGGAACTAGGTTTTATGCAATATGTTATATTGGTGATGTACCTTTTTAATTTCTTATTGCTTGATAGCAAGAAAAACAGAATCTAAGCTACAATATGAGTGGAGTTTAAAAGTATTTTGGCATAAATTATGTATCCAAGTCAAAGATTCATCACTATTGGCTTTTCTACGGAAAAGTCAACTTTCTGATCAAACTTTTTCAGATGTGTTGGGACTTCATTTCTCATGTTTTCAAAAGCTAAGGTCTGTTTATCCTTTGATAAACAAAAATCAGAACTCACCTTAGGAAGGAAGGACGGTAATAATGTTCAATAAATCACCCCTTTCTAATAAAACTAGCAGAGAGAATCTAATTACAAACTGCATTGCCTTAGTTTTGAAAAATAACTGACAGTTTCACTGGGAGCAGAATAATTTGTATTTATTATTTCTTTTCATATGGCTTTTAAAGGCATGGAAATTATGAGACTCTGAGGCAGCAATTTCCCATTTCTTCAATCAGCTAGCCCAAGTTCATAGAAATTGTGCATTATTTTTAATTTAGAAAATTAGAAAGTATTCAAAATATTTATCACCACCGCAAGCTCAGTGCTTGGGGCATTTGTATTTTCATTATAGCTTTATTCCAATTGTTTGGGGTTACCAGGCCACATGCTATTCAATAATACAGTTCACAGTTGGCCAGAGTTCCTATTCGGTGGAAAATAAATCATAACATTCAATGATCAGCTGCAAAACAGGCATCTGCCATTAATTGTATTTGAAGGTTGTAATAATTCATATTCGAATTTAGAGCCACTACGTGAACTTAATGCAAATCAAATTTTGTGCCCACAACAGCTCCTTGTAAATGTTGTATAACATTAATTCTGCTTAGCAGCGGAACTGAAAATTCATAAGAGAGGAATAAAAGTTACTAAATCTTTAAATATGTTTTGTAGATTAAAAAAATAAAATAGAATTTAAAAATAGGTGTATTCTGTGATCAAGACTATGCGTGCCTCCACCCAAGCTGTGGAGGGCTTGATTTCAGTGCCCCATGGTGGGTAATTGCTGCTGCTACACTTCCAGGCTAGAACAGGGAGCAGGACAGATGATCGGCCTCTCTATGAGGAAGCTGGACAGTTGAGCCACTGTCAGCAGAGGCACCACCCTTATGAGCAGTCACCCAGGCCTGTCCCCCCACCTTTCTCCTGGCACACCCGCTATCCTGCCCCTGGCTGTGTCATGACTGTGTATTACTGGAACTAGCACCTGCTGCTCAAAGCTCTGCAGGGAATCTCACCACATTGTGGGGCAGATGAGAACCGGGCACATGAGTGGTGGCACACTACCATGCTTTCGGCAGCCCTACCTCACGTTGGGTAAGGCTGATACATGTTGCATCCTCAGATGCCTTTTTTCAAGAATGCAGCACATAGCAGCCATCGGCCTACCCTGCCACACAGTCGGGGGGAGTATCAGAGTGGCAGGCACCAGGCACAGAATGCACTGCATTGTGTGGTTAGGCTGCCCAGAGTGGGGTAAGGCTATTGAAGGTGCAGTAAGTGCATCACTGTGGCTGCAGCCGGTGGGTGTTAACAAATCAAAGGTTATCATGCTTTAGCCCTGGATTCATTTTCCTGTCTATGGGGTGGCCACCAGATGTTCACCCCGCAGCCACCCTGGGGTCACTCTACATGGTGTTATCACTACAAATGTGGGGCCCACTTTCCTGGAGTGTGTGCAGCTGCTGCACATGTCCAAGTCCCCCATCACCATGGACAAGGCCATAATGTTGGCAAGTATTGGTCATGGAAAAAGCGACATCTGGCAGCTTGCGTGGGGCTGGGAGAAATGGCAGGAGAGGCAGGACTATTAGACCTCCTGCACCAGAGGCACCCTCTCCACAGGCAGGGATCTACCTCCTCCTCCAGTTCAATAGATCCTTCTGGTGCGTCTTTCCTAAACTCACCAAATGTTATTTCATTCTCATTTTGACTTTAAATAAATAAATTAATGAATTAAATAAAGTAAAAACACCTCTCATTATTTCTGCTCTCCAACCTCTTTTCTATATATGTTTACTTGCCAGTGGCTCCCATACTGGAAGATTCTTATTAATTATTAATTATTAATTACTGACTCTTGAGGAAGTTAAAAAGTCATGGGATACAAGACAGTGTCCTATTGTGGAAGGCTAACAGGTTAAAGTATAGGAAACAAAGAGCAGGACTAACTGGTCAATTTTCACAATGAAGAGAAGTAAAAGGGGAGTTCCCCCACGGATCTGTTCTGGGACTTCTGTTGTTTAATGTATTTGTTAATGATCTGGAAAGGGGACTAAGGAGTGAGGTGATCAAATTTTCAGACAGCACCAAGTTATTCAAGGTAGTTAAAACACAAGTAGACTATAAAGAATTGCAGGGGGATCTTGCCAGACTGGGCATCTAAATGGCAGATGAAATGCAATGTGAATAAGTGCCAACTGATGTATATAGGGAAAAATAATTCACACTTTTTGTACACAATGCTGGGTTTTAAATTAGGAGTTATACCACCAGGGATTCAAACCATTATTTTTGGGGTTCGATTCCAGTGCAGGTTCAGCTGTGACTGAAGTTGTTCCAGTTTGGTTCCAGTTCAGGCTAACAAAGGTTCAGTAACCAGTTCAGCACACATGAACCAACTGGTTCAGTTCCATTTCACATGAGAAAATTTAAATATAATGCACATTTTAACCATCATTTGCAAAGTGGGATGGAGCAAGCTAATATGTCTAAATCTGTTACAACTGTCAGCCATAAGCAGTGGTGACTGGTTGGTTCTGAGGTTGGTGGGTAGAGGGTGGGGCTAGAAATGGGCTGGGTCATCCCAGAGGTGGGTAGGGTCATCTGTAGGCCAACCTACAGTAGGTGGAGCCAGACCAACAATAGGCAGAGCCAACCCTAAAAGTGCACACTTACATGAACATGATCAATGGAATAGAACATGTACACAAGGAAAACAACATGCAAACAAGCATAGCAGTTTTAGCAAACAGAGCCAAGCAAGTCCAGTGTGCATGGGTGCAAACAGGTGAACACAAAGAAGTCACAAACCTTCCCATCCACCCCCAAATCTTCCCCAGTTAAAACCAGGTAACCCCAAATCTCTCTTATCCAGTGTGCATGAGAGGAAACAGGACTTGTTCTTCTAAGATCGTAAGCCCACTCAGTAGGGAGGGACCTGTCTCCAATAACCTGAATGTGTTCAATAATATGTGAGGGAGGGGAAGGTCTTCCTGAAAGGGAAGGGTCAAGACCCCATGAGGCAATGGCACTTGCTTGTAAATAAATCCCTCAGGATTGTAATTGGCGATTGAAAGGAAACCTCCTCAACCTAGATCATCATGGGGAGGTGAAGCACAATGACTGTTACACAATGGGAACACACTATACACAAGTACACCCCAAAACACCTCCCACACCAGAACCAAGGGTATAGGCACTAGGAGGTGTGTGGGGGGCAGTGATGGGGGACCCAGGGACAGGTAAGGAAGATAAGGCACACACACAAGGGGGATGTCCAAGATTTTGAGGAAAACGCAATTAGACACAAATACTCTCGCACCACATTCTCTCTGTCTCTCTCTCTGTTCTAGGCTCAACACCCATGAAAGCTAAAGGATCTGGGTCCAGTCTCACGGGCTAAGAGCTCTGATCACCGGCAAAGGAGGGGATTTCACAGGCTCATTTTACCCACTGTGAACAGCACTGAATGCTGACACAGGCGCTCTGAGCACTGTGGCTGGGATGCAGATGGTGTGTCCTCCTGGATGGAGCAGGACATGCATGGGTGGTGTAGAGGGCTATCTGTCATCCCTCTGGGTCCCGCTGCTGCTTGTGTTGCCGGAGACGTAGAACGGCCTCCCTATGGCAACTCCAGTGGCGCCGCTGCAGTGGATTGGACTTTCGGGGTTGTTTTGGGGTTACTTCTTCTGTGACCCCTCCTGGGGGACCACCAGGTATGGGTGCACCAATGGGCCCCTGACCCCACCTTCCCCCACACCCTAAGACCCTGGAGGAAGGGTCTGACATAACAGGAGTACAATAGCAGAGAAAACAGAAGTACCATAACAGCTATCCCAGATTACAAAAATGTCCAATATCTTACTTGAGTTGCAATTCAATCAGTATTGCAAAATTTGCAAAGCATGAGCAGCATAGGCCTCAACTAAAATGCACAGAAAATGCTGTAAACCCCAACAAGATTATGTGAAATCCTAAATGGCACAACATAAATGATGCACAGAGTTTTATAGAGGGCAAGGATGCATGCACAGTTCAGGAGAGGGCAGGAAGCCCCCACTAGGGATATGCGAATGCGGTTCGGATGTTCGGCATTCAGCCTGAACTCGGCCAGTTCAGATATCTGAACTGAACATCTGAATGGAATGCCAGAACCCCCTGAACAGTTTGGCAACGTTCGGATGAGTTTGGATGAGTTTTGGCGGGAAAATCCTGGCTGGTAGGCCCAGGGACGGGGGGGGAAGTTGAGTAGCAGACTTCCTGGCCCCAAGGGTGGAGAGAGGCTTGGACTAGCAGTCAGCCTACCCAATCACCATCCCTCTTTTCCTCAGACCACTTGATTGGCAGTCTGCGATTGGCCATGGGCTAGGCTGAACAGAGAGAATGGGGCTTGTGGTAAGGCGGCCGCAGCAAGTAACAAAAGTAATTGCCCTCCCCTCATTCCATATCATTCTGAGCTAACCACTGATCTTTTCAGCAGGCATTTTCTGGACTCTCCCTTTCCCAGCAGTTTGTGTTCCTCCCAATCCATTGTCTTCCTCCTCCTATTTCACCCATTCCCACACATTTACCTCTGTAGTTTCATTTATTTAGATTAGATTAGATAGATTTAGGTGTTATTTTTATTTTTTACTCCTCCCCGTGTTTTTTCTCCCTCCCCTCTATTGAATCCTTCCCTCCTCCCTGTATATATTCCATCCCTGATTCCCTTCCCCTGTTTTTGGATTTATTTAGAGTAGTATTAGATTGATTTAGGTTTCATTTCAATTTTGTACTGCTTCCCTATGTTGTTTGTTGTGAGCTGTCTGTCCCATCCCTGTGTGTGTGTGTGTGTGTGTGTATAGATAGATAGATAGATAGATAGATATTTGATATTTGATAGTTACTGTAGATAGATAGTTGTAGGAGTTAGCTTAGTTATTGAGACAGATAGAGATAGTGTGTAGTGATTTAGTTTTAATATTTTATAGTGTGTTTGTAGGACTAGGCCTTTGTAGAGATATTATATAACATTCCATTTAGTTCTATAGGTTTTAGAATAGTTAATAACAGAGTTAGTGTAGTAGATATATATAATATTCAAATTCTGAATGAATGAATAAATAAATAAATTAATAAATAAATAATATAAAATAAAATCTTCCTCTCCATAATTTGGAAAGGAAAAATGGAGAAGGGAATCAGGAGAGACCGGTCTGCTTTCCATAAGGCAGGTGGCAGAGGTGGCAGGACCCATACCAGCAGAGTGGAAGGCTTCAGCAGCAGCCCGAGCCCATCACCATGCCCCTAACTCCACATTCCTGATTTTGGCAGACAGCTTCAGAGGCTCCCAGCCGTGGCACTAGCTGGGGTGTGGCTTGGCAATGCCTCCTGCCAGTGTCCTCCGCTGCCACGCAGGGCATTGGAAGGCCTGCAGTTCAGGATGCTGTGGTTGTCTCTGCTGTGGCTGCAGGAGCATGTGAAGGTGCTTTGTGATCAGATATTCCTCCAGGACCACCAATGTCCCCGACCCCCCATTATTGATGTGACAGAGAGGACGTTGAGGCAGTGGGAGTAGATAACACGTTCAAGAAACTTGGAAGCAAAAGTAAGGAGTGAGAGAGGGAGGTAGCTAGAAGGGTCAGAGGGGTCAAGAGTGGTCTTTTTGAGTATAGGAGAGACAGTGGCGTGCTTGAAGGCAGATGGGAGGGAGCCAGTAGAGAGGGAGAGGTTGATGATGTGAAGGAGGGAAGAGGTGACAGCGGGAACAATGGAGGTCAGAGGGAGGGAGGGGATGAGGTCAAGTGGAAGGGTTGGAGGAGGAGAGCAGGGATAAAATTTCCTCAAGGGAGGTGGGAGGGAAGGAGGACAGGAGAGAAGGAGGGGGAGGAGGGAGAAGGGAGTGAGTAGGAAGAGGAGAGGAGTGGGAAGCGATGTCTAGGCGTATCTTGTCTATCTTGGAGGTGAAGAAGGAAGCAAGATCCTAAGCAGAAAGGAAAGAGGGAGGAGGAGGACAGGGGGGCTTGAGGAGGGAGTCAAAGGTGGAGAATAGGCGGTGAGGGTCCCAAGAACAGGCCTCAATGCGGGAGGGATAGTAATTCCATCTAGTGAGGGAGACAGCGGAAGTAAGAGAGGAGAGACAGAATTTGAAGTGAAGGAAGTCAGCATGCGAGTGGGATTTGCGCCAAAGGCATTCAGCAGCACAGGTGCAGAAGTGGAGGTGGCAGATACTGGGGGTGAGCCAAGGATGGGGGTTGTGGGAGTGAGCAGGGTGGGAAGAGAGGGGGGCAAGGGAGTCAAGGGTGGTGGAGAGAGGAGGCATTGAAAGCAAAAATGGCAGTGTCAGGGGAGGAAGAGGAGAAGACTTAGGGGAGAAGGGGGGAGAGAGAGGAGGCAAAGTCTAGGGGGTTAATGGCCTGAAGGTCACGGAAGGGGCATGGAGAAGGGGAAGAGGAAGGGGGACAGTGGGAGCCATTGAAAGAGGCAAGGAAGTGGTCAGAGATGGGATGAGAATGGAAGGAGAGATCAGGGACAGAGCAGTTCCTAGAGAATTATTCACCTTGCATTAAGGATTTTCAAAATATTTTAAGCCCCTAGGAAGCAGGAACCCCCAGAGCCAGAACACTTTCTCTAATAATGAGCCTCCCCCCCCCCCTGCTGCCCATTGCCTGGGCTAAGGGCTCCTTTAGGCTACCTGGACCCTAGAGAGCCTGGAGAGAAGAAGGCAGGCAGCACCAGCTACTCACTCACCTCTCTGATTCTCAGAGCCTGGACACTGGGCTCGCGAGCAGCTGCACTCTGCCCCGCACAGGACCCTGCAGGCCTAGTCACCATAGATACACTGTTAAATAAAGAACTTCCTTTAGGTCAAAGGTTAGAAAGAAAAGGTTTTAAGACAGCAACAACTAAGGCCCTTTTCACACAGGTTGACCGGGGGGGGTCAACCCCATGCAACGGATCTGCGTCGGCATGGGGGGGGGGCATGCTGATGCAGATCCGTTGCATGGGCATGGGGCAGTGCCCGTTTGATCGCTTTGACTGGTGGGTGGGGTGCATGCATGCTCCCACACTGTACACCCTTTTCCCCCCATAACGCAGCCTGTTTGAAAAGAGCTCTAGTCTTTAATCCCTACAGAGGCTGGCTGAGTGCACTGCAGCATGGCTTAGGCAGTGGCACTCTGCAGTGCACAGCAATGGTGTCGTCCTCTCCCCTTTCCCTTCTCCACCAGGCTGTTTATCTTTACAGTCTGCTGCAGTAGATTGTGCCATCAGGAAACAGGCTTCCAGTCCGATCCCTGCCTAATGCTTCCCAGCCCTTTAGGGTAGCGTACAGAAGCTCACAACCCCAAAATGTATAAATCCTCCCAGATATTGGTTTTATGTGCTCTTTCTGGTTCATTCTGATTCTGGAGCCAGAGAGTGTACCACATCAGGTTTGTTTTTTTTCAGTTGAACCCTTATTCTGAACTGGTAACCTGATTTAGTTTTTTTTGGAGGGGCGGGGGGAGTGGTTCAGGTCTTTTCCAGTTCAGGTTCAACAGAGACTTTGAAATTATGGTTCAGGTTCTGTTCCAGATTAGGAAAAAATAAAGGTTCGGTCTGGTTTTTGGTTCAAGTTAATGTTTGGTTTAACTCCATGGTTACCACTCAGGAAAAGAACCTTGGAGTCACTGTGGACAATACATTAACATTTTCAGCTCAGTGTGCGGTAATGGTGAAAAAAGAAAGTGCAATGTTAGGAATTATTCATAAAGGAATAGAGTATAAAACTGAAAGTATCATAATGCCACTATATAAACCTATGGTGCAACCACACCTTGAATATGGTGTCCAGTACTGGTTGCCTCATCTCAAAAAAGATATTATAGAAATAGAAAAGGTACAGAGAAGGAAGGGGGGGGGGGATGATACGGGGTATGGAATGGCTCACCTATGAAGAGAGGCTGGACAGGTTTGGAGCTCTTCAGCTTGGAGAAGAAACTACCAAGACCTAGGCTTTCCAAATATGACTTCAAAGAGACCGCACACGCCGTGATTCCTATGGTGGCCAGCTACTTCCAGTGCATCTAAATGCACCCCACGTGGCTTTTCAGGAAGTGCGTTCTTCAAGTCGGTAAGTCCAGCTGCTTGTCTAAAAGCAGTCTGAGAGGGGATATGATAGAAGTTTATAAGTAAGTAGGGAACAGTTACTTACTCTCTCAAATGACAAGTAATGTCATGTTACTTACCCTATCATGACAAGTAAGTAGAGAACAGTTATTTACCCTCTCAAATAAAAGAAAGTATATCTTTTTTTTTTTTCATTCAATGTACAACTAGGTTGTGGAATGTGTTGCCAGAAGATGTGGTCAAGGCCAGCAGTATAACTGGGTTTTAAAAAGCATTGGGAAAGTTTCTTGATGATAGGTTCATTAGCAGTTATTAGCTGGGTAGGTTTTAGGGAACGTAACCTCTTACTTTGGGGAGCTGGGAGAGAACAACAGGGAAAATCACATTGTGACCTGTTGGGCACTTCTTCCAAGTGATCAAGATTGATTACTGTTGGAGACAGGATGCTGGGTTTGATGGACCATTGGTCTGACCCAGTGGGGTACTACTTATGTTCTTATGATCCTAAAATCACCTGGAGAATAAATATCTTCTTCAGGTACTTTTTAAAGGTAAGGGAGGAGGATTGTTATACTTAGTTCATCCTTCGACTATAACAAGTCAGATAAAACTCCATTTTCTTCCCCTTATGATACAACTTTTTTAAAATTTAGACTCACCACCTAACGTGTCCCTGTCAGGACCCAGTCTCAAACCCATGCCTGGGGGTTCTGAAGCAGTGGCCAATTCTCTGCTTCTTCAGGCCTTGCTATGCTTAGGGAAGGCTCCTCCACACTGACCAATCTATCCTCCTCTAGCTTGTTTCAGCTTCTCTCCTGTTCCAGTCTTCATGGTTGGCTGCCAGCCAAGATATAAGACTGGCTGATAGCAATGGGAAGCTGGGTGAGAAAACTCTCCCATCTCTATCCCAGCTGCTTGTTCTTCCTTGTTCCGAACCCCCATACCTGTTGCCTCTGACCTGATCATCTCGACTTCTTCTCACAACCTTGTCTCTTGCTCCGATTTCTGTCTTGGCTGTGTCTTGGGTTTCCTGCCTTGTTTCCTACAGCCTGACCCTGTGCCCCAACCCATCTGCCCATGTCTCAGATGTCCCCCTACCCTTGACCTCTAATTATCTCCAAGACAGAAAAGAACAGCAAATATTAAGAGGACATACGTTTCTGGTTAAAGAAGATTAAGAATTTCAGTATTCAAATTTTTGTTTGTATTATCTCTTCACGTAGATTATGCTTGAGTGGTTTTCATCTTAAGATTTTATGACAAGATCTCAGGAAACAAAATACCCATTTCCCTGTGAATTTTAATAAGTTTGCTTTTGAAAAAAAAAATCTCAGAAGGAATCAGGTGCTACTGGCTTACAACAGCATTTATACTGGTGTGGGAAACTATTATATAAAGCCTCAAATACTCAGCTGTTAAAATATTAACAATGGCTCTGAGATGAAGGTAGAATATAATTACAGTATAAATGCTCAAATTTAATTTCCATTTAATTCATTAATAAAACCTTCAGAATTCATTTCCTGTTGATTGCAGACTTTGCCTCACCTAATTGATTTTGACTGTATCGTTAGGTGTTTCAGATGTGGTTACATGACGTCCATATGCCAGGCAAATGTCAGTGAAATCAATCTTTGATACTTTCTGTTAAGTATTTGTACAGGTTAGTACTTCATAAAAATAAAATAATGTAACCTAGATTTACACAAAAATCAAAAGAGTGATGCAGGAACAGAGAATTCATACAAATAAATACCATTGATGTTCTGACTTCACATTTCCCATCTCCAAAAAAATAAAACAGAGGGGAAGGGGGACAGTTCAAGCATAAGGTAGCAAAGGAAACTGATGGACAAATACGCAGCAGTGAATAATACCAGAAACTGTTAATTCTTAGTACGCTGATAGAAAACAAGACATATTATAGAATTAACTAGGTAGGCTAACATTTTTCAATGATAAGAAGAGAATTGCTCCCCCCACATTCTGCCCCCCATATACTTTAGCAGCTCCAGGGGTGGGGGGAGAGGTCTTTATCTCGTCACTGTAAAAGGAAGAAGCAAGCACTCACTGGCCACACCACTGATGAGTGCTCTGGTCAGGAACCTCATTGTGACATAGTTGCCAGGCACAATGTGTGAGGCACGTGAAGGAAGTCTCATACCACGGGACCTGTAGGCTCCATTTTATCTCTTCTGGGTTCAAGCGGGAGTTGAGGTGACGAGCCAGAGAAGGATCAAGCACACACTCCCCTAAGCGCCTTCGTCCCTTCTCACTTACTGCCCCCCATGCCTGGAACTCCCTCCCTGTCCACATCCGCCTTGCCCCCTCCCTTCATACCTTCAAATCTCTCCTTAAAACTCACCTCTTTCGCTCTGCTCTGTCTGACTCTTTATCCTGCTGAGCCACTATTTCCTATACCTATGGTCTGTTTACCCTTATCCTTGCAACATGGACCTGCCTGCTGTCATTCTCATCGTAACCAAGCCAAGTACGTGCACTTGAGACCTCGCATCTTCATGAATGTTAGACCCCTTGTCTCTCCCTCTGTTCCCCTTCCTAAGTCTCTCCCCCAGCTCCTGTCTCTCAGATTGTAAGCCCTAGGGGCAGGGATCTTGTCTATTTTATTACTTTGTAAAGTGCCAGGAACACTGCTGGCGCTATATAAATGTTTGTTAATAATAATAATAATAATAATAATAATAATAACACACACACACACACCCTTATGTGCTGCACTGCAGGCATAGCCAGTCACCTGAATGAAGGGGTCAGGAAGGAATTTTTCTGTTGGCACTGATTGGCTCCTGGTGATTGACAGCTTTTTCACCTTCCTAACAGTGCATTTATCAAAAGAATTGACTACTACCTGCAAGTATTATTGGGGCTGGATTGGAGTGAAAACTAGCATATTTATTGCACTCTTGTAGCGATCCAGTTAAGTGTTAGAAATTTTATTTAGATTTGTTAAATGTTTCACAAAGTCATCTCCCTATGAGATGGGGCTTAATGGCTGAATCAGAGGCAAGTACGGCAAGATTCCAACCTTCGGCCCAAGGTCAAGTTCAGCAGTTGTGTATGGATGGACAATGGCCTTCTCACTTGCTTCAAGGTCACTAGTACTACACAGTTTCCCAACCTAGCCGTACAGCTAGGAGATAGAGTGACATAAGTTATATAGGATAGAGTGAAGGTGGTAGATTAGTGTATATCCTGCCACCTGATTGGTTATCTGGTGTTATGGAAAATAAAATTTTAGGGATGTGCAAACACAGTTCGAATGTTCGGTGTTCGGCCTGAGCTCAGCCCATTCGGAAAGCCGAACCAAATGCCGGGACCAAACGCCCGAAGCCCTGAACAGTTCAGCTGCGTTCGGATGAGTCCAGGTGCATTCGGGTGGGAAAAAAAAGGCTGGAAGGCACAGGGAGGGAGGGGGCAGCTGAAGGCAGATGTCCAGGCACCAGGGGTGGAGTGGCTTGGACTAGCAGCCAGCCTGCCCAATCACCATTCCTCTTTTACTCAGACCACTGCCTTCACAGTCTGCGATTGGCCACTGGCAAGGCAGCATGGAGCCAATGGGGCTTGTGGTAAGGCGGGCGCAGCAAGTAACAAAAGTCATTCCCCTCCCCTTCAGAGCTAGCCACTGATCCTGTCAACAGGCGTTTTCAGAAGTCTCCCTTTCCCAGAAGTTTGTCTTCCTAAACCATTGCCATTCTCCTCCTATTTCACCCATTCCCACACATTTACCTCCGTAGTTTCATTTATTTAGATTAGATCAGATAGATTTAGGAGTTATTTTTATTTTTTACCCATCCCCATGTTCTTTCTCCCTCCCCTCCATTGACTCCTTCCCTCCTCCCTGTATCCATTCCATCCCTGATTCCCTTTCCCTGTTTTTGTATTTATTTAGAGTAGCATTAGATTGATTTAGGTTTCATTTCAGTTTTGTACCTCTCCCTGTGTTGTTTGTTGCGAGCTGTCTGTGTCCCTCCGCATCCCTGTGTATATATATAGATATAGATAGATATTAGATAGTTACTATAGATAGATAATTGTAGGAGTTAGCTTAGTTATAGAGACAACCGGTCCATGTGAGAAATGATGGCCCCAGACCCACAATGGTGGGTCCTGGGGCTAGAGTGTCAGCTTCTAGATACATATTGGTCAGAGCCCTCCCTGCTTGTAACTTGGCCCCAGAACCCTGATGGCGGGTCCTGGGACTGGAGTGGCTGTTTCTTGATGCTTTGGAAAATTGGCTCTCTGTGTGATGAATGATGGCCCTGGGCCAATGAAGCTGGGTCCTGGGGCTAGAGTGGCAGCTTCTGGATATTGGTCACAGCCCTCCCTGCCAGTAACTTGCCCCCAAAACCCTGGTGGCAGATCCTGGGGCTGGATAGGCTGTTTATTGATGTGGTGGCAAGACATCGCCTCCGTGCGAGGAATGATGGCCCCAGACCCATGACGGTGGCTCCTGGGGCTAGAGTGGCAGCTTCTGAATATTGACCACAGACCTCCCTGCCAGTAACTTGGCCCCAGAACCCTGGTGGCAGGTCCTGGGACTAGAGTGGCTGTTTCTTGGTGCAGTGAAATGACATCGCCTCTGTGCGAGGAATGATGGCCCCAGACCCATGATGGTGGGTCCTGGGGCTAGAGTGGCAACTTCTAGATACATATTGGCCACAGCCCTCCCTGCCTGTAACTTGGCCCCAGAACCCTGTCAGTGGGTCCTGGGGCTAGAGTGGCAGCTTCTAGATACNGGTGGGTCCTGGGACTGGAGTGGCTGTTTCTTTTTTAATATATATCTATCTCTACACTAAATTTAACTGCTATTAACTATTCTAAAACCTATTGAACTAAATGGAATATCCTAATAATTAACTACAAAGGCCTTGTCCTACAAACACACTGTATCTCTATCTATCTTTATAACTAAGCTAACTACTATGTAAATCTATATCTAGTAACTGTCTATCTAATAACTATCTATATATATATACAATGTTACAGAGGGGGAAACACAAAGAACGCAGGGCGGAGTACAAAACTGAAATCAGTCTAGTAATATTTCTACTCTAAATAAATCCAAAACTTAAAACAGGGAAAGGGAATCAGGGATGGAATAAGAGGGAGAGGGAAAAGGATTCAATGGAGGGAGAAAGGAAGATTGAACACAGGGAACACAGGGAGGGGTAAAAACAAAAAATAACACCTAAATATGTAATATAATCTAAATAAATGATAATATGGAGGTAAATGGGTTGGATGAGTGAAATAGGAGGAGGATGGAAATGTATTAGGAATAGGAAGGAACAAAAATTGCTGGGAGAGAGCGAGTCTTCTGAAACGCCTGCTGTTCAGGAACAGTTGACTAGATCAGAAGGTGTTGGGAAGGGAGGAGGCAATCAGTTTTGTTTCTTGCTGCGCCCACCTCACCGCAAGCCCCATTGGCTCCATGCAGCCTAGCCCGTTGCCAATTGCAGACTGCGAAGCCAGTGGTCTGAAGTGAAAAGGAATGGTGATTGGGCAGGCTGGATGCTGCTCCAAGCCTCTCCACCCCTTGTGCCTTAAAGTCTGACTCCCCCTCCCTGTCACGTTTTGCCTTCCAGTGAAACGTTTTTGCCACCCAAACTCACCCGAACTGTTTGGTCACTTTGACGTTCAGAATTGAGTTCGGTTTGGTCAGTTCATGTTTGGATTTGGGTTCAGGTTCAGTTATCCGAACAGGCCGAGTTCGGGCCAAACTCCAAACTTCCGAACAGCGTCCACCCATCCCTAGTACTCCCCTTAGAAGTACATAACTCTTATTGGGGATAGCAAGGCAGACGCTAGAACTGCGGAAGAGATGTCTGGTGCTGAAATGATGGCTGTCCCTCTGGAAACTGTTGCCACCATGTTCTGCCCCTCCCAGCAGTGCTGTCAGCGGTTCATCACCCGCTGCAGGCAAGAAAGCAGGAGGGGGCAAAAAATCTTCCATCTGGGAGCATTTTAAGTTGGTACAGGCGGATGATCCCAGGGAGGTGCAGTGCACTTTGTGCCAGAAGGTGGTGAAGCGTGGGCAGGTGCTCACCAACCTTGGCACAACTGCCATGGCGAGGCACCTCAATGGGTGCCACAGCGCTGTGCTGCTTAGCAGGAAGGCAGGGTCAGTGGACACCAACGGCTTCCCGACTTTAGCGGCCAGTCGTCTGCCTCCATCAGCAGGCAAGCGTCCTGCTCTTACAGTTGCCTCTAGCAGCAGGAGCGGTATCACTGCTAGGAGGGAGCAGCAGCAGCAGCAGCAGCAATAGCGTCAGTGCACTATGGAAGAGCTGGGGTGGGGGAAGATGCCAAATCCATTGGCAGCTGCGGGACATGGAGGGCAGCATGGCTTTTAAGTGAAAACCACACGCATGTTGGGGGAAATGATCGCACTAGATGGGCAGCCCTTCTCGGTGATAGGGGACATGGGATTTAGGTGCCTGATTGGCTTCCTAGACCCCCAGTTTATTTATATATTTATTATTTATTAACCACCCCCTCATGTCTATGGCATCTCGGGGCGGTTTACAGCACAAAACACACAAATAAAATACCCTAAAAAATCCATTTAAAAATCCATAACCCCATCAAATTTAAATTATCATAAAAATGTCTTTAAAATACCCCCAACTACCCCACCTTCCCATCCTCCCCTCCAAAGGCCTGGGTGAACAGCCAGGTCTTACAGGCTCAATGAAATGCCAACAAACCTGGAGCCAGGCGGGCTTCCTCTGGGAGGGTGTTCCAAAGCTGCGGACCAGCTACCGAGAATGCCCTATCCATTGTGGCCCCCCATTTTACATGGGAGACCTCCAGAAAGGCACCCCCGGTGGGCCGAAAGGATCGCTCTGAGGTACGGAGGGCAAGGCGGTCCCCAAGGTATAAGGGGTCCAGACCATGCAGGGCTTTATAGATCAACACTATTACTAACAGTTTAAGCTGCCCTCGCACACCACCCTGAGTTGGCAGGTGGTGCCAGCCCTGTACCAGGCTTTAAAGGAGCGGGTGAGGGAGCAGCTGGCAAGGGCTGGTGGTGCCACCGTCCACTTCACAACAGACCTGTGGTCCAGCAGGAACACACAGCATGCCATATTTTAAATTTGATGGGGTTATGTATTTTTAAATTTATTTTTTAGGGTATTTTATTTGTGTGTTTTATGCTGTAAGCCGCCCCCAGATGCCATAGGCATGAGGGGGCAGATAATAAATAATAATCTGCATAAAGTAAAACACCCACCACCCTAGTTGCTAACTTGGGAGGAAAGAAACGGGACTGGGCCAGAAGCGGGATCATATCATTTATATAAATATTGAACAGAGCAGGAGCTAGTACATAACCCTGTCAGACTCCCTGATTAACTCTGATGGTCCCCGTGGTATGGCTGACATGATCAAGCTTTATCCTCAGAATCGATTCTTCGTAAAAGCTTTGTATGAGACATAATAGTCTCCTGTCCATGGAAAACCCAGCCAATTTGCTCCACAACAAAGGCGTATTGACTGAATCGAATGTGGCCTTAAGATCTAAAAAAGCTGCAAAGAATTTCCCATTAGACCTTCTATACTTTTCAGCAAGATGGCACAAGATAAGGCACAACATTGCTCTGTTGTGGAACATCCTTCCTAGAACCCAGCCTGCTCGGGGTGAAGGACGTCCAACTGTTCTGTCCAGGATTTTAGTCTGGTAAGCAGGTGCTTCACATATACTTGCTAACAACCCCTAAAAGGCTGATTTTCCAGTAATCGGCTAGGTCATTATGTGGGTCTTTTTTCTTATAAATTGGCACTATTACTGCTTCACTTCAACCTGCTGGTATTCTCCCTATTTTGTTAATAGCTGAGAACATGGCGGCAAGCACGGGAACCCACCAATCCATTCAGGCCTTAATGAACTCTATTTGAACTAGGTCCCGACCGGGCGCCTTATTGTTTTTAAAGGTCTCTATAAGTTCAACAATCTCCTCTTGAGCAACCACCGGCCAAACTTGCACTTTACTGAGGTCATTAAGAACCTCAAGATCTAACCCCCATGGATCCAAAGCAACGTACACGCCTTCAAAAAATCTTTCCCAGGTGGAGGACGGAATAGATAGTGACTACCCTCTGCTAGCTTTCCCCAAAGCTCCATTGATTAATTGTCAAAAATTCCTAGAGTTGTTGGTTCTGAAGCTTCCATAAGAGCCAACCATCTACTCTCCCCATACAATCTTTTCTTATTCCTGATTAATTTTTTATAATCCTTTTTCTTACTACGGTAAATTTCCAATATCTCCAAAGATGAACTAGACCGATAATCGCCATAGGCTATTTTAACTTCCCTCCAAGCCTTTCGGCAGTCCAGATCATACCAATCCTTAACTCTCCCATTTCCTCTCCAGGGCTTCCTTTTAGCCTGCGCAATGCCCCAGATTGCCAAGATCAAATCCTGCCTCAATCTGCCTTCTGCTCATGTCATGTTGCCTGTCTGCCCGCCTGCCCAGGTAGCCATGATCAAACCCTGCCTCAG
>QEPC01003440.1:160601-210426 GCA_003113815.1 Sphenodon punctatus
CAACAATTTCTTAGTCCAAGGGAGGGGAGGGACAGGAGAGTGAGAAAGGGCCCTCCAGGACTTCTAGGT
The DNA here is from genome assembly GCA_003113815.1 of Sphenodon punctatus. NCBI lineage: Eukaryota > Metazoa > Chordata > Lepidosauria > Sphenodontia > Sphenodontidae > Sphenodon > Sphenodon punctatus. Next base: position 160,671 of record QEPC01003440.1, read on the forward strand.
AATGGCTGCCGAACTTGGGATTCCCATGGCACCAGAGAAGACTGTTGGCCCTGCAACAGTTTTGACATTCTTGGGGACTGAGCTGGATACCGAATAACAGGTGTCCCGATTGCCAATCGATAAGCTGAATACCCTGATCGGGGACATTGAGGTGGTTTTGGGTTGCCCCAAGGTGACGGTCAAACAACTGCAGGCCCTGGTGGGAAGCCTTAATTTTGCGTGCCAGGTGGTGGCACCGGGGTGGACGTTCATATCGAGGCTTTATGAGAAAGTGGGCTCTAACCTACCGGGGCACTGCCACATCAGAATCTCTGCCGACATGAGAAAAGACTTAAAAATATGGCTCCAATTCTTGCAGAACTTTAATGGAGTCAGTATCTGGAGGTAGAGATGGCTGATGGAGGCCGAGCTGCAGGTCCAATCCGATGCGGCCGGGTCCTTGGGATTCGGGGTGTATTGGGCTGGAAGGTGGTGTGCGGCCCCTTGGCGGGAGTACTGGATTCAGGAGGGACTGACCTTCCTGGAATTGTTTCCCATAGTGGTGGCAGTTCACATATGGGAAAGGGAGTTTGCAAACAAGGCTATTTTGTTCTGGTGCGATAACCTCACTGTGGTACATGTGTTGAATGCACAGTAACATATTATTCTTGGCCAGGCACGTGCCGGGTATTAACAACAGCATAGCCAATGCACTCTCTCGCCAACAGAAGGAGCGGTTCAGACAGCTGGTGCCAGAGGCCAGGAAGGAGCCGGAGGAACTCCTTCCAGGAATATGGATCATTGGATGGTAGCAATGTTCCAGGCAGTGCAGGGATCACTGGCCCCCCGAACTAGAGCAGCTTACCTGCAGTCACTGGATGTTTCAGACTTTTAGGAAAGAAAAGGGCTGGGGGGACCTCGTTCCCAATTACCGAGGCCCAAACTCTGCAGTTTGCCATTGGGTTGCGAGGTAGGAGGCTGGCCCCCGGGACGATTTCCGGAAAGTTGGCCATGCTAGCCTTTTACAACAAGATAGCTGGGTTTCACTCACCGAATGGGGGATTCTTTGTAAGGAAGATGCTAGAAGATTGGCACTGGTAGGTACCGAGGGGTGGTGATAGTAGGCAGCCCATCACGCCAATGATATTATGGGAATTATGCCGGAGCCTCCCTGGGGTGTGTTCTTCGGGGTTTGAGGTTAGGCTATTTCAAAGTTCATTCACATTAGCATTTTTTGGGGCGTTTCAGGTGGGTGAGATATCGGCCAACTCGGCCCATGCCCTGGGTGGAAGTGTAGTAACCATAGAGGATGTCCAGGTGGGACCCCAAGGGATGACTGTGTTGGTACGAGGGTCCAAGACAGATCAGCGTCAGCAAGGCCAGGTGATAAAGCTAGAGAGAATATATGAGGCTAAACTTTCCCCCGTAAGGGTGCTAGAAGCATATATGGAGGCACGCCCAAAGGTAAGGGGGCAGTTGTTCATCCACGAGAATGTGGCGAAGCTCACAAGATACCAATTCTCAGCAGTAATAAATAAGGCACTAAGGAAAATTAACTTACTGACTCAATTGTTCGGCTCCCATTCATTCAGGATCGGGGTTGCTAGTTGTGCAGCTGCCACCGGGTTGTCAGAGCTGGAGGTCAAGGCGATCAGCCGATGGAAGTCGGGGGCCTACTGCTTCTATATTCAGAAGGTCCAGTTATGAACTAAGGGACCTTGGGGGGAAGTCAATGGGACACAGTCAAGGTAAGGCATGGAGACCGTACGACAGTAACTTGTGTGTGTTCTTCCTAGGAAGGGATCTGCCTGCCCGGCGGCAGAGAATCATTATAGCCGGCCACAGCATCATGTATTGGGCTGGAAAATGAGTGGGACGCTCGTATTGGGGGACCCAGCTTGGGCTCGGACATGTGGCCGAAGTGACATGGAAAGGCTGGAGCGGGATGAGATGGGCCCAGTTTCTGCCATTGGTCCACGCACTTATGAAGCTCCCGCAGCCAGACATCCTAGTGATTCATTTGGGAGAGAACAACCTGCTGGTTGATACAGGTCTGCACCTGGTCACCAGCATGAAGAGAGACTTGCTCAAGGCAAGGTGGATTCTCCCAAATACGGTAATGGTGTGGTCTGAGATGCTGGAGAAGATCAGATGGAGGAATGCCATGTGCCCTAGTAAGGTGGACAGGGCAAGGAGGAAGGTCAATAAAGAAACTGGGAGATTAATGTTGGAAATGGGGGTTAGAATCATTAGACACCCAGAAATTAAGTTTAACAGACAGGAATTATATCGGGTGGATGGGGTGCATCTGTCCGACGACGGGCTTGAAATTTACCTACAGGNCCTGTTTTTCCTGCCCAAATGCACCAGAACTCACCCAAATGGGGCCGAACTGTTCAGGGCATTGGGTGTTCAGTTCGGGCGTTCAGTTCAGCCATCCAAACTTCCTGGGTTCGGGCCGAATAACAAATGACTGAACCGCATTCACACATCTCTACCCAGCATATGCAAAGGAGTTGTGTAAGATATATAATATAACTTTAGTATACTGAACCTCCATGGGAACAAAGAAAAATTCTCTATATCAGGGTATTCACTATTATAGGGTTTGGAAATATGTAGTTGATAGAAATTGTTCTTCAAGTTATAAACAGGCAGGGTGTTCACTAAAGGAAGAATAGGCTATAGTGATGCTTGACTGTCTTTTTAACTGGAAGGTACTTCTTCCTATTTCAAGACACAATAATAGAAAAATCAGGGTAAATCAGAATTTCTAAGTTTATAACAGATGATTCTTTGGTGAGAAGTGGTATTTGTGCTCCAGAAATTTTTGACTGTGGGGCTGATCCCATGGCCTGAGGATCTCATGTGGACCTGCGTATGCCCGCACCCATGAAGGAACTGTGCACATCTCCATTGCGGGCACGCTGTACTGTGCAGAAACAATGAGCATGTGTGAGTGTGCAGATTGCACGTGGGATCCATAGGCCATGAGATTGGCTCCACTGGCAATGACAGGAGGAGATACACAAGAAGGGGATTCACTGGCCTCACATCTGAGCCACGAGACAGGCCCTGCTACTGCCATTATTTATTTATTATTTATTTATTACAGGCATTTATATCCCACACCCTCCTGCATACTGGCAGCTTGGGGCAGTGAACAAAACAAAGTAAAAAAATATACAATCCTTTTAAAATACTACAGACATTTAAAATATTAAAATACCCCCAAACAGAAAGCTAAAAGGCAGAAAAAAAACCCTCCCTCCACCCTCCCCACCCCCTTCCTCGAAGGCCCGGCAGAACAACCAGGTCTTACAATATCTTCGGAAAGAGGGGAGGTCTGGGAGGAAATGGGCCTTCATAAGGAGGGAGTTCCACAGCCAAGACATGGCCACAGAGAATGCCCTCTCTGCCGTTGCCACCCGGGATACCCAGGGGACTCTGAGTCAGGCGCCCCCGGTCAACTGCAAGGGCCACGAAATGACCGGGGGCCTGAGGCGGTCTAACAGATGAGCAGGACCTAAGCCATTTAGGGCTTTATACGTCATCACCAACACTTTGAATTGGTCCCGGAAGACAATAGGCAGCCAGAGCAGAGTATGGAGCACAGGTGTAATGTGCTCACGGTGGCCCGTCCCCATTAGGAGATGGGATGCCGCATTCTGCACCAGCTGCAGCCTCCGGACCATCCTCAGGGGTAGCCCAAAGTAGAGTGTGTCCAGTCTAGAGGTAATGAAGGCATGGATGATGGTGGCCATATCCGAGTCTGAGACATACAGCCGCAGCTGTCGCACCAGATGTAACTGGTGAAATGCTCCCCTCACCACAGCCTATACCTGAAAATCCACATGGAGCTGCGGGTCAAGGAGCACCACCAGCCTACAAACTTGAGCAGCAAAAGTGGGGTAGACCCCACCAATTATGGGAGCCCTACCCACCAACATCACCTCCATCTTGTCAGGATTCATCCTCAGACAACTCTCCCTAATCCAGTCCCCTACAGCTTCCAAGCATCCAGTAAGCACCGAAACTGCTGGGCCTCGGTCTGCGGAAATTGAGAGGTAGATTTGTGTATCATTGACGTACTGATGACATGGCACTCTGAACCCTCTCATGATGTCTCCCAAAGGTTGCACATACATGTTGAACAGGAGAGGGGACTCCACACATGAGGTTCCGAGGAGATGACGTACATTCCCCGAGAACTAACCGCTGAGTTCTCCCAGCCAGGAAAGCGCGTAACCATTCAAGAACAATCCCATTCATCCCGGTCCAGTCCCACAACCTTGTCACCAACATCTCATGATCAATGGTATCAAAACACTGCTGACAGATCCAATAAGATCAAAATAGATGATCTACCCTCATCCAATTCATGGCGTACATCATCAACCAAGGCCACAAGTGCAGTCTCTGTGCCAAACCCAGGGTGAAAGCCAGACTGTGAGGGATCTAGAAACCAACCCTGTCCTGATGCCCCTGTAACTGCCAGGCCACTACCCATTTAATAACCTTCCCTAAAAAGGGAAGGTTAGAGACTGGCCAATAGCTGGCCAGGGAGTTGATGTCCAAAGATGACTTCTTGAGCAGAGGCCGCACCACCGCCTCTTTGAAACGGCTCGGCACTCTGCCCTCCCTAAGGGAGGCATTGACCACCCCCACCAGCAATATCCCTAATGTCTCCCGGCTAGCCTTCACCAGCCAGGATGGGCACGGATCTAATTCACAACAGGTGGGCCTCACTGTCCAAAGGACTTCCGCCACGTCAGCGGGCGATACCCACTGAAACTGATCCCACAACAACTGACATGGCGGAGCTTCCTCTACCTCTGATTCACCCATTGTAGTAAGTGCAGCATTGAAGTCATGATGAATCTGAGCGATTTTATCTATGAAAAAAGGCAGAAAACATGTCACAGTGGTCACTGGAAGATTTCAGTTCCAGACGGAGAGAGGCTGGTCTGACCAGCTTCTGCACCACCCGGAAAAGCTCCGCCGGATATGACTTTGCAGATGCCATGAGGACAGCAAAGAACGCTTTCTTTTCTGCCCGCACCACAACAGCATATGCTCTTAAACTAGCTTAAGAGCTTGGTCAGCTTCAGTGCAAGTCCGACACCACCGTTGCTCCACCACCGCCCATCCTGCTTCATCCAGAGCAGGTCCTCAATGAACCACGGTGACCCCCACCGTCGGCATTCTGGGAGCGGACGCCTGGGAGCTGTTCCGTCAATGGCCTCAATCAACAAGCTGTTTCAGAAGGCAATGAGGTCATCGAATGAACGATCATCATGATCGGGAGGCAATTCCCCTAGAGCATTCCGGAACTTTTCTGGTTCCATAAGTCTCTGGGGTCAGACCCAAAGAACTGGTCCTACACCTTTCCGGGGGCAGACGTATGCCAGGAGACTGGTCCGGAGGACGTAACAATCCATCCATGACAGGGGTAAAACTACTACATCCCTCACCATCGGATCCCCCGGCTCAAGGCCTGTGCAGAACTCAGGTCAAGGGTATGTCCCCCTCATGTGTCAGGCCCCTAACCATATGAGATAGTCCCATGGTTGTCATGGCGTCCATGAACTCACACTCTGCTCCCCCAAGATTAACATAATCTATTATAACTTACTTTTTTTCTCCTTTTAAAAAAATAAAATAATAATTCTCTGTTAATGTACAGAGGTTTCTGACATATTTCTCCCCTGCCAGACTCTTAAGGTTAAAGATGTGGGGGATGATCTCAACCCATAAAAGCTTACAGCATTTTTAAAAAATAATCTAATATTTTTGAAAAGTCTACTGCTAGAACATTTCATTGCTTCTCTTACATTCGCTCCCATAAAACAGTGCCAGCAGAAATCTGAAGGGACAGTCATTCATCCCCAACCCCCATGTTTTAAAGTTAATTTCAAATTAGTGAAGCATTTTATTTCAAAGTTGACTTTCCATTATTTGGACCTTCTGCGCCTTTACTTTGTCCATTAATACCCACCCACCCCCCTTTTTAATTAACATGATCTATAATTTTATCATGGAAGTAAGCTTGTTACGGCCTCAATAACTAAACAAAAGGAAAAAGCAACATGTTTTGCTCTAGAAAGAACCTAGCCACTTAAAATATCACTCATTGCACTGGAAATGCTTTAGTGACAGCCATGAAAGCAAACTCTTCAGGCCTGAAAGACTATCAGTTAAAGCTATTGTGACCTCATCTGTCACAGTAATATCTCAGTGGGACAAAAACTTCCATCTACATCAGAAATCCATTAGCCAGTGATCCTTAATGGCATAACTAACATAATGGATGGGTGAGCTTTTGCGTTCCTCTGAATACACTCCCTGTATTTCTCATTAAATATGCTTGTTTGAAACACTGGCAAAGCTCAAACAGGCAGTCTAAAAATAATAATCAGATCTTCTGAAATTAAACTAGATTAAGGTACGTATTTGACAAATTTCTAAATTAATTAATAATGTCTTGTGATTTAAAAGCAAAGCAACAATGGAACAGAGAGCTAAATTGTGCCTTTTAATCCTTAGCTCTTAGTAAGGGGCAGGCACACAGGAAAGGATCTTGCATCAGAGAAACACAGTCTCTTCCAAATCAGCTGGGGAGAATATTACTTACTGTAGTAGTCTGGCTCCACTGTCTACTCCATGGGCTGATACAGAGGGGCATGATGCCTTGATTCCACTTCCGCCATACACTTTTTTTTTTGGCAGTTCTTTTCTGAATCCTCATCAGAGGGTGAACAAACAGAAGTCATCCCTCAATTTCCCTCCATATAGGCCAATACGTGATGCTCATAAAATTAAGAGAGATTGTAACAGGGCAGAGACCCTGAGTGTTGATGGTCCTTTAGAGCAGGGACTAATGGAGCTGTGGGTGAAGTCACTGATAGGGCCTCACACCTAAATTGCAGCAGCTGTGTCTGGGTGTGGCTGAGCAAGCTCAGACTGACTCAAAAGTCAAAGAAGGCTCAGTTTGGGGGAAGCATAGAGAGACACAGGAGCTGCGAGAGAGCTCTACTGAAGCCCAGAATCTAGAAGAGGCTCCTGAAGACAGAAACCAAAGACTCTGGAAGCCAGAGGGTTGTACTTGCACTAGAAACTATGCAAAACTGAAACGGTGAGCTTGAGATAAATTTTGTATGCAATACAGAGACTAAGGCCCTTTCCAAATGGACCAGGAGGAGCCGCGGTGCATGGGGGGGAGGAATGGGTGTGTGCTGCGGTGTGTGTGTGGCACGTGTGTGGCCTGTCACACGAAAGCACATCCATCTCCACGCATGGAGGCATAATCATTTTGTCCAATGCTTCCATGCATGGGGGATTGGTGGAGATGGGTGAATCGCGGGAGCATGCACGCACCCCACCCCCCACCGGCTGTCATGTGGATGCCCCCCACCCACCCAGTCACACATGTGGGCATGGGGGGGGGCACTTCATGTGAAAAGGGTCTAAAAGTAATATTCAGAGGATTACTGTCTGACTGAAGGTAGGAGTTGGGGTTGCCAGAGGGCTGGTTCCTGGCTTTAGTGAGACTGCATATATGCCTTGTAAATGGTGGAGAACTAAATAAAGAATGAGCTTGTGGAAAAAAGAACTTTGGAATAGGTAATTTACAAGTAGGCTTGGATCTGTGAGACCGGATCCTGCAGGGACTTACCCAAGGACAAGCCTGCACTATTACGGGATACAAAACCAGAGAAAGGGACTATAACACAAAAATATATGATGGGCCAATACCAAGAAACAAAGATCATGGAATATGCATTACAAAATATCAGTTATAAAAATGTACTGTTTTGCAAAAGCATCCAGAGGATAATAATTATGACAAACAGGTACAAAATGTTACAAGCAGTGAGTATCACAAATAAATGAACCAAAGTTCATATCAAACAAATAAACAACAAGATTTAAATCAGAAAGTCCATTCATATAATCAATCCAAACTAAGAAGGGCCGAACATGTTTCGACAGCTGGAGTCTTCTTTGGAGAGTACTTTCAAGTGATGGTAATCTACTAAAAATACAAAATCAGCATGTTGCTTGCATCAATAGTCAATTGAATGAATATAATAAGAGCCAAAATTATTCAAAAATACCTTGTACATTACAGTATGCTTATAAAGACCACATGGCTTGCTGTCATCCAGGTGACCTTTTTACAGTGGAAATCCTTTATATTTAAAAAAAGGATATATCTATAAACAATTAAAAAGCTAAATCTATTACAAAATGCAAATTGCACTTGTCATAAAGCCAGGGGTGGGGTGGGGGGAGAGGGAAAGTCAAATAAAGAGAAAAGGGGGAAAGGGGATGTGGTAGCACTATATTCTAACATTCTCCATGAAGAATCACTTAATATTGTTTTAAATGCTCTGGATTATATCATGTTACTAGACCTCCCTCACAATATTCAATCAAATTGCTACGATTAGTTTTATCTCATAATTATTTTTGGTTTCAGAATTATTTTAACATAAAAAAATCAGGAATACCTATGGGATTTTCTATGGCTCCTGAAGTTGCCAACTTGTTTATGGATGTGTACAAGCATTCCTTTGTACTGGATCAACAGATCAATGCTTTATATAGATTCATAATCCTATGGAGGAGATATATCAATATCTTCATGGTATGGTGGGGGTCTTCTACGGAATATGAAGAATTTATGTAATTGGTTAAATGAATGCCATGATACTATTCAATTTGATGTGCAGTATGACTGCATTTCCATTAATTGTATAGATATTAAGCTGTCCTTAGGACCAGAGGGTTTTATCACCTCTACATATGTTAAACCCACTGATAGGAATAACTACTTACGTTTTCAAAGTTTTCATTCTGTTCATCTATGTATGAACATCCCTTGTGAACAATTTCTCAGGGCCAGGAGGAATTGTTCTACCGAATCAGCATTCAATAAGGAATCAAACAGATTATTTAATCATTTTTTGCTTTAGCGGCTACCCTAAAAGAGATACAACTTTCTGTAGGGCTTCTGAAAGCTCTTGAAGTGAGTTTCAGAGGAAACAGGAGAGGTTGGAAAATGACAACAGAATAGTTTGTCCATTAACTTATGGGCATTTATCCAACCAAGTTCAAGCAGTTATTTTAAGACACTGGAGACTTGTCTCACACATTCCCAATTGCAATCTGCCTCCACTTTTTGCATTTAAACGTACTAAGAATATTAAACAAGATTTAGTAAAAGGTGATATTGTGAGAACTCGACCTCCACAAGGACTAGTGGATGTGTAAGCCCGTAGGTAACTTTAAATTTAAAGTTAGATGCTCTTACTGTAGATACTAGAGGTGTGCATCAGGGGCCCATGTCATTTTCAGTTTTTGTTTTAATTATTTAAATCTCTCGTTTTCATTTTCATAAATATCAAAGTTTCATTATTGTTTTTGCTTTTGTTTTCATTTTCCATTGATTTCAATGGAAAACACATTTTTGGATGTAACGTTTTTCTTTTTCATTATATTTGGCTGACACGTGGAGTGGTTTTACCTCTAATTGAAGGCATTAGATTTCCCAAACTCCAAAAAAATTGGATAAAGGAACCCAATTTTATAAGCAGTTGAATTATATTATTTTTCAAAAATCTTTATATATATTCTTAGCTGTATCTTCTTTGCCTCACATTTAATGTAGATGTAATTCAGCATATTTATACCCATTACCGTATTTACTATCTCTGCCAACTGTAAGAAGAATTGGATAAAAGGTCCTGGTGGTATAAGCAATTCACTTATAAATGTATGTCTGCCTGTAACATCTTTGTAGTCCACCCAGTGTACATGAAATTTGACAGAGATCTATATCACACTTCCGTGATTATCTCTGACAAATATCAGATAGATGTGATAAAGGTTCCCAATTTTATATGCCTGCACATCATATGCAGAGAAGGAGCCTATGTGAGGGGTTCTCTTATGTGTCACTGTGGTATAAGATCAGTTTGTAATGCCAATTGGCAAGAAGAAATGTCAACCAAATATCCTCATTCTGTTCTGTGACCATCCCAGTATCTTTACCCCACTTTTTACTGGGAAGTCAGAAGCATCTGTTTAGGAAAGAGCCAATAGAGATTCTCTTATGTCCTCTGTCACAGTGCTGCAGGATGTGATTGTGATTATAATTAGCCAGCCTGGATGTGTAAACCATGTCTCCTGATTTCTGGGATGCTATCCCGAAAGTCCCACTTATGTCCCTTCTATGCCCACCTCAGGGCCACCTCTTTATTCCCGCCTCGAAGCCACTACTGACTGATTGGTCTTGTCAAGCTAGAAGCATGCTATAATTGGCTAGTGACTGTGTCTGTCAGTCTTCTGGATTGCTCCACATCCTCCCTCCTACAGCCTCCCTCCCCCTGTCATGCCAGGTGCCTACCTCTGACTGGCACTGCAGGTGCTGCTATTTATCTGAATAATGGTCTTCAAGGGGACAATTTCAATTGCTTATAAAATTAGGTCCCTTTCTCAAATTGTTCTGTAGTTTGGCAGAGATGACAGGGATGGTATGTGATACATTTCTACCAAACAGATTCAGGGTCTCAACTAGCAGAAAATAAAAATGTTATAGATGGAAATGTATTTTCAAGTTAATGTCTTATAGCATCAGGGCCCTTTATTTTATTTATTTATTTTATTTATTTATATTTCTTAGCTGCCCCCTAATGCCCATGGCATCTCGGGGCGGTGCCCAACACAGAACCAATAAAAAGCAACAATAAAATACAGCAAGTAAAAGCATTTAAAAACAACAGCTACCCCCCACATTTTATTTTCCTAACCCCCCTCCCCTCCTCTGAAGGCCAGGGAGAACAGACAAGACTTAAAAGCCCAGCAGAAAGCCAACAAACTTGGGAACAGGCTTTATCCACTCTTTCTGAAAGGGGCAGGAGTATTAAGCTTGTGGAGGGACATGCTATTCACAGGTTTCATGAAAATTGGATGGAAGATAAAGAAGTTGTAGCCATGAATGTATATGGAGCCTTTCTTAAAAGTACAACGTTCAATTGCTTCTAAAATTGGTTCCCTTTATCTAAGCTTTTCGAACCTTGGTATACATAGTGCCCTCCATTGGGGGTCCAATCTCCCCAGGTTTCATAAGAATTGAATAAGAATAAAAAAAACTTATAGCCAGAAATGTTTTTCAGCTTTTTCCCTTTATTTCGAAAACAAAAAGTCATTTTGTTTCTATTTTCATTATTATTTTTGTTGTTTTCATTATTGCAATAACAATAATGAAAATGACCATTTTTGTTATCGTTATTGTAATAACAAAAATGACATGCCCACTCTTAGTAGATACACCAGGAACATGAATCTTTTACTTTTAGGGAGAGATATTACTCTTTAACTATCTTTACAAACTGAAATACTTCATATTTAGGTTATGTAAACTGCTGTCCTTGCAATAAGATGGATATGGGGCTAACGACAAGGGGTTTGAAAATAGGAACTGATGAGTATTTGAGCTGTAAGACAAGTGTTATCGGCTCCACTAGTAGTCCATAATTTGGAGATAAGTCACAGTTGGCAAGGTATGACCTTTTGGGCAATTGAGAGACTTGTCCCGTCAAAAGACATTAAAAAGAAGATCTTACAGCAAGAATCTTTTTGGATTTTTCAGCTGAATACAATGGCCCCCTTTGGTCTAAAAGATTCATTGGATTTGAATTGTTATATTTGAGGCTGAATTCTTATTGTGGTTAACAACTACTGACGTCTATTGGTATGTGTAAATTGAGTCACATCATTATTTATTGGAGTTACTTATTAAGTTGTAAGAGTGTGGAGGTCAATTAAGCCCTTTATTTGCTAGAGCTGATTATCACTTCTTCTAATTGAAGTTACTGTTGAAGCTGTGAGAGAATCCTTCTTATATAAATGCCTGTAATTGGCTACATTGACTATCCTTCACTTGTTTGCTGAGATCTAGGGATGGGCGAATGCTGTTTGGAAGTTCAGAGTTTGGACCGAACTAGACCAGTTCAGTCAACCGAACCGAACTTCCGAACCGAACTCGATTTTCGAACCGAACTGAATTTCCGAACTCGACTCTGTTCGCCCATCCCTAAAAGATAATATTCCATTTAGTTCAATGGGGTTTGAATTTCCGAAATTTGTTCGGAAGTTCCGAGTTCTGACTGAGCTCAAAGAGTTCGGTCGACTGAACCGAACTTTCGAACCAAACTGAATTTCCGAACTGAACTGAACCGAATTTCCAAACTCAGTTCTGTTCCCCCATCCCTACTGAGATCCTGGGCAGTGGGCACCACACACTGGACTTATCCCTCTGATGTGGTTTGAAGTAAGGTTTAATGATATTTCATCTTTCCCCCTTTTTCCCTTCCCCCCCATCCCCCTTCCTTCACCTTCCTCACCCCTTAATTCCCCCTTTTTTTTCTTTCTGTTTTTCCTTCCTTCCCCTGTTCCCCCTCCCCTCCCTTCCCCCATTTCTTTTCCTTTCCACCTCCTTTCCCTTCCTTACCCCTTCCCTCCCCCTTGCTCCTTTTTTCCGTTTCTCCTTTCTTTCCCTCCCTCCCTTTCCTCCCTTCTCCCCTTCCTTCCCTCGCTTTTCTTTCCCCTGTGTATTGTTCCTTTTTCTTTCTTGTTTTCTTCTTGTTTCCTTTTCCCTTTCATTCGCACCCCACCACCACCACCACCTCCTTTTTTTACTGGCTTCATGACAGGTGCATTTTCATTTTGCAATGGATTTAGCCTTTTAATTTTTTTCTATAGCTTTTTAAAAAATATAAGTGATTTCCACTGTAAGAAGGTCCCCTGGATGACAGCAAGCCACTTGGTCTTTATAAGCATACTGTAATTTGCAAGGTATTTTTGAATCATTTTGGCTCCTCTTTATATTCATTCAACTGACTATTGCTAGAAGTAACATTCTGATTTTTTAACTTTTAGTATTAAATTGAATTTATTTAACAGCTTGAGCCAAAAAAGTTACAAAATCAAAAACACAGTACAGACAATACACAATGTAAATTACATAGTGTAAAAATACCAAGCCTTGCCAAGGTGTTCTCTGGTAAGAGCAAGACATTTTTGTACATTTGTCAGGAGCCAAGCCCTGCTAGGGTGTGCTCTGGTAAGAGCAAGGCATATATTTTAAAATGCAGTGTGTGCATTTTTACATTGTGTACTTTACATTGTGTATTGTCTGTATTGTATTTTTGATTTTTTTACTTTTAATAGATTACCATCACTTGAAAGTATTCCCTGAAGAAGACTCCAACAGTCAAAAAATGTTGGGCACTTCTTAGCTTTGGATTGATTATATGATGGACTTTCTGATTTAAATCTTGTTGTTTGTTTGGTATGAACTTTGGTTCATTTATTTGTGATATTCACTGCTTGTAACATTTTGTACTTGTTTGTTGTAATTATTATCCTCTAGATGATGTTCCACAACAATACAATTTCATAACTGATATTTTGTAATCTGTATTCCATGGACTTTCTTTGTTTCTTCCTATTACAGTGATATTCTGAAGTACCAATAACTATTATTGTACCAACAACTCCATTGTACCAAGGGGATGCTCCACACATCTTCTACTTCATCAGTATTTTATCATTTAGCAATTTCAGAGGACTTCTTTTTAGCCAACCTTCCTACAAAAAGAAGACTGATCCATAAACCATGTGTGTATCACTGCATGTTCATGCCAAGTTTCAAAATTTTAACTCAATGATGTGCATGATTTGGTCAAAATCCTGACTTAACAACACCACTACTCTCCAAACACTAACTCCATTGAAGTCCCTCAGGGGAAAAAAAAAATTCCTAAATTTGCAGGTCTGTGCTCATTTCATGTGTGTCCTTGATGTGATGATAAGGAGAGGTGACGTCAATGGACAGGTATACTGTCTGGATAAAAAAAAGCTCTGCCTGATATCACGAACCCGCAGGCAAAGTTGAGGCTTCCCAATAAGGATTGAAGCTGCCCCAAAGTAACCTTCCTGGACCCATGGCAGCAGGTGAGTTCCCCCTGCAGATCAGCCAGATTATCTGCTGGTAATTGCAATTGGGCCAACTCTGTATCCAATTAAATTTCCAAATAATTAAGGGATGTTCATGGGCCCTTGTTTTTTTCTTCCATAGCAGCATTGCCAACTGTCCCATTACTACCCTGAACTCATTGAGCATTGACAAACACTCATTTGAATCCACCCTTCTAGGCCTGAAATGAGAAATGTTGTTAAGTGCTGTTTCAGTTGGAAACAGTGCATTTGCTGAGATGTGCATAACACGGAAACTTACCAACTTTCCCAGTGCTTTTGCCATTTTCCATAATTTTTTTCAAATTGAACAGGTCTGGTACAGGCTGATCCCAAGATGCTTGTATGCCCCTTGTGAACTTCTAGAGGATGTGGAGATGAAAACATGCCAGCTAAGTACTAGAGAAGTGCTGGAAATTGCTATAAAAGTACTGTAAAACTGCCATAAAACACGTAAAATTCCCAGAAAGTGACAAAAAACACTCCCAGAAGGTGACAAAACATGATGGAAAGTCCTAGAAAATGTAGAAAAGTCCCAGAAAGTGCTGAAAATGATGGGGTAAAATAGAAGAGATGTAGAATCACTGGAAATAAATATGGAGAGGGGTTGCTGAGTTTTATTGCTCCAGCTGATTGTGTTTTTAACTTGTTTTATTATAAGTATTACTATGGATGTTTTTATGATGCTTCTGAACTGCCTTGAAATATCTAGGCAGCATAGGGTGGGGTATAAAAACTTTAAAATAGAAATAAATCAATTTTTTAAAATTTATTTATTTATTTATTTATTTATTTATTAAATTTGTACCCCGCCCTTCTGAACACAGCTCGGGGCAGCTTCCAACAGTAAAATACAATTTAAAACAATCCAAACACTTAAAATACCATATAAACTTTAAATGAAGTACTCATGGACACTCACAAGCACTCCCAGAAGGCAGTATTTCCCTTTGAAATGGGAATATTTGCTTTCATCTCATCCCTATGCCCTAGTGATGGGTGAACGCGGTTCGGAAGTTTGGAGTTCGGCCCGAACTCGGCCTGTTTGGATGACCGAATCCAAACACGAACTGACCGAACCGAACTCAATTCCAAACGTCGAAATGACTGAACACTTCAATCAGTTCGGATCGCATTCAGGTGAGTTCAGGTGGCTAAAATGTGACACTGGAAGGTAAAAGGTGACCGGGAGTGGTAGTCAGCTGAGGAGCAGACGTCCAGGCACCAGGGGTGGAGAGGCTTGGAGCAGCAGCCAGCCTGCCCAATCATCATCCTTTTTCGCCTCAGACCACTGGCTTTGCAGTCTGCGATTGGCCATGGAATAGGCTGCACGGAGCCAATGGGGATTGCGGTGAGGCGGGAGCAGCAAGAAACAAAACTAATTGCCTCCCCCCTTACAAACACCTTCTGAGCTAGTCACTGTTCCTGAACAGCAGGCGTTTCATAAGGCTCCCTCTCTCCCAGTGGTTTTTGTTCCTTCCTATTCCTAATCCATTGCCATTCTCCTCCTACTTCACCCATTCAACCCATTTACCTCCATATTATCATTTATTTAGATTATATTAGATAGATTTAGGTGGTTTTTGTTTTTACCCTTCCTTTGTGTCCCCTGTGTTCAATCTTCCTTCCTCCCTCCCCCCTCCACTGAATCCTTTCCCTCTCCCTCTTATTCCATCCCTGACTCCCTTACCCTGTGTTAAGGATGATGATATTTATATATATATATAAAGAACCCACTGTCAGGGTTCTGGGGCCTACGATACTGACAGGCAGGGCTGTGGTCAATATGTATCTAGAAGCTGCAACTCTAGCCCCAGGACCCACCATCATGGGACTGGGGCCATCATTGTTCACACAGAGGCCATGTCATTCCACCGCACCAAGAAACAGCCACTCCAGCCCCAGGACCCGTCATCAGGATTCTGGGGCCAAAGTACAGGCAGGGAGGGCTGTGGACAATATGTATCTAAAAGTTGCCACTCTAGCCCCAGGGTCCACCATCATGTGTCTAGGGTCATCATTCCTCGCACAGAGGCAATATCATTCCACCACACCAAGGAACAGCTACTCCAGCCCCAGGACCCGCCATCAGGGTTCTGGGGGAAAATTACAGGCAGGGAGGGCTGTGACCAATATGTATTTAGAAGCTGCCACTCTAGCCCCAGGGCCCACCATCATGGTTCTGGGGCCATCATTCCTCGCACAAAGGTGATATCATTCCACCACACCAAGAAGACTATAAAACTATAATAAATGTTTATTGTTAGCCAAGGCTATTACAATATAGAATAAAACAGATAACAGAACAAAAATAAAACTATATGCGATCATAATACCATACAAAAAAATCTAATGGATATTACATATCAGACTGGCGAGCCTCAAACATCAGATATCAATTCCCAAAAAAGGGAGCAGAGCAAAGGAAACACAAAATCCCCAAAATATTCACCAGGGGATCAATTGGGAGCAGACAATAACAGCTACAAGATTGGGGTGAAAATACCTCAGTTTGCAGAGGGCCCTAGGCGAACTTCCCTAATCCGCAGATATATCTGGCAGAACCTAGCAGCTGATCTAGCCATCTCCATGTCATTTCAGTTTAAAAGACTCTTAGACAAAACACCCAGATCCCGCCGTCCAGCACAATAGCAGCCCAACAACTCCCTTCTGGGGTCACTAAGAGCTGTACAGCGGAAGAAAATATGAGTGCAGGAATCCGGTTCCTGCAACTCACAGAGCTGGCATAATCTGTCCTGTTTCGGGGTGCCATTATATGACCCATCTAACAAGGCTGAAGGGAAAGAGTTACACCTAAACCTGGTATACACCCATCTGCGACCCGGATCCAGCCAAGAAGATATCTGGAACTCAGTCAGGGGGGGTCTGCCAGGGGGTATTCAGGTGCCACTTCCTGAGCGGCCAGGAGGGCCCTCTCTTGTTGCAGTTCTTGGTCTCTCAGGTGCCTCCAAATCAAAGTCAGAAAGCCAGGTATACCAACCTGCTCTAGAGATTCACGGGAGAAGCCCAGATAATTCAAATCAACCTCTATCTGTCTAGCCCAGGAACTGTGAAACCCCTCAGCCACCAGCATGGCCAAAAGGGAGTTATCCTGGGGGGTGGGGGGAAGATATGTACCTTAAACCAAAAGTTGAGGAGTGATAGCTTAGCCCTCAATCTCATGGTGGAACTGAATGTTTCAAGCTGCAAGAGCACCTGGGGAGTTCCCCTAGGAAGCCCCAAAATCACTCGCAGCATTTGGTTCTGAATATGTTCCAACTTTTAAAAGAAGGCAGCACCCCAAGCAGGGAAAGCATACAAACATTGAGAAATGACCTTGGCCCTGAAAAGCCATAGGGCTGGTAACGCCAGTCTCCACCCCCCCCCGATGAAAAAAATAACCAAGGATGGCAGCCAAAGATCTTCTAGCCTGGAGTCTAACGGCCTTCATATCGGGTACCCAGATCAAGGATGAAGCAAAAATTACCCCCAGGTACTTGAAAACGTTAACTTGTTCTAAAATATTAGAGCCAATCCTCCATTTATGGCTCTTTCGAGCACTCTGGTGCCCCATTACCATGATCTTGGTCTTACTGAAGTTAATTCGAAGGTCCTCCCTTCCGCAATAATCCCCCAAATATTGCAGCGCTCCCTCAGTCCAACCCACACCAAGAAGCAGTCACTTCAGCCCCAGGACCCGCCATCAGGATTCTGGGGAAAAATTACAGGCAGGGAGGTCTGTGGCCAATATGTATCTAGAAGCTGCCACTCTATCCCCAGGACCCGCCTTCATGGGTCAGGCCATCATTCCTCACACAGAGATGATGTCACTTCACCTCATAAAGAAACAGTCACTCCAGGTCCAGGACCCATCATCAGGGTTCTGAGGCCAAATTACAGGCAGGGAGGGCTGTGACCAATACATAGAAGCTGACACTCTAGCCCCAGGACCCACCATCAATGGTGGCCATAATTCCTCGCAATGCGTGCTGTCATTCCACCGCATCAAGAAACAGCCACTCCAGCCCCAGGACCTGCTGTCAGGGTTCTAGGACCAAGTTACAGGCAGGAAGGGATGTGGCCAATATATATCTAGAAGCTGCCACTCTAGCCCCAGGACCCAATGTCATGGGTCTGGGGCCATCATTCCTCAAACAGAGGCAATGTCATTCCACCACATCAAGAAACAGCCACTCCAGCCCCAGGACCCACCATCAGGGTTCTGGGGCAAAGTTATAGGAAGAGAGGGCTGTGGCAAATATGTATCTAGAAGCTGCCACTCTAGCCCCAGGACCCACTGTTATGGGTCTGGTGCCATCATTCCTCGCACAGAAGCGATGTCATTCCACCACATCAAGAAACAGCCACTCCAGCCCCAGGACCTGCCATCGGAGTTCTTGGGTCTACGTTACTGGAGGGAGGGCTGTGGCTGGCCAATATCTAGAAGCTACCACTCTAGCCCCAGGACCCAACGTCATGGGTCTGGGGTCATCATTTCTCACACAGAGAGCCTTTTTCTGAACGCCCAAACTGAACACGACCAAACCAAACAGCCGAAACCGAACGCAGCGACGGAACCAAATGGCCGAACTGAACGGGCAAAACGAGCCAAACCAAACAGCCGAACGCGAACCGCAATCTATTTGCCCATCCCTACTATGCCCTTCCTGTGAACAGGAAGTCATCAAAATAATGGCGAATCAGCAACTTATTGGACTGCCTCCTCATGATCCACTCCACAATCAAGATAAATTTCTTTATTGCTGCACATGATATGGAGTATCCCATCAGCATCGCCTTATTGAAATAATATTTGTCTTCAAAGGCAAATCCAAGTAACTCAAATTCCTCCAGGTGGATCAGTAGGGGATGGAACAATGATTTTATGTTGTATTGAGCCATAAATGCCCGAGCTCTAAAGGTATGAATAATCTGGACAGCTGAATCAAAGGATGAGTTATGTCTTGAACAGAAATCAGGAGTGTTGGTATCATTGACTGAGTCACCCCTGAGGTAGGATAGGAGAGATGGATTAGGCAGTATGTGCCCAAAGCCTTCTAGGGAATTGTACCCAATGTGGATATTCAGAGTGTCTTAATCAGTAAAATGTTGAATGGATCTTCCAACCTATCTTACCTGCCTTTGTAACTTTGCCCTCATAAACATTTCCATTCCTTTCACCCTTTTAAAGGTGTTAGCCATTCTATGTGCTCTCTCCTCTTCCCCACCTGCACAGTATCCTGATCTCCTCTGTAAAACATTTAATTGTGTAATCCACAGGCAAATAGTCAGGACAGGCAACTTTCTTTTTTTCTTTTTTTTATTATTTCATAACCAACATACATCAATACAATATCCTCATAATTTACTCTCTTTTACCATATGTTTCCCTTTTACATATATTTATCTTATGAAGATATTTCAGCTTAATGTTACAACCAGCTTCCCATACAATGAAACATTTTCTGAACCTTACAATACTAACATTATCCATGCCCTTTCCATAATGGCAACAATGTCAAGGGATTTTCTTGCCCTTCATTAAGTCTACTCTTCTTAAATTTTCTCTTTAAATGTTAGATCTCCATCAATTTTACAATGTCTTCACTTTGTGGAGGTATATCTTCCAGGGCGCACACAATTGGTGTCCATACCTTTTTTAATTTTCTCATCTTCATTCTGGATCCTTGCATGAAGCTTTTCCATACTGAAGAGGTATTATTATTATTTATTATTATTAACAAATATTTATATAGTGCCAGCAGTGTACCTGGCACTTTACAAAGTAATAAAACAGACACGGTCCCTGCCCCTAGGGCTTACAATCTGAGAGACAGGAGCTGGGGGAGAGACTTAGGAAGGGGAACAGAAGATGCGAGGTCTCAAGTGCACGTACTTAGCTTGGTTACGATGAGAATGACAGCAGGCAGGTCCATGTTGCAAGGCTAAGGGTAAACCAATCGTAGGTATAGGAATAGTGGCTCAGCAGGATAAAGAGTCAGACAGAGCAGAGCGAAAGAGGTGAGTTTTAAGGAGAGATTTGAAGGTATGAAGGGAGGGTGCAAGGCGGATGTGGACAGGGAGGGAGTTCCAGGCATGGGGGGCAGCAAGTGAGAAGGGACAAAGGCGCTTAGGGGAGCAGGGAAGGCGTGGAAGGGTGAGAGAAGGGACAGAGGAGGAGCGAAGTGCACGGGATGGAGTATGGAGGTCGATAAGTTCAGAGAAGTAGGGGGGAGCAATGTACCACAGTCTCTGTGTCCACCCTTCTACTGAAAGGTCTTCCTCTGCTTTCCAGTGCTTGGTGATTATATTCAGTGCAGCGAGAAACAGAATTTTAACCTAACTTAGATATCCTTTAATTCTATCACTTTCTGGGTAGAGGCCCAACAAACCTATTTCTGGTTTAAAGGGAATCAACTCTCCAGCAGTTTTTATAGCTATCTTCCAAATTTCCCCCAGAACAGATTGACCTTGCTGCATCTCCACCAACTGTGGATATAGTCAGCTTGCTCCCCACATCCTTTCCAGCAAAAGCCTTTCTCCCCTGTACCCATATGCTTCAGTCTCACTGGGGTCAAGTAGAATCTGGTTGCTAAATTCACTTGTATTTCTTTGATCTCCATTGAGAAAGCACAGTCATGCATATGAATCCACATCTTTTTTTCCTCTGTTTCTCCTAGGGTCAGACTTAAATCTTTTTTCCACCTCTCCATGTATGTTATCTTTTTTCCATAGCTACACCTCTTCAGTTCTTTATATATTTTCCCTAGTCTTCCTGCTCCTTTGCTCTTTTTAAATGCCAACTCTTCTAGTTTAAAAGGTTCTCTGCTCCAATCCTTCTTATCTGAAGAGGTGCAGACACTTTTCAACTGCAAAAATTGCAAGAAATCTACCTTATCTTTCACTAGGTTTTCTATTTTTTGTATTGATATAAGTTTCCCCAAACTGAAAAGTTGCTGTACTCTGGTCAATCCTGCCCCTCTCAATTTTCCTCTTAGCGTCCTAGCCAGATTTGATTATTTCATGTACAGCAAGTCTGTGGAGGTGTATGGTGACTTCCCTATCTTGGTTCCTAACTTCTTTTGATTTCCATTCCAGGCTTTTATTAACGTACCAGCAAATTGGTGCTCTGCCCTCACTTGTTTATTTAGTTTACCTTTATCTACAATAAAATCTTTCAAAGTTTGCACCTGGAGCAGAGTTTTCTCTAATTTTACCCAATGCACTGTATCTGGTTCTTGATACCACTCTGTCATGGCACACAGCGCCGCTGCTTTGTGGTACAATATCATAGCTGGAAAATTGATCCCCCATTTGTCTTTTGGCCTCAGAATGGCCACTTTCTTAATTCTTGGCTTCCTCCCATTCCAGATTAAGTCCTTGATCAATATATCTATTTCTCTGAAGAATGCTTCAGGGAGTGATATAGGGAGAGCCATCATCTTATACAATATTTTGGGTACTATCATCATTTTGAATAGGTTAATCCTGCCCATCCAGGAAACCATCATATCTTGCCATGGCCTAGTTTCCTCTTTCAGTTTCTTAACCAGTGGGGCAAAGTTTTTGGAGTATAGATTTTTCAGTTTTTGGGAGATTGTTACTCCTAAGTATTCCTAAGTACTCCCTGTTTCTGTAACTGGGAATGGTGACATTCCTACTAAGTGCTTCTCTTGTTCAGGATTCTGGCCATAAATCATCACAAATGACTTTTCCTTATTAATCTTATATCCTGATATTCTTCCAAACTGCTCAAATACTTTTATTAACTCTGGAAGGGAACTTTCTGGATCAGTAATATACAATATGAGGTCATCTGCATATAGTGCTAGCTTTTGAACATTATCTCTAATCTTCAACCCCTTTATTAAATCATTCTGCCTAATTGCATTAATTAGTAGTTCTAGTGATAAGTTGAAAAGTACTGGTGACATCCCTGCCTACTGAAACTATCTGTTAAATTGCCATTTATTATTAATCTTGAAACAGGTTCCTTGTATATCGCCTCAAGCCAGGTCATGAAAATACCTTGATATCCCATCTTATTCATAATCAGGAACAGGCACTTGGGGTCCATAAAATCGAAAGCTTTTTCAGCATCTGCTGCTATTATCATGCCTGAATTACTTTGTTGCTTTAATGCATAAATTACACTTACTGTTTTGCGAATATTATCTTTCCCTTGACTGCCTGGAATGAAGCCTGTCTGATCCTTATGAATAATTTCAGGTACCACTGCACTTAATCTATTTGCAAGAATCTTTGCGAAAGTTTTATAGTCTGCATTTAACAGAGAAATTGGCCTAAAGCTTCCGCATTGATGTTGCGGCCTACCGAGCTTGGGTATCAGGGAATGACTGCCTTGTAGAAATCCTGGGGCATTTCTTCCACTAGCAATATATTATTGAATACAGTTGTCAACCGAGGGGCTAGCACCTTCGCAAATGATTTATAAAATTCATTCTGGAAGCCATCTGGTCCATTTGCCTTGTTCTTTTTAATGTCCCTAGTTGCCTCATGTACTTCTTGTTCAGTGATATTTGTGTTTAAGAAAGCCCGTTGATCATCATTTAGTTTTGGGTTTCTATTTTGCCAATAAAATCATTAATCTCATCTTCAGCTGGGTTTTGAGTGGAATAATTTTTTTTGTAGAACCTTATAAAAGCCTCTTGAATTATCTCTGTTTCCTTCACTACCTCCCCTTGAGCATTCATCACTTTTGTTATGTGTGCCCTACTCTTCCTAGTTTTAACTATGTTTGCTAATAGCTTCCCCACTTTATTATCTTGAAACCCACTTTGTCGATGATCTCGTAGCCTTCTGGAACACCTTGTTGGCTGAGACCATTGAAAGAGTGCTCCCAGGCATCCGCTGCCCTCCCGAGTCTCCCACAGGTCTCCTTGGTTTACTGAGGGCCTGCGGTGTTTGACGCCAGAGAGCAGGTGGTTGGAGCAACGGTGGCGCCAGACTCGCGACCAGTATGATCGATCACAGCATAAGAGCAGTTTAAAGGCCTATGCTGTCATGGTGCAGGCATCAAAGAAGCAGTTCTTTGCTGCTTTTATTGCATCTGCAAAGTCATGTCCAGCAGAGCTTTTCTGGGTGGTGAAAGGCTTGGTCAGTCCTGCCTGCCTGCACCTGGACCTGGAGCAATCCAGTGACCTCTGTGACCGGTTTATCATGTACTTTGTAGATAAGATCGCTCGCATCCGCCACTATTTCGGCACCACAGTTATTGTAGTGGATCATCTTGGGGCTATGGATGCCCCATCCTGTCCTGTTTTGTGGGATCAGTTTCGGATGGTGGTGCCTGCTGATGTGGAGTCCTTGCTGGGATCTGTTCATGCCACTACTTGTGAGCAAGATCCATGCCCGTCCTGACTGGTGAAAGCTAGCTAGGAGACGTTACAGCCGTTGCTGACTGGGGTGGTTAGTGTCTCCCTTCGGGAGGGCAGGGTGCCTGACTGCCTAAAAGAGGCTATGGTTAGACCCCTGCTCAAGAAACCATCTCTTGACACTGATGCTCCTGCCAGTTCCCTTTTTAGGGAAGTTTATTGAATGGGCTCTGGCATGGCCGCTCCAGGAAAATCTGGACCGCACCGGTTTCCTTGATCCCTCCCAGTCTGGGTTTCGGCCTGGGTATGGTACGGAGATGGCCTTGGTGGCCTTGGTTGACTATCTCCATCTGGCGTTGGACCAGGGTCATCATACCTTACTGGTCCTGCTAGACCTTTCGGCTGCATTCGACACAGTCAATCATGAGGTGTTGGTGACTTGCCTGCGGGACCGTGCCGGAATTGGCGGAATGGTCTTGGACTGGTTTCATTCATTCCTGGCTGTGAGAACTCACCAGGTGGACTTGGGGAAGTGTACATCTTCCCCCCGAGACCTCACGTGTGGAGTCCCGCAGGGTGCCATTGTGTCCCCCCTCTTGTTTAACATCTATATGCAGCTGTTAGGGTAGATCATGAGGGGGTTTCAGGGCATGCAGTGTCATCAGTATGCTGATGACACTCAGCTCTACCTCTCTTTTTTAATCGACCCAGGCCATGCAGTCTCCTTATTTTCACAGTGCCTGTCAGCTGTGGGGGCTTGGATGTGGTTGAGCCATCTGCAATTGAATCCTGAAAAGATGGAGGTGATGTTGGTGGACGAGGGCTTGGGGGGCCTGGGGGCGGTTGAATCGCCTCTTGTTGGGGGGGGTTCGCCCCCCCATGGTCTCTCAAGTGTAGAGTCTGGGTGTGCTCCTTGATTCGCGGCTCAGCTTGGAATCTCAGGTTGTGGCCGTGGTGGGGAGTGCATTTCAGCAGTTACATCTTGTCTGGCAGGTTCGGCCGTATCTCTCAGACTCCGACCTTTCCACTGTCATCCATGCCTTCATCACCTCGAGGCTGGATTACTGCAATGTGCTCTACATGGGGCTGCCTGAGAAGCTGGTCCGGAGGCTGCAGCTGGTGCAGAATGCCGCAGCCCGTCTCCTGATGGGGGCAGTTCACAAGGAGCACATGACACCAGTGCTATGGGCTCTGCACTGACTGCCTATAAAGCACCTGGCCAGGTTCAAGATGCTGGTTTTAACCTCTAAAGCCCTTCACGGCCTGGGACCTGCTTATCTGCGGGACTGCCTCACTCCCCATTTGCCCGTGCGACCCTTGAGATCGTCCATGAGAGCCTTTTTGGAGGTTACCCGGGCGAGGCGGGTGGCCACCGATGTTAGATCTTTTTCTGTGGCCGCCCCTGTGCTGTGGAATTCACTCCCAGAGGAAGCTCAGCTGGCTCCCACTCTCCTGCTGTTTCGGCGTATATGTAAGATCTGGCTGTTCCATCAGGCTTTTGGCGAGGGGTAGGGGTCGGGTGAGGGTGGGGGTTTCCCCCACACATTGTATTTTTAAATTGTTTTAAAATTTTATACTGTTTTAATTAATGTTGTTTGCCGCCCTGGGCTGCCCTGTGGGCAGGAGGGGTGGGATATAAATTTTAAATAAATAAATAAAAATAAAAAAATTAAGAAATTTCTCTCCAAAAAATACAATTTCATTCTGTGAATTTGCCCTTGAATTTTCTCTAACTCAGTTTTATTGATGATATCTTTGATCTTACTGATTTCTTTTTTCAGAGTTTTCATTGGGGTCACTTTGTTTTGGGCTTCCAACCTCTGCAGTTCTATGTACCATTCCCTGATTAATTGTCTTTTTTCCCTTGCAATCTTTGCTTGTAATGCAATTAATTTTCCTCTTGTAACAGCCTTGGCTGCCTCCCAGAGGATTGCTGGTGAAGAGACTGGTTTTTCATTAATTTCAAAATATTTCAGCAATTCTTTCTCAATCTGTTCCCTATTTTTATTACTCTTCAAAATGTCCCTCCTTAGTTTCCATGTTATTCCCCTTCCTTTAGCTTCTGCTCCTATTAGCAGGAAGGTGATCACTGCATTGTGGTCAGAAAAAATTACTGGCAGAATAAATGATTTCTGACACTTATAAATCTCTGTATTTACCATAAATACTAAATCAATTCTAGTATAGCTGTTGTGCATGGATCAATAGAAAGTGAAGTCTCTTACCATTCATATGTCTTCAAACTTCTGTCCAGCCTTATAATTGCGTTAAATTTACTAGACCCTTCTGAAAGCTTCCCGGTTCTCCTCTCCTTGAGTAGTCCAGTTCAGATAGTGAGGTGTTAAAATCACCTTGCAAAATTAAAAGCCCCTTCGCATTTTCTGTCACTAGTTGCAGGTATTTTTGAAAGAAGGCTGCTTTGCTCTCACTCGGTGCATATATATTTACAAGAGTAACCAAAATGCCGTCTAATTCCCCTATTAAGCAAATAAATCTCCCCTCTTTGTCCTTTAACATCTTATCTAGCTTGAAGGTCCTATTCTTTTTAAACCCCACCAGAACTCCCGCTTTTTTCTTATTTGCACATGAAGCATATACACTATCTATATTTCTACTGGTGAATCTCCGCACATCCCTTTCCAGGAGGTGTGATTCCTGAATAAAAAAGACATCCATTTTTTGGCCTTCTATTAAATCCCTCACCCTTCTCCTTTTCTGTGGGGAATTGAGTCCCCTAGTATTCAACGTTAAAGTCCTAACTTCCCCCATGTGGAGACTGCAGTATTTCTTTTACCCCAGATACACTATTTTCGTGTTCAGGGTCTTTCTGTCCTTTTATAGCCTCTTTAGTCTGAGGTTTGTCCTTCTCTCCAGGGCTGCCTGTTTCCCCAAATCTCGAGTCATTCTTGTTTTCTTTTCTGATTCCCTTGCTCATACCTGCTGAACATGGATAATTTCCCCCCTGACATTCCCCCTTTATCCCTCCCCAGCCTCCCCCCTNTCTTTTCTGATTCCCTTGCTCATACCTGCTGAACATGGATAATTTCCCCCCTGACATTCCCCCTTTATCCCTCCCCAGCCTCCCCCCTTCCCCCAACCATCCTTTCCTTCCCCCTTCTTGGAGATCTTCTGGGAAGGCTTTGCCATTGGACATAACACACTTGTGCTTCATCTGTCCCCTGCTCCCCTTCACTCTTATTTCCAAGTGTCTTTCTACCACCCATCAAGTCATATCACAACCCCCTTTAATATATAACTCTTAACAAAAATTGCAAACCCAATTTCCTAAGGTTAACATTTTTACAGTACATTTCCCTCTGGAACTTTAACCTCATCAAGCATTTTCTTCACTGTTCGCTATTGCAGGCAGAGAGGCCAAAAAGACCTCCAGCTCCTCTGTCTTCTCAAAGATCTTCCTCTTTTCCTCTCCTAAAATCATCATGCGTGCTGGGAAGATCAGTCTGGGCATCAAGCCCCTTTCAATCAGCTTAGAAAAATACTTAGACCATCCCAGCCTTTTCTTCATAGTATCAAAGGCATAATCTGGCTGAATCTTCACTATCTTTTGATTAAATGACAACTTCTTCTTGATATGTGCCTGCTTTAAGATCTGTTCTTTTAATTGGTAGTCAGTGAATTTAACAATGGGGGTGGTAGTGGTGGATATGTTTCTTGCTCTGGGGCGTCCAATTCTGTGGGCCTTGTCCATACCTGCCACATGGAACTGCTCCCTCTCTGGGAAGTTTTCCTTCAGCAGGGCTTTGATTAAATCCCCCACCACTTCAGTCCCCATTGATTCTGCAATCCCAGTGAAGCGCAGGTTGCTTCTGAGCGACCGATTCTCTAGGTCTTCACATTTTTATTTCAGCAATATAGTTGCTTTCTGAGGCTCAGAAATCTGTTGATTTACTATTAGGGCCTGATCTTCTGCCGCAGAAATCCTCCCCTCCGTTACCTCGATCCTCCTGGCTAGCCCCTCCAGCTTTCTGTTTCCCTCATCCACTGAGGATTTTAATTTTCTCATATCTCCTCTTAATTCTCTTATCATTTGCCCCAATAGTTTATGCAGAGACTTGCCTGTCCTGCTGCCATCTTCTGAGTCTGTTGAAATTGACCCCATTGTTAACAGGAGACCCCCCCTCCCACTCGTGACCTCTCGGGGTGATGTACCCCAATAATTACCGTTCCTGTCAGGTGGGAGGGGGTAGGAAGGGGGAAGCGCCACCCACTCACACCGTTCGCACACGAGGGAGCTCTGTTAGCGTAATGCGAGGAAAGGAGGCCAGTCAGGATAGTGTTTGGGTCTGTTCGTGTGCTTACGCACTCTGAATCTTGACCCCTATCATCATAGGGCACAGAGCTGGGGAACAAGGAAGGGGATCCAGCTTCACCACTTGCACTCGTCAGGGAATTGGCCAGGAAGGGTTGTGAGGGAAGTGCCAGGTCCACAGGGGAGGGGGTCCCAAGGTCCACAGTTATGGTTCACGGGGTTTTCACACACTCAAGAGGCAGGGAAGGGATGATCCCAGGGAAGAGGGAAAGGCCCAACCGCGCGAGCCCGCAGGCTCTCACTCACTTCTCTCAATTGACCTGGGGCAAGGGGCAGAGGAATACACCTATACACAAACAACTCAGGAGGGGAGAACACACACTCTACTTGCTGCAACAGGAAGCAAAACTAGGATAGGAAACACACACGGCAATATTTGCAATCAAACAGTCAATTTCAACACTTAGCTTCAGGGGGGGCCAGTCTCTCCAGGGGCTGTCGCTCTGTTTACCGGCACTGCTACCTTTGCAGAGCCGGCCTTTGTACTGGTGGCTACGCCCCCCATGCGTGCCTGGAGGCGCGCGGAGCACCGCAACGGGGGTGGGGCTCTTCAGCGGCTCCCGCCCCTCCAGAGGCTTTTTCCCCGCCGTTTTCGCCCCGGGCGCCTTCGGCTGGGGGCGCCTGGGCTGGAGGCGGCATGACACTGCTGGACCCGGTAAGGGGTCTCTTGGGGCCTGGGAGGGGCCGCCACACTGGGCAGCGGCGGCGACGACTGACAGTTCCTTAAACTTTGGGGGAATTGGCTTAAAGACTTAAACTGAGGTCTCCACGTGTTCAAAAGATCAATCTGAGGACAGTACGTGCTACAGGCAGTTTATGTACCCTCACCAAATAGAAAGAAAGAGAGAGACAGGTATCCAAAAACAACAAGTTTGTTGGTATCTAAAACAGAGAAACACAGCCCCGGTCTGGCTGGTGGGATGTAACAAGGGGAAAACACAAGCAGTTTGCGGGGATTGTAGGAGAAGAGGGGGGGTGTTCCGATGTTGACTCAGCGAGGGGGAGCAAGAGAACGCGACAGGGAGGAAGAAAGAGACAGGGAGAAAGAGGGCTTCCCCAGTTGGCTGGGAAAGTGTGGACCTGCCGTTACCTATCCTTGCCTGTGGAGACGGAACAGGTGGCCCACAGATCCAGCAGAGTTCGGGGGATGGAGGAGGAAAGCAAAAAGGCAGACCAGAGTCTGGGAGAAATCTTAACGCAGACATGAACAGAGTGACCTGCACGTATCTGGGTCCCAAGACTTCTCAAAAATTTAGGAAAAACCCAAGGGTAGTTAAAGGGTGCAGACAAAGGAGTTTTGGGAGGCTACAAAGGGTCGTTTGGGGTGTACAATGGGCTAATGAGGGGAGGTTACTTCCATGATAAAAAGATATCTTTGACACAGGGGGGAAACTGTAAACAAAAGACACAGGGAGGGGAGGTAGGGTAATGATGGTTCTTTGGGGTACAATGGGTGTGTGTCTGGTTTCTCTTGGGGAATGCAAAGATAGGATGCTGCTGCACTGAGTCCTAACTACCAGTCCTTTGTTATAACAGGGTGAGTCTCTATCCTTAATGACTCCATTCTTTATTCAGAGGGATCTCCCTTCTAGTCTGTTTCTCAACCTTAGGCTAGTATTTTTCCATGAGTGGTCCCTTTTTTCTAGGAGCCAGGGTGGCTGGACCCAATCCTTATTTTCCATGTCCCCCCTCCCCTTCCTCTTGCATCCAGTGTGGGGTTTGTACCCCATGCCTTCTTGCCCTTGGTTACCCTGTGGGTTTTTCTGACCCCTGGGTCCAAGACAGTTGGCTATCACAAGGGGGGGTACCCCCGTTCTAGGGGGGACCAGGGGTCCATGTCCATTTTGCGCGCTTCCCTGGCCATGCTTATTTCACCAGGCTGCTTCTCCGCTTCTCTTGGCCGCACTGGAGGGTTTCTCTTGCAGAATCTTTCCAATGCATTTTCTTCTGAAATCTTTTGTCTATTCCTGTTCTTCCTAGTCATGCTGGTCAGATTTCTTTATTTAGGTTCTTTTTTTGATCACAGATTCTAATGGGGGGTTGATTAAGGGATAGGAGAGCAGAGCCCTGGCAATCCCCAGCTACCCACTGTCACGCATGCACAGATCTCCCCAGGACAGGCAACTTTCAAGCACTGCAGCACTTTAGGCTGAATTAGAGATGTTACCCACATCCAGTCCCTCACAACCAACAGTAAGCACTGAGACTGTCAGGTCTAGGTCGGATGAAAAAGAGAGGTAGAATTGGGTGTCACCAGCATATTGATGACACCGAATGCCAAATCTTCTATGACCTCACCCTGTGGCTGCATATACATGTTGAAACAGGAGATGGGACAGAATAGGACCTTATGGGACTCCACACAAGAGATCCTGGGGAGATGATGAGTGGACCGAGAGCACCACCCACTGAGTTCTCCTGGCCAGGCAGGAGCAAAACCATCCAAGAACAATGCCACCTACACCAGCTCGGTCTCACAAATGGGTCACCAACATGTCGTAGTCAACCGTTGTGAATGCACCTGACAGATCTAATAGAATCAGCAGCGTCTAGCAACCTTGATCCAATTCACGGAGAAGGTCATTGACCAAAGTCACAACACAAGTGCAGTCTCTGTGCCATAATCCAGACAAAAGCCAGACTGCGAGGGATCTAGAAACCTGATGTGGTCCAGATGCTCCTGCAGCTGCTGAGCCACTACCTGTTCAATAACCTCCCCTAAAAAAGGAAGGTTAGTGACCGGCTGATAACGGGCAAGGGAGTCGATGTCAAGTGATGGATTTTTGAGCAGAGGCCACACACCACCTCTTTGAGGCAGTTTGGCACTCTGGCCTTCCTAAGGGAGGCATTGACCACCCCTGTCAGCAACAGCCCCAGAATCTCCTGGCTGGCCTTAACCAGCCAGAACAGGCATGGGTCCAATTCACAAGAGGTGGCTCTGACTGCCCCAAGAACATTCTCTGCATCAGTGGGCAACTCCCATTGAAAATGATCCCATGAAACCAGACAAGACTGTGCTTCCACAGCCTCTGGTTCACCCATTGTAATAAGTGCAGCATTAAAATCATGATGAATATGAACTATTTTATATGTGAAGTAATCAACACACATGTCACAGCAGGCACTGGAAGATTACAGTTCCAGGTGGAGGGAGGCTGGACTGATCAGCCCCCTCACTACCCGGAAAAGCTCCATTGGACAAGACTTGGAAGAAGCTTTGAGGGTAGCAAAGAATTCCTTCTTTGCTTTCTGCACAGGTACATCATAGGTTCTTAAAATATCTCTCTGCCTCAATCCATCAGCTTCATCATGAGAATGGCAACACCATCGCTCTAACCACCCCCCTTCCCCCTTCCACTGCCATAGACTCTCCATAAGCCATGGTTGCCTATGGTGCTGATGCATAGGGAGCCTAGGAGCCATCAGTTCAATGTCCTTGGCCAGCAAGATGTTCCAAAGAGCAATGAGGTCATTGACAGAATGGCTGCTCAAATCAGAGGGTAACTTCCCTAGAGCATTCCATAACCTCTCTGGTTCCATTAGTTTCTGGCAGTGAACCAACTGAACTGGTTCCACACCTCTTCTGGGGCAGACATGCACCGGGAGACAGGCCTAGAGGAGGTAATGATCTGTACATGACAAGGGTACTACTGACACCTCCCCCACTAACTGATCCTCCACCTCAAGGCCGGTACAAAAAGTCAGGTCCTGGGCATGCCCCCCATCTTCTTTCAGGCTGATGACAAGCCCATGGTTGCTATGGCAGCCATGAACTCATGCTCCTCCCCTCCAAAGATAGCGTCGGCATGGAAGTTGATGTCCCCCAAGACTAATGTCTCTGGGGGCTGCAACACTACCTCCATCACCAGCTCTGCTAGAGCATGCAGGGGTGCCACCATACAGGAAGGTGCATGGTATATCAGCAGCTCTCCCAGACTGTCACCCACCTAATGGAACACAAGATAGAGGCCCTCGATACCTGACATAGACTGCACCAGATACCTCCTAATGGACCAAAAGTCTCTTTAAAAATGTCTACACTGACCCCCGTCCCTTTGACTGTGGCTGATGCTGCACTGAGTACCCAGCCGGAACAATATCAGCAAGAATAGGCCCTGATTAAATGTCCATCCAGTCTCCATAATAGACATGAGGTAGGCCTCATAGACCAGGATCCACTCCTGGACAGTTATTGTTTTATTAAGAACTGACCTCCCATTCAACAGCATCAGATTGAGGCCAGGGACCCTCTGATTGTGAACCACCTGCCTGCCTGCCTGAAGGATAGTGAGAGGGACAGGTACCAAGTGCTTGTCCCATCACACAGGTGAAATATACCCTCCAAAGGTATCATAGTTTTCCCACCCCATCATGACCACAATGGCCATGGTCCTCCACACATCCGCCACACCCCACAGACCCCTTCCCCCTGGACATCCCACCCAGGTGGTGAGGGAGATCCCCTACCACCCTACCCCCCACTCTCACTGGGTGGTAGTCAAGTAAGACTCCACAGGGGCCATAACCCCCACACCTACCCTAACCCAGTCCCTCCCTCACTTTCACTGGGAGCAGGGAACATAACAGAAAACCCTAAAAAAACAACAACCCAAATCTCAATCTATTATTCAACCAATCCTCCCAAATTATAACCTCCCCCCTTACCAAACTTCTCCCAACAGCTGCAACACCTGCAAAACACCAGGCCCAAATACCCCTCAGTCTCTACTTCCCAGGAATGCTATTATGCTACTACCATGGCCAAACCACCATTAAAACCCCTTAAAAGATTAATACAACAACCCACCCAACCCCCCAATCCCCACCAAGGGCCAAGCCCAAGGGCGCTTGGGTATGGCCCTTAGGTGCACAGCCTGTGGCACACACCTGTGACAGCCCTGGCAGCAGGCCATTTTTTTAACACACACACACCCCTAGCTCCCAGATCTCTTCTGGGGAAGCCATGGCCCCACCCCCTTCTCCTCCTCTGAGGGAGGATAGGAGTGATGTCACATGGGTCCCAGGGCAGATAAGACTTTTTTTTTTTTAATCAGTTCTTTCTTTACATGCAACACAGACTCCTTCTTGGCCACTATCTTTGCATTTCCCCCATGGAGCCCCTCGATGCCCTTGTAGGCTACTTCTTTCCTGGTAGAGATGTTGTCAGATGTTTTTTATTCAGAGTCTTCCTTTAGAGACAATGGGGATAGCCAGGAAGTTTGGGGTGCTCACATCAACTTGAAGCTGTGAATTGTTCCAGTCACAGCTCTGGACACCATTTTCTTCAGTTTGGCTGGGCTGGGCTCTGGGGGAGAACATAGGAGACATGGCTCCTGCTTCCCTTCTCTGTTGTAACTGGCTGAGGTTACTGCCTCCATCACCCCCTCCAGCTAGGGTGATTGACTGGGCAGCTCCATAGAGAACTAGAGGAAATCCTCACGCCTCTACCACCAGCCCCTCCCCTGCTCTGAACTGCGGTGCTGTGATGGGGCAATTTTCTTGGAGCCTCACTAGCCCCGCCTGTGTAGGGGAGGCTTCCACCTCCCACTACCCATTTTAGTAACTAATAAAAACAAAACAAATTTCACAACCCTACTCTTCATGTGTTGCTGGTGCTTCTCGACATAGCTGAGAATTTTTGTACAGTCTCAGACACATAAAGATCTCTGACAGAGCTGTGCTGAGAAGGGACAGGTATCATATTTCTACCAAGAGCAGAAGTCATTTTAAATCACCAGGTGTAAATGACAGCAGAACTTGAACTAGAATTTGTACATCTACTATTCTTCATGATTTTTTTGCTTTGGAAGTGACAGTGGCTTTTATATCTGCAATAAATATGCAATGCTTTAAATTTTAATCATTCTATCCATTTCATCATTTCAGTCTGTCAAAATATGTTAGCAACCAGAGTAGCTGGAGCAAATCTAAAGTATTTGAGTGCTCTGGCTTTGTGCTTGGGAAGTTATTGACTCACAGGGTATCTTTAAAAAGGTAGAAAGGTCTTAGCAAAGAGTGAGATGAGAGACATCATTTTTTTTCAGATTAATTATTTATTTATTTATTATTAATATTATTTTCTTTCTTTCTGTGTGTGTGTGTGTGCTTTTTCCTAAGAGGTTTCTAAAATGTATTTTAGTGGGGGGGGGCCAGCAGCGGTTCCCATAAATAGGCAGCCAGGAAGCTGCCCCCCCAACTCCTCCCTACTCTGCTGGTCAGAAGCCTCAGCCCCCCCGCAGCTCCAGCACTTCCTGGCTGCTTGTAGCGGTGCTGCAGCTGTTTTAGAGAGCTGGTGCATGTGCAGAGAGTCTTCTGCATGCTGAGCATGTCCTGTGCATGCGCCCAATTCAGTCTGGGCTGTGTGGTCAGCGGTGTGCTATTGTGCTTGTTAGCGCTGCCGCTTGCTTCCCCAACCCCTGACTCTGCTCTCTGCTCCTCCCCCCCCACTCGGCTTGGCTCGGCTCTGCCTCCTCCTTGCTCCTCCACCTCTCCGCCCCCCCGAACTTTAGTGAGGCGCTGTGGGTCCGGGCTTAAAATCTCACAAGCTGCGCTGCAGGGAGGAGGCAGGGCTGTTTGTGTCTGTCACTCACTTGTGTGCTGTGTTTTTACTGGGTGGGGTGATGAGGGAGGGAGCGGCTCAGATTCAAAACAAATACAACACCATGAGAGAGAGTGCATGCTTCGGGCGCTGTCCCACGGCTGCATGGCTCTCTCTCAGGGCAGGGAGGATGGGCTTTCAAAACTGAAACTGAGTTCCATGAGTGCACATTGCTGCTGCAGCCTGCTACAAGTGGCGCTGGGGAACTGCTGGCCTGGACAACTGAAGCAGAGATGCTGCAACTGCTTAGAAACTGGTAAGATTAAGATTGAATTCCTTTCCCAGAGCCCCTTTGCCAAATGGCCATATAGACATTAGACACCCTTTGCTTGCCCCTGGTTCAAATGGTCTCTGCAGCTTTTCCTCCCTAATTGTCTGCTCCTTTCTGGTTTTTGGGTGCTGCTAGGGGAATCTGGATGTGGTGGGGCTTGTCACACAATGGATGGTTTCTCTGCTTGAGTTTGCTTGGCTTTTTCTGTGAAGGTTGCAAGCATGTCCAGACACACTCAGGGCCATTTTGTGCTTCCCTCCCCCCAAATCTTGTACTTTCTACATAGGAAACTTTAAGAAATGCTTGCTCTTAACACCTGGAGCATTTTTTCTCACCATTCTGTAGTTTTTAAGTATCTTAAGGGGCTTTACAGCATTTCCAGCTTTTGAAGAGATGTGTAAGTTTTCATAAGTATGTGTTGCTGTGACCCAAATTTCTTGTCAATCTAACTTACTCTCTATAATTTATGTAGAATCTACGTCAGTGGACACTGAACTACCCATAGAGAATGCATCCATCCTGTTTCTGAAAATCACCTACAGAAGCAGGTAACTTTTTTTCCCATGGTGGGGTTCAGAAAAGTGTGGGGGGCAGGGAGCAAGCTTGTAGATTTACTGAAACTATTTGTGGTGTTCTTCAATGAGTGTGGGATCCTCTTTGTTACTTCTATTGTGTGGTGGTCATGACTTCTCCGAGACAAATGGACCTTTCTGTTTGTTTGTCTGTTGTGAGCAGAAGGAGAAGGAGCCACCGCTGCCAAGGATTTACTAACCTAGTTCCAAGGGACTTGACTGAAGAACAGAGACTACATTGAGGTAGGTGCCAAGAGACATTGCTGCAAGTTAGAGTTCCCTTTAATGAATTATCTCCAGAGTGTTCTAGGAACTTCAGTTGCTGCCTGCCTGGCATGTTGTGTGCACCACACTTCTGCATATCATTTGCAAGGGGGAAAGGTGTGTGTGTAACACGTTATGTTTTTATTCAGTACTTGTCTTTGTACCCATTGTAGTACAGTGCATAATGATGGCTCAAAGCTCGCTGCGATACAATTCTCAAAAATCTTCTCTTATTTTTCAGGACAGAAGCATCAAAGAGTGAATCACTAAAAATGAACACCGTGGATTCACTACTGAAAAAACCATTCTCAAAGCTCTCTTATGCTAAAAAATGTCAGGTGAAAGATCTGGGACCTGACCGTCCAGATCTTCAGCTTGCACAAGCTTTCCATGACAGAGGGAGGACTACACATGCCGGTTCAGTACAGCGTGGTATGAGAAGAAGAAGTGGCTGTGCGGCAGTATTTCCAAGACTGCATTGTTTTTTTTTCCATGCTTGCTGTTCAGGGGTGAGGCGGTGTGGACCAAGACTGGAGTGAAGGACTTAAAGCATCTATCTGAGAAGATAAAGAAGCATGATGAATGCAAAGGTCATATCAATAACTGCTTCAAGCTTGCAGCATTTGGTAAGACCAACATAGTGTCACAACTGGATGAAGGTTACCTTGTGAGCGTTAGAGGGCACAATGAGGAAGTTGACAACAACCGGTACATTCTGTCTAAAATAATTGATTCTATTTGGCTCTATGGTGCTTTTGAGTTGGCACTACGTGGCCATGATGAGATTGAGGACTCCTTAACCCAGGAGTGTTTAGAGCCTTTGTTTATCTTATTGGCAGCATCGATTCTGTGATGGAAAAGGATTTGAAAACTGCCACAGTTTTCAAAGGCATTTTCAAAACAATCCAAAATGAACTCCTAGACTGCATGCTCACAGTGGCCAGGGATTCCATTATCGAGGAGTTGAAGAGCACTGTATATATGGCTATTCAAGCTGATGACACAACAGGTGTGTCAACTCACTGCCAGTCCGTACTAATTTATTGGTACATTGATGGCAGGGGCTCAGCTGTAGAGTTGTGTTTTTTGTTTGTTTTACTCAGTTGCAAGACTCTTGTGTAGAAACCATTGCCACAGCATTGCTTCAGCAGATGCATGCTATTTTTCCACAGGATGATGATGAACTAAAAGTGATTGCTCAGAGTTATGATGGTACGAGCGTGATGTGTGGGCCGCATAGGGGGGTCCAAAAGAGGATACAGGATTTATACTCAAATGCTCATTATGTACACTGCTATGCACATCAATTAAATATGATAATGCAACAAGCTGTGTCCCAAATAAAAAAATGTGAAAGTATTTTTTGCAGATTTGGGTGGATTAACAGCCTTTTTTTCATCTTCTCCAAAAAGGATAGAGGTTCTGGATAGGATAGTAAACAGCACCTGCCACATGGTGGAACTTTAATGTTAGGACAGTAAATGTAGTTTATGAGCACTAAGAGGATCTGATACAGTGGTTCAACCACATAAGAAGTGGTAATTTTGATGCCAGTGCAATTTGTGAGGCATGGGGATTTGGTAGAAAGTTGGAAGAGGATAGGGAGTTCCTTTACTTCCTGTTTTTATTCCATAAAATAATGCTTCACGTTAAGGTGCTTTATGATCAACTGAAAAAGAGAGATTGACTCTGTAGGTGTTCAGACATTTACTAAAGAGTTTGGCAGCAGCATCAATAGAGTGAGAGACTCTATTAAGGATCTGCTCTCCGAATTGCCAGAGCAGTCCCAGCTCCCGAGAGGTAGCACTATAGACAGCCTGGATCAAATCGCAGTTGAAGTTTGCGATATCATAATTTCACATGAAAAGGAACGATTTGCATTCACAAAGCACCTAGTAAGCACAACATTATTACAGGGGGCTCTTTTTGCAGCAGACAACCAATGCTTTCCAACACAAGCATTGAATGAAACAGTGGATGTCTACCCTATGCTACACAAAGACAGACTGAGGATGGAGCTTTCTGTCTTGTATAATAAGAAAGAATTGTAAGGTATGAAGGATTCCTCAGAGCTAGTTCATACGTTGCTGGACAACAATCTGCAGGACAGCTTTGCCGAAACTTGAATCTAGTGGGAATTGTCATCACGACACCAATGACAACAGTGGAATCTGAACAGTCTTTCTCAGCTCTACAGAGAATAAAAACTTTCCTGAGGAACACAATGACAGCAGAAAGACTCAATGCATTGGCAATGTTGTCAATAGAGAAAAGGATGATTCAACAAATACCTGACTTCAACCACAGGACAATTGAACAGTTTGCACATCTCAAAGACTGTCGAGTGCTGTTGCTGTACAAGCGATAGACCTGTATGAGTGTTTGTATTTGAAGTGCATGGGAAACCCTTAGAGGTGCTTGGCTGGTGAGGCAAAGGAGCTGGCAGGAGGAGAGTTTGTTGTTTGAGTTCTTGGCTGGTTTGTGTGTGGGTGTCTTTGGTTGTGGTTTAGGTTGTGTTTGGGGGAGGGTGTGACTGTTCGGTTAATGCTCTGTGTTTGGTAAATAAACCCTTTCCTTGAGTCCAAGACTTGTATTCAGTGTGGTTTGTTTTTTTCTTGATTGAATATTATTATTAAGCATTTATATAGTGCAAGCAGTGTACCTGGCTGGTGCTTTACAGTTGTTTGGAGACAGGTCCCTGGCCCGGTGGGCTTACAATCAAAGGACAAGGATGAGGGGAGCACAGGGAGAAACACACCCATTCCAGTTTTTTTATACATGGGGAACCAAGGTTGCAAACATTCATATTAACTCAAAAGTTGGATAGGATCCACCTACCATTGGGCTGACCCCTCCCTATTTTGGCCCCACCCTGCTCCCCACCAGCCTTGGAACCCACCAGCTGCCACTGGGAGAGGGGTTCCACTCAACTCAGAGTTATTAGACACAACTAGCCTAATGCTTTACTGGCATTCATTTTGAATCAGGTATCTCTAGCTTTATTGTGCAATTTTATGAAAACGGGCATTACTGCTCCAGCCTCAGGTAACTCATCATACTATGTCAGAGAGAAAAAAGGCAACTCTCTGACAATGTACACATATACAAATAGCATCACAGGACTATGTTTTAAAGGATGGGGTGAAATACAGACATAGCTTTTATTATCATATCAGAATTCTATCCAGATTTCAGTGTAAATGTA
Organism: Sphenodon punctatus; assembly: GCA_003113815.1. Taxonomy (NCBI): domain Eukaryota; kingdom Metazoa; phylum Chordata; class Lepidosauria; order Sphenodontia; family Sphenodontidae; genus Sphenodon; species Sphenodon punctatus. The sequence continues at coordinate 199,268 of QEPC01003440.1, forward strand.
GGCAGTATGGAGTGTAAGTTTTGTGAAAAGCAGAATGGTGTATTTTTTGTTCCTCACAATTGTAGAGAGGTTATTTCTAGGGCTGAAACAAGAATGGGATTATTTCTTGTAAAAACAACAAAAGCATTGAGAACATCCCACGAGATCTCATCCTTTTCTCATGAGTACCATGAGACCTGGATTATACCTTGGGTGTTTTTCGGGGTGCACAATCTCATGAGGTTCTCATTTTGTGCATGCACATTGTGCAGGGTTTTAGAAAAGGAAAAATCTTGTAAGATTCTCGCAATACCATTTTGTGCATACATATACAAATTTTCTTGTAAGAACTCGGCATTCTTATGAGAACTCACTGTTGGGGAGTGTACCAGGGACCCATTTTGTTTTTGTTTTCATTTTCATTATTATTATTATTATTATTATTTTTTCTGGTTATCGTTATAGATAATTTTTGTTATTGTAATCAAGTTCATTGTTTTCCATTGCTTCCATTGGAACTGTATTTGTCTTTATATTCTTCAGTTTTCATCTCATTTGCATCATATTTGGATGGATTGTAGTCATTACAACACAAATAATCTCTGCGAACTTTAATAAAGATTGGATATAAAGTTCTGATTTTATAAGAAGTTTAATTTCATGGTTTGCACACAGATTTCCAGCTCTAACATCTTCTGTTTTCATCCAATTTAGAAGATACTTTGAATACATATGTGCACTCATCAAGGGGTAATCTGTACTACATTTCAGAAAGATTGGACAAAGGGCCTTTATTTTATAAGTACTTTAAGCATTTTTGTTTTGTACACACATTTCCAGCTCTAACATCTTTGTTTCCTATACAATATGGATGCAATTTGGACTGATTGTTCCCCTACCAAAAGAGAGCATCCATGACAAATTTAGAAAAGATTGAATAAATGGTCCAAATTATATAAGCAATGAACATTTTGTGATTTTTAACAGAGTATGCAAATTTCCTTAAATCAATTGCAGGTGTGGCCTCTGTTTAAATTATAAAGGTTTTCCTATACACAGATATCTGATTTTTAGAACATTTTTAGAGAGGGTAATCAAACAGGGGGAGGTGGGCAGAGATGAAGAGGAGGAGGTGCGAGAGATACTGGCACAGGATTCAGTCATTGGCATCCCAAAGTCTGTAGTATCATACATGAGGCAGAGTAGGTGCAGAGTTCTGCTTTTATAAGCACTTTCAGTGAGGCTGAAGACTACAGCACATACAGTCACACACAAAGAGCACCAAGACAGCCTATGAGCCACAGCCATGGTGGTGACTGTGTAGTTTGGCAGAAGATTATATGTATTACACATTACCCACCCCAATACTCTTCGATTGCAGTGATTGGGTATTGGCAAGTTGGAAGTCTAGGCAACATCTCCAGAGAATGAGCCTATGCTAGGGATTCTCTTATGTTTGTCACTGTGATGCCAGTTGGAAAGCAGAAATATCCCACTCCAACCCCCTCCCCCCGCTGTTTACTGAGATGTTCAAAGCGACTGCTTAGGAATGAAAGAAAATAGAGATTCTCTTATGTCCTCTGCCATAGTGCTGCAGGATGTGTTTGGACTGCTAGTTTTCCACCCTGTATGTGTCAATCATGTCTCTTGATTGATGGAATGCATCCTCTTCCTCTCTGCCGTAAGTCCTGGTTATGTCCTGAAATTTTAATTTTTGTTTCAAGGTTTTCAGGACTAGTATCTGCATAACATCTTTTAAAACCACACAAGTTCAATTGCTTAAAAATTGGGACTCTTTATCAAATCTTTCTGATATTTGACAGGTACTATAACCTTTCCTGAGGGGTACAATCTTTCCAAACTCCATCCAAATTGGATGGTAAGCAAAGAAGACACATCCAGAAATTCATGTACAAACCATGATGCTTATACAATAAGGAACTTTTATCTGATTTTTATTATATATAGGAGGTACAGCCTGTCCAACTTTCATCCAAATTGGATGGAAAACAAAAACATTACAGCCAGAAATGTATGTGCAACTGCTTTAACCTGTTAAACTGCTCTCTTTAACTTCTGTTAAAGATCACAAAATGTCAATTGCTTGTAAAATTGGGACCCTTTATCTAATAAGGCCTGGGGAAATCCAAGGCCAACATCTGGCAATGCCTTCCCAAATGTGTAGGGAGGTCCGGTGCAAAGTGGGTAGAAGTGGGACACAGCTGCCAAACATAAAATCTGTTTTTCCTCTTAGTTTTCCAGTACAGCGCATTCTGACATTTTGCCTTTAAAAATCAGTCATTCTTAGCAAATGAATTGTGGAATTGGCACTACACCTTTCCCTAGGCTTCATACCAGTCTTCTCTCTCTCATCACAAAGTTCAAACTGCTTTTAAGAAAGGGGTAAAAATCTTTTTTTTAAAAAAACCCATAAAGATTAATTTTATAGGAACACATAAATTATAGACTTTAAAGTTCTGCAACTTCAAAGCAGAATTCTTTTAAAGTAAAACAAATTTCAAAGATGATGACAAAACCTTGAATGCCAAAAAGTTACCCCACATAGTACCTTATCAGTTTGATACCACTCAATACTGAAATGAATGGGGAAAACAGATCAGCAACTATCAAAATCTTACTATCACTACAGTATGCATTAAAGAATTTTTTGACAGAATTTTTTAAAAAACGTACAAAATTAATTCAGTTGAAAGAAAATTATAGCAAACATAGGCATAATTTTATGCTTGAAGACAAGTACTGATGTCACACAACATCATTGTGACAGCTTCTATAAAGGTTTGCTCACCAACACAAGCCTTAATGCTCGAGTCTTAAGTTTATTAGAGGCAAGAAAGGACTTAAGCCAAGCCAGTAAGACATAATCAAATACTCAAAGAGTGGGATGAATAGGCAAGTGAATAGTGCTCTTCCTGTATCCTCTTCTCAAAAGTAAGTTTAAATTTGTTGGATTTATGGAATTATTTGGTATACATAGCAAATATTAATTTCGGCTCTAGACCAACAGATTAACTTCATGTGCAGCAATTAACTTTAAATAAAACAATGTTTTATTCTCACCATATAATTTGATATTTTATTGTATATTCTAGAGTCCTCTCTATATTAAACTACAGTATGCAAGCGTTGCTTTAGAGTAATGAAATGCAAAGATAAAGTTACTTTTCTCATACAAAACCAATGCCACCCTGGGTCAAACCAATGGTCCATTGAGCCCAGCATCCTGTCTCAGACCCAACAGGTCATAATAGGACAATCAGTTCCCTGTTGTTCACTCCCAGTTCCCAACAGTCAGGCCGCTTTTAGACGACCGACTGGCTGCAGCGCGTTCTTCAATGTGGTTCCTGAAAAGCCCCACGGGGTGCATTTAGTCGCACCGGAAATAGTCACCCACCACAGGAATCACCGCTTGTGCAGTCTTTTTGAGGGTGCATTTTGGAAACCTTGATATTGGGGTTTCCCAAATGCACCATCAAAAAGACCGCATGAGCAGTTATTCCTACGGTGGCCGGCTACTTCCAGTGCATCTAAACACACCTCGCAGGACGTTGAAGGAAGCTCATTGAAGAACGTGCTGCATCCGGCTGCTTGTCTAATACTGGACTCAGAGGTTACATGCCACAAACTACTTGGCTAATAGCCATTAGTGAACCTACCCTCCAAAAACTTATCAAATCCTTTTTTAAACCCACTTATGCTACTGTGCTTGACCACCTCCTCTTGCAAAAAATCTCACAAGTTCATGGTGGAATATTTATTTGTTTTAATAAAAACAATGGTGGGATTGTAGGTCAGGGGGCAGGCGAACCCCCAATCGGAGGGACTTCCACATCACAGGGGTGACAACTGAAAAAACTCTCCTGTCAGTGGTCACCCATCTAGTCTGGGGGACCTCCAGAAAGGCCCCTCCTGATGATCACAGGGGCCAATCAGGGACATGGGGAATGAGGCGGTCCTGTAGATCGTTGGGGCCCAGGACATGAAGAGCTTCATAGGTCAATAGCAGCACCTTGAATTTGGCCTGGAAAACTATCGGAAGCCAGTGCAGTACCCAGAGCACAGATGTTGTGTGCTTCTGGTGGCCCATTCCAGTCAGGAGGTGGGCTGCCCCATTCTTCACCAGCTGAAGCCTCTGGACCATACCCAAGGGCATCCCCAGTTACATCCCGTTGCAATAGTCCAACGTCAAGGTGATGAATGCATGGATGACGGTAGCAAGGTCCAAGTATGGGATATAAGTCCGAAGCCAATGTACTAGATGTAACTGTCAAAAAAGCACTCCCCACAGCTGTCACCTGGGCATCCAGGGGGGCTGCGTATTGAGGAGCACTCCCAAATTCTGAATTTTGGACACCAAAGGAGGGTGGGATTTAATGGTGGGATTTTTATTTGTTAATAGTGAGATTTTATTTTATGGTGGGATTTTATTTGTTAATGGATTTTTATTTGTTAATCTTTTTGTTTTTATTTGTTAAATAAAACCTTTGTTGCCCTTCACTGTACCTTTTCCAGTTATACTATATCCTTTTTGAGATGGGTTGACCAGAACTGCACACAATATTCTAGGTGCGGTAGCACCATAGATATGTTCTGTTTTATTATCCATCCCTTTACAAATAATTCCTAATGTTCTGTTTAATTTATTGATTGCTGCACAGGTTTTCAATGTGTTGTCCACACTGGGGCAGATCCCAGGTCCTGTGGACTAGCACACCTGATGCTTCAAAACCCAGGCACAACCTGCATGACCCCCATTAGAGGGACTGCTGTACGTGCACAAACCATGTGGAAATCACATGGAAAACTTGTGCACATGTCTAAGGGTGTTTTAGATGTAGCCGCCTTTTCCCCGGGACTTAAAAGCCCCGGTTCTTGAAACTCCCACATGAGGAGTACAAATGTGCCTCCTCACAACCAAAAGTCACTGGACACCATTGCAAACAGTGGTACTCATGACGTCCACATGTTTGGAGAACACGGACTTGGAAAATCTATGATAATAATAGAGTTACATCTAAAAATGCCCGAAGTGTGCACACATGAGTTCTGGATTGCACCCATGACTCCAAGATCGCTTTTTGGAGTGGTAATTCATAAGAAAACCAGCATTGTGTACATGTAGTTTGGATTATTTTCTCCCTACATTCATCACTTTGTACTTGTCAACATTAAATTTCATCTGCCATTTAGTTGCCCAGCTTCCCAGTCTTACAAGATGTCCCTTCCCTGGCACTATATGTGTGGGGTAGGTGAATTGTCCATGTCACCGCAGTAAGAGAATGTGTCTGCAGACAGGGAAACACTGGAGGCCAGGGCTGGCTGCATGCCAGAAGCCCTATTTTCCCCTAGCAACAGAGTGGCAGAAACAGGGAGCTGCAGAGGGGCTTGCAGTGAAATACTGTAGGTGCTTCACCAAGAGCCGAGCAGACTAAGGGCATAAAAAGCTAGAGGCAGGACCTGCCCAGGGAAGGTCAACTGACCTGAAACCGAGGATTGCCAGCAGTCAGCCAGGCAGCACCAGAGCACAAGTCCCACCCGCATGCACACTTGGACTGTATCCTTCTAAGGAAATGGAACTTGGGTTATTAGAGCACTGGGGGGTGGGGAGTGAGAGAGAGGGGAGCAACTCATGGCCTCACCCAACTCTGAGGAGTGGCAGGGACTGTGATGCAATGCAGGATACATGCTGTCCTTAGCTGGCGTAGGGATAATCGCGCCTTCCTCTGGACCCCCAACGATGGGGGGTCCTGGGTCAGGCGAATGGAATGGTATCTCCATTTGAGCTAACAAGCTGAAGCACTGGACCTACTGGGGGAAGGGCTATGCTATATTTTATGGTTAATGTTGGGATTGAATTGCCCCCTATCCTCCCTTTTCCTTCACCCAGACTGCCAAATCTGAAATAGGCAATTTTTACATGGATACCACCCACTCACCAACACCCATGAACACCCATCGGATGGGTGGAAGAGTGTCTGTGTGAATGTCAATGGGTGGGTGCATGCTCCCGTGACCCACCCATCAGCACCCACGGAGCAGCCGGAAAGGAGCCTGCATGCTCGATGGGTGAAGGTGGGGGGAAGTGAGTGAAGATGGGTGTTCAACCACTTCCGTGTAAACAACAAAACACCCACATCCATGGGAAGAGTCCACCGAAACCAGTGAGACACGGATAGAGAGGCCTCTCAGGAGCCCACAAGCAGACACATCCACTGGGAGAGACGTCCAACATCTACCCGGGAACCCTTAAAGGAGAAGCCAGTGAGGGACATCGGTGTGCCGGCTCCCAACATGTCTGGAAGGAAAGGAGCCAATAAAACAAAAGGAGTCAGCACCACAACATGCATAGAAAGGGACAAGGTAAGCAGAGGGACCTGGGATGCCCAGGAAGGGGGACCTGGGCCAACGGCACCGGGGTGGGCGGCTATTGACAGCACACCCTTCCTGACACAGGGTGCAATGCAGCTCTGACACCACCCTCATCTCCACCCCAAACAACAACCATGGGGCACAAGAAAGAGAGCACTTCGCAGAGTAAAGTAAGAGCGAGAGTACCCACCAACTCGGTGGAGGGCCCCGAGCACATGCCAGGGAAACACTGACAGCCACACCATTCCCCCTACACAGGAAAGCACCCAGACCCTGGAACACAGCACCACTAGGGAGACAGCTGAGAAGGGCCTCTGTGGGAGTCAGTTAAAACAGTGGGACCCCCCGGAGGCAGGGGGGCTAAGGAACACCCCACAGAAGCAAGAGAGGTGCAGCAGGACAACAACTAACCCCGATGCATTCCCCCAACTAGAGACCATCTGCTCCATTGCCACAATAGCCACCGGGAAGACCTCAAGCTGGATTCCCCCCACACGCGGAACCCAAAAGGGGGAACCCTGGTCTAGGCAGGAGACCCAGGACTTCATATATGTGTGAGGGGGGGGATAGGGATGGGCGAACAGTTCACAGTTCATGTTCGGACACTTGGTTTGGACTGGTTTGGTTTGGGCATTCGGTTTGGGCATTCAGTTGGTTCGCCGAGTTTGGGTTTGGCCATTCGGTTCAGTCGTGTTCAGTTTGGGCGTTTGGTAAAAGTATCGTGAGAGCGAGTAATCGCGCAGGAAATTGAAAATTTGAGTGCGTGTGGAGCTGTGTGGTGAGAGACTGTGTGTTTGTGGCTGGCTGTTCAGTTTTGTGTGTTTTGTCTGTGTTATTTTGCTTTGTGGGTGTTGGTGGGACTGACTGTGTGTTGTTGTCTGTGTGAGCGTGAGGTTTTTTGAGAAAAAAAAAAAGACTGTTGTCTTGCTTCCTCATCTGGGGGCTAACTTGGTGCTCCTGGAGCAGCTGTTGCTGGTGGAGTAGGAGGAGGAAGTGGTCACTGACCCAGCCCCTGGACCATCAGTGGTGGAGGCCGGCTCCTCGAATGAGGAGCAAGTGGCAGGCACAGAAGGTGCTGCCAGGTTTGTAAACTTTTTTTTTACTTTGAGGACAAGAAAGGCTCTATCCGTTAGAGCAAGCTCACTGGCATGCGGGTAGGTGTGTGGGTGGTGGACATCAGTCAGGTTCAAACAGTGGGAATCAGTGGGTAGCAGCGGATGTCTGTCAGAGAGAGAGGCGGTACTGTAGTGTGGGGGGCTCTTCCAGCAGTCAGGCATGAGCATGAGCAGCAGCCCCATCCAAACATGTGTCAGGGTAGCAAGGGTTTCCACTCTCCAGTTGCCATCCCATTCCCTACGCACTCCCAAATAAGGTCAGGATTTGCACGTGCCAGACGGGATCTTTCTAGCTGTAATTCCTAGCATCCCCTAGCACCCTAAGGAGGGCAGGATTTGCATGTGCCAGCAAGGGTACTTCAAGTTGCCATCGCTACTAGCACCCAAAAAAGGGCAGGATTTGCACATGCCAGCAAGGGTCTCTCCACAGCACCCAAAGAAGGGCAGGATTTGTACGTGCCATCAAGAGTTTCTCCATTTGCCATTCCATTCCCTAGCATCCCCTAGCACCCCAAGGAGGGCAGGATTTGCATGTGCCATCCAGGGTCATATCTCCCGTTGCCATCCCTAGCACCCCAAGGAGGAAGGACTAGAGGCATCATCATAAATGCATGATATGACTTTGGTGTTCTTAACGTGTTCCCATTTCAGAGAGGAATCAGATGCCAACACCAGCACTGATGCCAGGCCAAGGAGGACCCCTAGGCGGAGGTTGCCAGTGACACCCCCAGAAATTTGGCGGAGAAGGTCAGATGTCTGGAGGTTTTATGAGATGGGCGATGGAATCGCCATATGCAAGGTAAGGCACAGGGACTGGAACAACAGGGAATGGATTGCCTTATGACCTGTTAGGAATGGAAGTCCCCTGCAGAGAGAGATTGGCCACCCAGTCCACCCACTTGTGGAGACAGAATGCAGGCAGGGCTTGACAGATCATTGGTCTGACACAGTATGGCACTTCTTATGTTCCCATCTTTTCTTTTTATGCTCTTTAGTTCTGCGGCAAAAGAATCAGGAGTCAGAAAGTGGGGACCACATCGGGGCTCATTCCCCATATTGAAAAGCTCCATAACCTGAAGGTGAGGTGGCAGGAGGTCTCTGGCATGGCCGTGGAGCCTCAGTCTCAACACCAGAAGAAGGTGGCGGAAGGCAGCCTGAAAACACTGGCATGTAAGTCCTCCCCCCTCCTCCACCCCCAATGTGGAGTCCCCCGGGACCCGGGAGTCTGCTGCAGCCAAGGCCTTTCGGGCCAAACTTGAGAGGCCTGGCCGCCAAATGAAGGGCATCCACTGCCTGGAGAACTGCCTGATGGAACCGTTCCAGGCGCTCGAGGTGGAGAAAAAGAAGGTGGAAGCGTACGGCCAGTACGTCTCTGCCAAGAAGGAACGCCTGGAACTGTACCACCTGGCGGTCTCCAGGTGGCATAGGGATGTGGAAGGGGCTGTGGAGTTTGCCATCTCCCATGGCTACAAGATGGAAGAGGACCGGGTGGCTGCCCTTCAGTCCTGTGCTGCGCCCCAGCGCCTTCTGCCTTTTCCCCAAGTCCCGGGGGACAGGCCCAGAGACTAATAGATTTTCCTTTATAAGTTTCCTTTAATGTTTTTGTTTTGTTTCATAATGTTCTTGTTGTTATTGTTTAAATAGTTTTAATAAAAGTTGTTATATTTGTTGTTACAAGCTTCATTTGACCTGTCCAATCTATTATCCCTATGTCTTGAAGTTCTAGAAGGCAGGTGGAAGAATCTCATACAGTTTGTCGATTCCTACCAGCAGCATCTGGCTGGCTCCACATGTAGTGTAGTTAAGGTATTAACCCAAAGATGTGCTAGGTAGCAGCAGGGTCTCAACTTGCAGACAGCCCCCCAGGAGGGGCAGGGCTTGTGTCTGTGTGGGTGTGCCAGAGAGAAAGAGAGACAGGCTCCTTGGCAGCAGGCGATGGGTGCTGGTGGTTAGACAGTGGATTGCTGGTTGCCAGGGTACAGAACCCTTTGCACAGACAGCATTTTTATGGGCCTGGTGGGTGGGGGGATTTGGCAGCACCAGGTTGCCAGGGTACAGAACCCTTTGCACAGACAGTATATAGGCCTGGGGGGAGGGGTGCCTTAGGAAGCAGCAAACATGGGTTGCCAGGGCAGTCAGACAATGTGGCATGAGCGGCATTCAGGCAGGATTTAAGCTTGGAAACCTGGGCGGGCAGGCAGGCAGTCACGGCAGCTTGGCATGAGAGTCAGGCAGTAAGGTGGGCTGAGGCATGCTTTGAGCTGGCAATGGCAACCTGGGCAGGCAGGCAGGCAGGCAGCCAGCCAGCCAGCCAGCCAGCCAGCCAGCCAGCCAGCCAGCCAGCGTGGCATGAGCAGCAATCAGGCAGGCTTTAAGCTTGACAGCGTGGGCAGGCAGACAAATGCATGGCATGATTGGGAGCAGCAGCAGTCATCGAGTTTCCCAGGTACAGACCCCTTCACTGGCACAGACAACATATAGGCCTGGGGTCCATTGGCACTAGCAGCAGCACCAGACAGTGGGTTGCCAGGGTACAGAACCCTTGTCACAGACAGCATATAAGCCTTGGGGTCATTGGTGCCAGCAGACAGTGGGTTTCCAGGGTACAGAACCCTTGGCACAGACAGCATATAGGTCTGGGGGCCATTGGCACCAGCATCACTAGACATTGGTTCCCAGGGTACAGAACCCTTGGCACAGACAGCATATAGGTCTGGGGGCCATTGGCACCAGCAGACAGTGGGTTGCCAGGGTTCTGAACCCTTGGCACAGATGGCATATAGGCCTGGCATGGGGGCCATTGGCACCAGCAGACATTGGTTGCCAGGGTACAGAACCCTTGGCACAAATGACATATAGGCCTGGCCTGGGGGCCATTGCACCAGCAGACATTGGTTTCCAGGGTACAGAACCCTTGGCACAGACGGAATATAGGCCTGGCCTGGGGGTCATTGGCACCATCAGACATTGGTTGCCAGTGTACAGAAACCTTGCCACAGACAGCATATAGGCCTGGGGACCCTTGGCACAAGCAGACAGTGAGTTGCCAGGCTACAGAACCCTGGACACAGATGACATATTGGCCTGGGGACTATTGGCACTAGCTGCCAGCAGCAGACATTGGTTGCCAGGGCAGACAGTCAGGTGACGTGACATGAGCGGTAGTCAGGCAGACTGAGGCCGGGTTCGATCTTTGCAACCTGGGTGGGCGTGCAGGCAGGTAACATGGCATAAGAGGCAGTAGGCCAGTCGGGCTTGGGCAGGCTTTGAGCTAGGCAACCTGGGTGGGCATACAGGCACCTTGGCATGGGGGGCAGGAAGGCAGACTGAGGCATGCTTTGAGCTTGGTGGCAAGCTGGGCAGGCAGAAAGCCAGCATGGCATGAGAGGCAGTATGGCAGGCAGGCTGGGACATTGGCAACAGGGCACTCAGATAGGCTAGCAAAGACTGTGTAGCACGAGAGAGCGAGAGCCTGTCAATGTCACATAGGTGGACGGAGATAGTGTAGCCATAGGCCGGCTCACAGGCTTACAGTTTGTTTCCCAATGCCACCCTGCATCATGAGGTCAGTCAGATAAGGTGGCTGAGGCCATCGTGTGTGTGTGTGTGTGTGTGTGTGTGTGTGTGTGTGAGAGAGAGAGAGAGAGAGAGAGAGAGGGAGAGAGAGAGAGAGAG
>QEPC01003440.1:212673-232505 GCA_003113815.1 Sphenodon punctatus
AGCACTGCTGGAAGGGGGAGAACTTGGTGGCACTGGTGACACAGCTCTGGGAAGAGGCTCAGCCATCGCCTCAGCTGCAGACATCTCCTCTGCAGCACTAGTGTCTGCCTCTGACTCACTGTCCATGATCACAATAATATGCCGTGAAGGGGAGTACTGGGACCCTGAGGCTAGACTACCTATGACTGCCATGCTGCTGGCACTATCCCTATCCCCCCTCTATAGGTGCTAATGCTGCTTCTGCTGCTGCTACTCCTCTCCCTACTGACATTGCCTGGGGATCAGGCCCTGCCTCTAGCAGCCGGGGTGGGATTCACCAACTCTGGACTGCTGGGGATTGCCTCAACAGTGGGGGACATTGGGGGCCCTGGAGGAACATTGGAAGTAGCACCAGCACCTGCTCCAGCACCAGCACCAGCAGGGACAGACGCAGCCTCAAGTCCTGCAGGCCTTCCAGTGCCCTGTGGCAGTGGAGGAGGGCACTGCCAGGAGGCGATGCTGAGCCTCTGAAACCTGGGACCCTAAAGCAGGTTTGCTGAGTTTGGGGCGTGGTGATGTGCTCGGGCTACTGCTGCTGCCTGCTGCCACTCCCCTGGCACAGCCCCTGCCACCTCTGGCACATGCCCCATTGCCTCCCCTACAGGGAGCAGACTGGCCTCTCCTTCCCTTCTCCATTTCTCCCTCCAAAATAATGTTTTTATATTGTTTTTTTTAAAAAAATTAAATGTTATTTAATTTTTTTCCCTAATGTTATATATCTATCTATCTACACTAAATCTAACTGCTATAACTATTCCAAATGCTATCAACTAAATTGATTATCTATCTAATAAGTACAAAGATCTACTCCGACAAACACTAAAACTAAACACTAAACGCTGTATCTCTATCACTAAACTAACTCCTACAACTGTCTACTATCTCTAATCTATCTATCTACATATATATGGGATGGGGGGGAATCACAAACAATACAAGGAGGGTTACAAAACTGAAATGAAACCTAAATCAATCTAATAATTCTACTGTAAATGAATAAAAAAACAGGGGAAGGGAATCAGGGATGGAATATATAGAGAGGGAGAGGGAAAGGTTCCAATGGAGGGGGGAGGGAGGAAGGAAGATTGAATACAGGGTATACAGGGAGGGGTAAAAACAAAAAATAACACCTACATCTATCTAATCTAATCTAAATAAATTATAATATGGAGGTAAACGGGTTGAATGGGTGAAATAGGAGGAGGATGGCAATGGATTAGGAATAGGAAGGAACAAAAACTGCTGGGAGAGGGAGCCTTCTGAAATGCCTGCTGTCAGGAACAGTGACTCGCTCAAAAGGTGTTTGTAAGGGGGGAGGCAATTAGTTTTGTTTCTTGCTGTGCCCGCCTCACCGCAAGCCCAATTTGCTCCGTGCAGCCTAGCCCATGGACAATCGAGACTGTGAAGCCAGTGGTCTGAGGTGAAAGGGATGGTGCTTGGGCAGACAGGCTGCTACTCCAAGCCTCTCCACCCCTGGTGCCTGGAAGTCTGCTCCTCAGCTGACTCCACCTCCTTGTCACATTTTGCCTTCCAGTGACATGTTTTTGCCACCTGAACTTACCTGAACGAGATCCAAACTGACTGAACTGTTTGGTCATTTCGACATTTGGAATAGAGTTCAGTTCGGGTTTGGTCGTCCCAACAGGCTGAGTTCGGGCCGAACTCTGAGCTTCCGAACCACGTTTGCCCATCCCTAGGAGGGGAGAAAAGGTCCAGGAGAACCTGGTGCACAGCTACAAGACCAAATAGGTGTATGAAGCCATCACCCAGGAGATGCAGCAATTGGGATACAATTGGGTTGTCACCCAATGCATGCAGCAGGCAAAGGACTTGAGGTCTGGATATAAACATATCAAGGACAACAATCTCAAGTCTGGCCATGCCATGTGGAGTTCCATGCCAGCTGGATCGGTTCCTCTGCATGGACGGGGACAATTTGACAAGGGGCAGAAAGAGGACAAAAACAACACCCTCCCTGCTCAAACCACCAGAGCAGGGGGAGTCCTCAGTCCCTGGTGAGGCCAGCCAGGATGCAGGAGTGGAAAGCCCTTTGCTACCTGTGGAGTAGGCATCCCTGAAAATCGAAACGAGGACACATCACCCTCTGTGTGTGTGTCCAAAACCCACAGGGTTAGAACCCACAGGGACAATTTTTTTAAAAAAAAATCGGGTCGGGTGGGAGGCAGCAGAATTGTGGGAGAGGAAGAGGACCCACATCTCGCACACTCCATGTCCCTCCCCACGCCTGGCACAGTCTCGGCCAGAAGAAATGAAGATGAGAGAGGCAGAGGCCCCACCTCCCCCCATTTCCCCTGGCGGACAGACTGACAGGTAGTGGAGGGGGCCAGCGGCATGAGGGAGAAGTGGGGCCTCTGCTTCTTTCCTCACTTCCAGCGGAAGTGTATATATACCTGGGAGCAAAGAGAGGCAGCCAATGAGCTCTGGGACAGGCAGTCATTTTACTCCTCTCCTCCCCCAACTCCACCCAGCTGCACAAGCACTACGCACCCAAGGGGGCCCCAGCCCCTGAATATATACCTGGGAGCAAAGAGAGGCAGCCAATGAGCTCTGGGACAGGCATTCAGTTTACTCCTCTCCTCCCCCAACTCCACCCAGCTGCACAAGCACTCCACCACAAGCGGAAGTGAGGGAGAAGAAGACAGAGAAGAAGAAAGGCTTGGGGATGGATGGAGGGGAGTGCTCCTCAGTCCATCCACGAGCCCAGGCCTGGGTAGCGTGCTTCCCCTGGGCCGTAGAGCACCCCCTGAGCCAGGGAGCACCCCTAAGCCCACTGTAGATGGGCCCCCATATTTCTTCCCCGCCCTGGGCCCTGCTCCAGTGTGGGACTTAGACCGGAGGTGGCAGCAGCAGTGATGGCAGCACCGGCAGCGGTTCAGGTAAGTGATCCAGTCAGAAGATGAATGGCCACTCAGACTTGGGTATGGGCAGAGGGGAGTTCCCCTCTGCCCATCCCAGAGCCCAGGCCCTGGTAGCGTGCTACCTCTGGGCCGGGGAGCACCCCCTGAGCCAGGGAGCACCCCTAGACCCACTGGAGATGGGGCAGTGCATTTCTTATCCGCCCTGGGCCCCGCTTAAGGTAAGGCCATCCCTGAGTGGACTGACACCAGGGATGCCCCCGAGGATGTGGAGGAATATGATCCAGGTAAGAGAATGACCACAGGGAAGGGGGGCTGGGGGCAAACAACAGCCAGGGCCCCAGCTGGGAAGCACAGTGCAACTGACAGATAGCAGTTGCTCATGCAGTTCCAGAGGATCTGGAGGTGTACGAGGAGGAGGTGGTGGCAGCACTGGAAGAGAATGTGGAGAAACCGAAGGCCATCCTGGTGCCTGGTGACCAGGAGACCGATGGTAGGTACACACAGACAAGGGCACAGTGGTGGGAGGTGACGGGGTGACACTAGGTAGCCAGTGGAAGAGAAGCGCTACTGGCCCCATCCCCATCCAAGGTAAAGCAAGGGACAGGCTAGGGGAGAACAAAGAAGGGGGGCAATAACAGCACAGGGGATGAGGGTGGGGAACACGACCACAGAAGAGGGACATGGGGACCTGGTTGTGATGGGGACAGGCGACAAACATGCCAAGGCCAGAGAGGGAACAACCTGGGTGGGCGGGTGGGTGGGTGGAAATATGCCAGTGCAGCCCCGGGAGCCAGAATAGATGAATGGAGGGCAGGTCCCCATCCCCANGCCAGAATAGATGAATGGAGGGCAGGTCCCCATCCCCAAGCTAAACACAGGAACCCTTGCTGTTCACAGAGGAGCAGCCCAGTCCATCCAGTGGTGCTGCTGCTGGGAGTGCAGACCGGAATCAGGCGATGCGGGCCCACAATCAACGGAGAAGTGAGGACCTCAAGAGGGAACCACTGGTGGAGACCAGGCATTTGGTAGATGCTCAGAAAAGGGAGCAGACCCTAAACAGGGAGGTACAGCTAGGGGAGGGGAAAACATACCGGAAACAGATGTCAGCTATGCTCACCCAGTCCTGCACAGAGCACCTGTGGGACAGGTGCCAAGCTTGCACCCTCCTCCATGAGCAGCACCTAGACAGACAGCAGAGGAAGAGAGCCCATGTCAGACTGGAGGGAACTACCTCAAGGGCCTTCAGATTGATAAAGGAAACCTTGGAGCCCTTGAGGAGCATCCCCCAGCATGAAGCAGGCCCACCAGCCATGGTAGGAGAGTAGGCAGCACAAGTACACCACAGTGGCCTCCAACAGGTGAAAGTGCCCCCTCCCCAGCTCATCTGCCAACCCTGGTTTCCCCAGCAGCAACCCTACCCCACCTAGGCCACATGGGTCCCCTTTCCTCCTCCAAACCTACCCTACAACACCAAGGAGGACCCACTGGACAGCTCACCCAACTCCTAGTTCCCCTCCAGCACCGTCCATAACCCCTACTCCAGGGCACCCAATCACCCCAGGTCATCCCTGCACCCCCAGTGACCCAACAGCCAAGGCAGGCTGCCCCACATGCACAGGTAACAGTGGTGGCCAACCGACACAGGGGGAGGGGGGAACATGGGACATGGTACCCACCCGGTCAAGAGGAAGGGCTGTAAGGTGGCAGGGGGGAAGCTGATGGACACAGGGAGGCCAGGTACTGGAGAACTAGAATAGGAGTACAGTAAATGGGTAATGCTGAGTGTCTTATCCACAAGAGCAACCACCAGACCCTGCAGTGGAGCGGCCGGTGGAGGAAGGAGAGCCTGGGCCAGGCAGCTGATGGTCTCAGCGAGCAGTGGCTGCCAAGGCCCACAGACAGCCATCCACTGGTGGGGGACAGGAACCTCACCCCACCCCCTGTAAATAGTCCCCAAATAAAAACCCTTAACCAGCCATATCTGTCTGTCATGGAGTCTGTACAGGGGTATGCAAGTTACGTGAAGGAACCAGCTGCAAGCCACTGTCACTGGCTCTAAGGGGGTGGGGGTTAGGGTTGAGGGCTCCAACCTCTGGGCCAGGAAACTACCACGTTCACACCAAGGAAAATAGGGCGGCTTGCTCTCACGAATGTGGCCCTTTCTGGTAATAATGTCCCTCAGGTTGTAGGGTGGGCTTTCCCTCGTTAATGGAAGGCAACCCTTTTCATCATAGGGACTCTCTGAGCAAGCCAATTGCCCCAAGGGAAGGGGAAAGGAAACACACGGGAATCTATCACTCGGGGAATTACTCGGGCCCAGGCTAGTGCTCTCAAGTGCAGGGAAGGAAGGGTCCAGGAGAAGGGGTGCCTGATCCAAGGACTGAGAATAGATAGGGTAGGAGGGAGAAAGGGCTTGCACTTCACAGGGGAAGGAACTAGGGAAGCAGGGAATGCTAATGGACACAACACCCGGTTGGGGGGTCTCACCAAGGACTGTAACAACTCACCCACAAACACTCCAGGGGAATCAAAATGGCCACACCCACTCACCACACTCACCACGCACTCCAGGCACCACGGTTAGAACTCACTCGCTCTCTTTCTCTCTCTCGCTCTCAAGCTGCAATTTCACTGTTAAGGGATTCAAGGGAAATCCAGGGGCCAGCTTCTCGATGACTCGATTACCGGCGGGGAGGCCAGGCCCCGCCGGCACTATTTATCCCTCTCCAAGCTCTCTGGGCCCATGTGAGTCAGATAGGCCACGCCCCCTTACAGGGCGTGCCTGGCGTGCCTAATCATATGCGCAACGGGGCGGGACTCCAGCCCCGTCGCACGCCGTGCGTTGCTCCACCCCTTCCAGCCCACCGCGCGTCCCCAGGCCGCCGCCGCAGCGATCCTGCCGGGGCGCCGCCTGACAGCCACAGTGGTGGCCAATGCCAGGAAACCAGGGGCTCACAGCTTCGAGGGAGGCAGGCCTGGCAGCTCACATGCGTGCCCTGTCAGACCGGTGCAAACCGAAGGCCACGGCCAAGGGCACGAGTCAAGGGAAGATCCTGCCAGCCACAGGAAAGGATGGAAGGGAGGGATGGAACTGCACCCTGCAGAGACCCAGAAAGTGGTATGGAGAGGTGTACAATAACAGGGATATTGAGTGACTGTGAGACATCACACCATCACCAGTCCATCCCCACCAACAGGTGGTAGAAATGACCAAGGACGACCAAGGGACCCAGGGCTAAGACCACCCTGCCTGCACACAACAGCCATCCATCTCCCCCAGGACAGGTCAGGACACACAACAGGGTGCAATACCACACATTCACTATGCAGTTGAAATGGTGTGTGAGGGCACACACACACCACCATGGCCAATTGGGTTTCAGTACAGGGAATATCTCACAAATGGTTCAATGGGATGTCCAGTACAGAAGGTAATAGGGTGCAACAACGGGCAGCCCTGCCATGGCATGGGGGATCTGGGACCCACACCAGCACACAATGGCCAACGGACCATGGGGGGTCCCCATGTCACCAGTCAAACAAGACAGAGGTAGGAACAGGGGCAGGCAGCACAATGGGTTGGTGCACAGTTTACAGTGATATGGAACCTCTGGAAGGGGGCCAGCTATAGACCATGGTTATCCCTCGGCCATTTGGACAACTATGCACCTGCATGAGGCATCACAGTTCTCATCCAAAATCCGGATGAAGGTCCCACCCTGAACATGCTGGTACAGGGGAACTGGGCTCCGTCTCTGTACAGGAGGGGGATAGTCCAAGGCAGCCCCACCAGTCTCACAGATGTTATGGAGTACACAGGCCGCCAGGACGAGGATGGGAGGGTGCTGCAGATTGAACTGGCTCTGGTTAAGCAGTAGGCACAACCTCATCTTGAGCAGGCCGAAGGTCCTCTCCACCAGGCACCTCGCTGAGGCCAGGCGCTCGTTAGAGAACACCTGATCAGGGATGAGGGCAACAAGATAGGACCTCATCAGCCATAGGGTCAGAGGGTAGGCGGGATCCCCTATAACAACTGAAGCCATGGATGCACCCTTGATCATCCTGAACACGTTCGGGGCTATCTCCCCATTGAACATCCTCGCATAGGAGGGGGAGGAGCGCAGGATCCAAGCATCATGGCTCCTCTCCGAGTGGCCTGTGTACACATCAATGAACATACATTGGTGGTCCATGACTGCCTGCAGGTTCACAGAAAACGCTTGCTTCCTGTTCAGGTAATTGGTCTTGGCGTTGGAGGGAGGGGAGTCGGGATGTGTGTGCTGTCGATAGTATTGATGCAATGAGGGTAGCCCATCACCTCAAAGCCTTGGATCACCACCTCTGGGCCCAGGAGCCAGATGACCCGCTCCAGGAGCAGATGGACTATGAGGTAACAGACATCATCGAGTGCCCTGTTCACCATCGCTGAACCCACACTGAATTGGTTACCGATGCTCTGGCAGGAATTGGGGGTTAAGAGGCATCACACTGCCAGAGCCACCATGCATCCCTGTGGGTAAGGGGAAGTGCATGTTGGTAATGCTCCTGCGGAGGTGGGGGCCAAGAATCTCACTGAACCAGGTCATTAGGGAGCAGGTCATCTGGAAGTGATCGGTCCACGCCTCATCAGTCCAGGTCGCCAGCATGTTCTCCCAACAGTCATTATTCTGTGACCACATTCAAGCTATCCATCATGTGGGTAGGGTCCCACAATGGCCATAAATGTTGAGGGAAAACCTGGAGAGGATGAGGTGGATGTGGTGCGATACTACTGTTCCTGCCATCACTTTGCACCTGGCCTTGATCCTCTGCACCCATTGCACCATTACCATGCAGAGCAGGTTGGCTAATCTCTGGTGGCGTGGGCCATGGGTATACCGGGGGGGGGGTATGGGTGCAGGAGGTTGGGTAATTGCTCGAACACCTGCACCAGGAGACCGAAACATGCAGCCACGATGGCAATCAGGACAGCTCACACATGCGGGGTGCCCACAACTGTCATTGTATTTCCACCACCGTGACCACTCCCCATGAACCCAGCTACACACCCAGTGACCACCTACCATCCCTCAACCCAACAACCCACCCTGTGCCCGCATACCCTGAACCAGGTAGCCTCCCTGTCCTGTCACACCTCGCACACACCCTCTCACCTGCAGGCACCACTCCATGAACTCAACACCGCTCCTCCACATGCCCCACGATCACACACCCTAATGCGCCTCTCTCACTCTCCACATGCCCACGCTTCGCCTTACTGTCCAAGCCCCTGCACCATATGGTGGGTGGGTGGTATGCAGCATGGGTCCCCATTCTCCTGGACAGCTGTTGTCGGGTAAGTTGCTGTCCCGCTGTGCTGAGTACAGCTACAGTGACCCCTTGATGGTTTCCATCCCTTCCTCCCCCAGGCCCTATGCATCATCCCTGCCTCTTATCGAGTGGGTATGGGTCCACCCTGCATGTGGGATTGAGGTTCCCAGACCCACCGAGCCCAGACGCCATCAGCTGACCAAGGTCACCCTCAAGATAGCTGGCAGCTCTGGCCCCTGCAGATCACCATCCACTTCTGTTGTTCTCCAGCTCACGTCCCTTGTGCAGGCCATGGCCAGCTGTGGAACAGGCCATGTTTTCAATCATTGTGCTGGGGAGGAGTGGCTGGTGTGTGCCACCACCCTGTGTCAGAGCAGGGATGTCCAGCTGTTGGTGAGCGACCACCATTCCGTGGGTGATGGCTTCAATCTCCTGTCCCAGTACATTTGACTGTTGGGGCATCACTTTGGGGGTCTGGAGTGCCAGAGGTGTTCCAGGGAGCTCAGATTCACACCGCTGTGCCAACCTGACCATGGGCCCCCACCCGCCATTGTGCTGCAATGGGAACCCCAGGAACTTGCTGCTGTTTGCCAGGTGACCTGTCATCAGGAGTTCTGTCTGGCCCTCCAGGATGGTGGGCGATATGTAGCGAGCTGTTATGCCTGTGTATTCCTTCGTGCCCGTGGCTTCACATGTCCTCAATCTGCTTGCCAAGACCGCCTTGAAGAGCTTGGCTTGCTTTCGCCTGATGTCGGTGGGCCCTTCCTGACCGGGATGCCCATAGAGATGGAGAGGACTGCCCTGAGAGCTGTGCTGAGACATTCAGATGTTGGAGCAGCTGCTGCCATGGGACGCCCCCTCCTTTCCTGCTTCATGGTGGATGCCCATATGCATGTCCACGGATACTGCCGGGGTCTCTTCACCTGGGATGGTCTTGTCCAGGGGCCCAGGTTTCCTGAGCACATGGTGCCAGCACAGTGATCCCGTCGTTGCTGCAACCTCCATCATGGATCCCCCCCTCCCTGTGATGGACCAATGCTATTGTTCCCCCTTGGCCATACTTCTGTCTTCCGTTCACCTGTGTGACACATCCGCCTACCCATCTGTCTACTGTGGTGCATTCCATGTGTCAACCTACTAATGCTTTCCTGATCAGTCTGCCTGCTGCCAACCCCTCAGACCCCGTGAATTGGTAGTACTGTTCCTTCCGTGCACCCTGGGGTGCTCCCCCCCATCCCTGGCCTCTGCTCTTCCTGGCCGGTGTAGCATTATACAGGTCCCTGTGCCAGTAAACATTGGCCTTGTTTAGCTGCCTCTGTTCTCCTGCTGTACCATGGGTCCATTCCACTAGCTGCTGTAGGTGCTGGTGCTGGAGTCATGGGTGTGGTTAGTGGGGATTGGGCCTTGGGGGGAATTGGAGCATTGTTAGGGCGGAATGGTGGCTCCAACTGGGGCATCTTGTCATCAGCATGCTGGGTGTGTTGCTGTTATGGCTATCCATACCTGGGTGTGCACGGGTTAACTCTGAACTCTGGCTATGTGCGGTGCCCGTACACCTTGCGAGCTCTTGCTGTTCGTAGTTCATATTATCTGGGTGTTACTGTGCTTCAGGGCCCTGACTTTCACCCCCTTCAACTGGCATGGGAGTTTGGGGTCCATGGATGGTGAGACCATGGGGTGTGTGGATGGGCACTGTGTTGTTATGTTGGGGTGGCCCATGCATATACATATGGGGGGGTGGTTCCTAGATCTTCTGGGTGGGATATCATGTGGCATGGGCTCTTGGCTCTCTAGTGTGTGCTCCCTCAGCAGGCTGTCACTTCCTGCCCCGTTGTTGCTCTCCCCAGCTGTGTTCCCCTGGTTCTGTTAGCCCCATATCATGTTTCAGGACTTTGTTGTGTCCCACATCAGCCTTTATTATTATTAATTATTAATTATTATTATTATTATTAACAAATATTTATATAGTGCCAGCAGTGTAACTGGCACTTTACAAAGTAATAAAATAGACACGGTCCCTGCCCCTAGGGCTTACAATCTGAGAGACAGGAGCTGGAGGAGAGACATAGGAAGGGGAACAGAGGGAGAGACAAGGGGTCTAACATTCATGAAAATGCGAGGTCTCAAGTGCACGTACTTGGTTTGGCCATCCGTGCATTGCACATGGCCATTCATGCATTGGGGATGTATAGTTGTGCATGACTCCGGGTGCCCGCTATCATCACTCTCCATGGCACATATCACTGTGGTAAGTCCCTGGCTGCCTCCAACCCACCCCCTCTCAGGCGCTTTTGCTTGTAGCATGGGGCATGGTCCTTCATTCTCTCCATGTGCTACTGTCAATTCCTATCGGCCTGGCCTTGCTCTGGTTTTGACCCTGTGGTGCGCTGTGTCTACCGCCCCCTATTGGTTCCCATTCCTACTCTTGCAGTCATGGGGGGGTGTTGTAACCAGAGGGCTCCTGACCGTGAGTCTGTGTGGCCTTTGGGGTGTGATCCACCTCCCTGTGCGGTCCCTTAGGCTCCGCCACTTGGGTGGTGGCTGGGACAGTCCAGTGGGAACGGTTGGGCTGTTGTGAGCTTTTGGGTGGTGCCCATGGTGCTCCCCCCTGTCGTTGCTTGCTCCCCATCTCCATATCCCACTTCCTCTTCTCTTCTAGCTGTTGTGATTGTGTTTTTGATGGTGCTGCGGCAGGGGCAAATGGTCGGTCAGCTCCAACGGGCAGCTTTTGAGCTTCATATTGGGGTCAGGGTCTACCAGGAGATCCATGAATTACCCCTCTGTGTGTGTCTGTTCCCCCCCAACACACCCACACCCGTATGTGTGGGCTCCCTGGATGTTGTGGCCTGTGGGCTGCTCTACTGGTGCACTCCCTCTCTTTCTCTCCTTTAGTGCAGGCGATGATTAATGAGAGGATCAGGGATCGGGAGGAGGTGGTGCAGCCGCTCCTGCATGTGCTGCAGTGGGTACACCTCTGCAGGGTCACAGGTCCTATGGAGAGTTCAGATCTGCCCCATCACCTCACCTTGTAGCCACTCAGTGTTGGTGTTTGTTGTCTGATGTGAGCCTGTTGCTTTAGTTGGTTTATGTATAAAGCTAGGTTTGCTTGGTTCCCCCTAGTGTCTGTGTTCTCCTTCCCTCTGTTGTACCCCATGTGTGGGTCATGACTGGTTGGTGTGGAGTAGTTGTCTGGTAGGGCATGGGTCCTTTGCTCTGTGTCCCCCCTCCCCCAAGGATGTGCTTTTTATCAGTGTGTCCTCTTTTGCTTGGCCCCTTGGTACCCTGTCATCTGGGTTGTCACCCATTCACTTTTTGCATAGGTTCCTGTGACACCCCACCCACCCCCCCGCTGTCCCTGCCATGGTGTGGGGCTCGTCCTGTGCATTCCTGCCCTGTGTTTAGTGGCCAGTTGCTGTGTTGCAGCTGGTTTGTGTCTGTTGGGAGTGCCTCTCCTCCCTGTGCCCTCTGATCCTGGCTCCACTATATGCTTTAGAGCCTGGCTCGGTCACATCAGCTGTCCTATTCCTGGCATTTTGTTTCAGGGTTGGGGGGTTCTGTAGACTGTGGTTCTTGTCTGTTTAAGGGCTCACCTGTTCCTCCCAGTGACTGTGCTTGCTCCTGGCCCCCCTCCCGTGGCTGGGGTTCCTTTTCTGGCTCATCCTGCTGGGTTTCTGTGCAGGGCTTGTGTGCACTGTGGTGTGTGGGTGTGGTCTGGGTTCCGAGGGGTCTGTAGCACCCGACTGTCTTGCCTGTGTCTTGGGGCTTTACAGGGGCTGCTTCTTTGTATCTTTTGACATTCCATCTCTGTCCTCCCAGGTCCGCTTGGAGTCTGGCATTGTAGGGGTGGGGCTGTGTGCCACGGCTTTGTTTCCTCTCGCGCGGTCATGTTGTAACATCACTGAGCTGGGCATGGTTTCCCCTCTGTTTGGTGTATGAGCAGTCAGCGTAAACATTATGGGTGTTTGTTCGGTGTCAACCTGGGTGGATGTGTGCCTGATGGGTTGTGTCGGCCCCATACCTTCTTTCCCACACAACCCCCCACAGTGGTGTCCATATAAACATCTCACTGTTTGGTGCCAATGGGTGTTTGGTGGGTGTGCTTACCCACCCATCTCCACTCACGAGGCCTACGGCGGCATCTGTGTAAAAAAGTCCATTAAGAGTTCAGGCAGTTTTAACCCAAATATTACGGATGTGAGAACAGAGTTCGGGTGTTTGGTTTTCAGCCCAAACTTGGGGTGTTCAGGCCATTCGCAAACATCCTGAACTTGAACTGCCCCCCACCTGAACTGGCCAAACAAAGTTCAGGTTTCAAACCTGTTTGGGCGGGGGGTGGGGTACAGAGGGGACCCGGTTTTCGCTCCCCCCTCCAGGCTTCGTGGGTAGAAGGGGCGCTGGGCTCACCTCCTCCCTCCCCCTGCCCAGACTGGTAAAACAATTTAAAAAATAAAAAACAACCCCACCCCAGGGATCAACCTACCTGGTGGTGCTGGGGCTCCGGCCTTGGATTCGGCGGCAGAAGCAGCGGTGGATCCGACACCAACGGTGTAACAGAGTGCTTCAGGCCTCTTATAGGCCTTCTGGGAACTGAAGGAGGGCTTCTGGCTTTTTACCAGCAGCGGCAGCAGAGATGGGCCTGACTCAGGCGGTGCTTCGGAGTGCTTCCAGCTTCTTCTAGGTCTTCCAGGAACTGAAGGAGGACTTCGGGCCTCTCACTGGCAGTAGCAGTGGGGACGACTCTGGCAGCACTCTGGAGCACTTCAGGCCTCTTCTAGACCTTCCGGGAACTGAAGGAGGGCTTCCGGCCCCTCATCACTGAACCGTCCAAACAAAGTTCAGGTTTTGAACCCGTTCAGGTGGGGGACGGGGGACAGGGGGGAACCCAGTTTTCCCTCCCTCCTCCAGGCTGCATGGGTGGAAGGGGCACTGGGGATCACCTCCCCCCCCGCCGTCCAGCCTGGTAAAATGTAAAAAAACAAAAACCAACAACCCCACCCCAGGGATCGACCTACCTAGTGATGCCGGGGCTCTGGCCCTGGACTACAGAGGTGGCAACAGTGGTGAGTCTGGGTCCGGTGGTGCTCAGGAGCACTTCAGGCCTCTTCTAGGCCTTCTGGGAACTGAAAAAGGGCTTCCGGTCTCTTACTGTCGGCGGCAGTGGCGGCAGGTTCAGCAGTGCTCTGGAGTGCTTCAGGACTCTTTTGGGCCTTACAGGAACTGAAGGAGGGCTTCCGGCCCCTCACTGGCAGTGGGTCCAGGTCCAGTGGCACTCTGGAACTCTTCAGGCCTCCTTACGGGAACTGAAGGAGGGCTTCCAGTCCTTTTCGGTGATGAGGGGCCGGAAGTCCTCCTTCAGTTCCCGGAAGGCATAGAAGAGACCTGAAGGGCTCCTGAGCGCTTCCAAACCTGGACCTGCCACCACTGCCACTGCTGGACCCGGGGTCAAAGCCCCAGCACGACCAGGTTGGTTGATTACTGGGGTGGAATTTTTTATTATTTTATTTTTTAAAAAATTACCAAGCTGGGCCGGGGAAAATGGAGAGGTGAGCCCCGGCACCCCTTCCAGCCACACAGCCTGGAGGGGGGAAAGAAAACCGGGTTACTCCTGCCCCCAAACGGGTTTGGTGAAACCGAATAGGTTTGGGACAAACAGCCCAAACCTGAATGGTTTGTGGGGGGGGGTGAACCCCCGAATCCCCCGGTGTTCACACATCCCTACCAAATATTGTCTTTGTAGCCTTATTTCATGTGCTTGTGGCAACCTCCTGCAATTCCTCACAGTTCACTCAGGTTTTAACTACCTTGAATAACTGTGTCATCTGCAAATTTGATCACTTCATTGTTTACTCCCTTTCCCAGATCATTTATGAATATATTAAACATTACAGAGCCACTATTTACTTCTTTCTGTTGTGAAAACTCACCTTTTAGTCCTATCCCTTATTTCCTATTCTTTAACCAGTTACGTATGCATGAAAAGACACTGCCTCCTATCCCATGATTATTTTGTTTCCTTAAGAGTTACTTGGGACCTTATTGTATGCTTTCTGAAAATCCAGATCCCGATCCACCATATTGACCAGTTCACCCTTATCCACTTGTTTATTTAAACCTTTCAAAAATTCTAATATATTACTGAAGTATGACTTCCCTTTGCTAAATCCATGTTGGCTCTTCCCCATTCGGTCGTGTTTAACAATATAGCAGATACTTTTGTTTTTCACAACCAGTTCCACCAGTGTGCCTGGCACAACCTCAGGCTGACCAGTCTGTAGCTTACAGGATCACCTCTAGAGCCCTTTTAAAATATTGAATCCATTGTGCGATAGTCAGGTTTCATGAATGTGGCTGTTTTTACACAAGACACTCTCCACCCACTACCCACCCACCACTATACATTTTACAGGGCACCCATAGGGCAGCACTGTGCAACAGGTATAGTGGGTGAGTGGTCTCCCGCCTCCTGACCTCCCCTCCCGCCTCCTGACCTCTATTGCTCCCACTGTCGCTCCCCCCCTTCTGCATGTTGTCAATCTCTCCCTTTCCACAGGCTCTTTCCCCTCTGCCTTCAAACATGCCACTGTCTCCCCCATCCTCAAAAAGCCTACCCTGGACCCTTTCGATCCCTCTAGTTACCGGCCGGTCTCCCTCCTTCCCTTTGCTTCGAAGCTCCTGGAACGTGTCGTCTACTCCCGCTGCCTGAACCTCCTCTCTGCCAACTCCTCCCTGGACCCTCTCCAGTCCGGCTTCCGCCCCCTCCACTCTACTGAAACTGCCCTGGCCAAGATCACCAATGATCTACTTGTCGCTAAATCGAAGCGCCACTACTCCGTTCTTGTCCTCCTTGACCTCTCTGCTGCCTTTGACACTGTCGACCACTCGCTCCTCTTGGACTCGCTTTACTCTTTGGGCTTCCGTGGCTCTGTCTTTGACTGGTTCTCCTCCTACCTCTCTGACCGCTCCTTTAATGTCTCCCTCCCCGAGTCGACCTCCCCCTCCCTTCCCCTCTCGGTTGGGGTTCCCCAAGGTTCTGTCCTTGGCCCTCTCCTCTTCTCTATCTACACCCGGTCCCTTGGTGAAATTATTGCCTCCCACGGGTTCCAATACCATCTCTATGCTGATGACACCCAACTCTATCTCTCTACCCCCTCTCTCTCCTCCTCTGTCCGCTCACGCCTCGTCGACTGCCTCTCTGATATCTCCGCCTGGATGTCCCGACGCCAACTCAAACTGAACATGGCCAAGACTGAACTCCTCATTTTTCCTCCATCCCCCTCCTCTCCCTCTGACCTGACCGTCTGCATTGATGGGGTCACCATCCGTCCTGTTCTCCGTGCCCGCAGCTTGGGCTTCATTTTTGACACGCACCTCTCCTTTAAACCTTACATTGACTCTGTGGCCAAATCCTGCCGATTCGCTCTCCTCAACATTGCCCGCATTCGCCCCTTTCTATCTGTCTCCTCGGCCAAAATCCTTGTTCATGCCATGGTTATCTCTCGCCTCGACTACTGCAACCTCCTCCTTGCTGGCCTCCCTCGCTCCCACCTGTCCCCCCTTGTGGCGATCCAAAACTCTGCCGCCAAGGTCATTCACTCTGCCCGTCGCTTCGACCATGTGACGCCTCTCCTCCTCTCCCTTCACTGGCTCCCCCTTCCTGAACGTATCCTGTTCAAACTCCTGGTTTTCACGTTCAAATCGCTCCATGACCAAGCTCCCCCTTACCTCTCGGACCTAATCGCCCTACGCGCTCCTGCGCGCGCTCTCCGCTCTTCCGCTGTCCCCTCCCTCGCTCTCCCTCGCTTCTCCTGCTCGCCCAACCGCCTTCGTCCCTTCTCCCTCGCTGCCCCGCATGCCTGGAACTCCCTCCCTGCCGACGTCCGCCTCGCCTCCTCCCTCCGCTCCTTCAAATCCCTCCTCAAGACCCACCTTTTCCATGCTGCCTTTCCCAATGCCCTCTAGTCTTTCCCCTTGCTCTTACTGTCAGCCCTCCTCTGCTGACTGCTGCTACCGACCACCTTGTAACCAAGCCAAGTACACGCACCTGAGACTTCGCATCCGCCTGAATGTTTGTTTGTCTTCTCCCATGTCTCTCCCGCTGTCCCCTCTCCTTGTCTCCCCCTCCTTGTCTTTTAGATTGTAAGCCACAGGTAGGGACCGCAGCTGATTATATGTTCTGTACAGCGCCAGGTTGTTACTGGCGCTTTATAAATGTTTAATAATAATAAATAAATAATAATAATAATAGGTGGAGCGTGTCTTTTGTGGAAATGCTCTTAAAAGCAATTAATGAGCCTTTTAAAAAAAAAAAAATTTAAATTGGCCTGTCCAGGCTTACTGGAATGCTTGGGCCTTGAATTATGAAATTTTAAATTCCTGCTGGTCCAATCACCAGCTGGATGTGTCTGACATTTAAGTATAGTCTGAAAATTTTATTGTGACTTATAAAGTGACAGTCTTCAGTGAAACTGATCTCAGGCAAATTTAACTATGGTTCCCCCTAGCTTTCAACCATAATTCCTCCGATGAAGATCATGCACTCTCAGCATGTGGGTGTGACCAATATAAATTGCAGGTTATGCCGGATTTGGAATAATAATGTAGGAGTCCACTCTTTCTCTCTTAATTGCCATGAATTGCTTCTTTTTCACTGTCATATCATAGCCCCTTTCTATAAGAAAAACATATTTCCTTTTCTTTTTTTGATTGCTTGTATGATATACTTTCACGGTACACTTTTAATGGGTTTAAGTAGGCATGTTGCTCCAGCCTGGCACTGCTGCACTGCCAGTATGTGCCTTAGTTTCTTCCAGAAACCGAGCACCAGACACTTGCAGTTCACCCTCAGCTTAGTTGCAGTCCTCCAACTTCCTCTGATAGCGTGGGGAACTCACCCAGGCACCCAGACTGGCCATGGAATCACTCTTACAAACTGACAAGTCTGTTGTCAGTTGACTTACAAACTTGACAAGTCTCTACAACTTTCTTCTCATAACTCCCCTGGGATTCTCTTTAACTCCTAGCCCAAGACTCAAAGACCAAGATCAGGTTACATAGTCACCTGATCACATTGACTACAGAGCTACTACCCTAATAAGTCTATGTTGCCAAATCTATGTTGACCTAATTGGGATTTCAGCAATTACCACCATTAAGACCAAGATAATTCCTGGCATAGGTGCAGCAGGAGTCCTCCATCTCACCTTGTTACTGCTACTTTTATTTCATTTTTTTCTGGACCCCACTACTGCATACTATTCAGTGTCTGAACCTGCAAAGGGCACCTCATACAGCTAGCCTTACTGTATGCCTAGAGTACTATGCTGATGCAGGGGCAGCTGCTACCTCAGGGCAGCAGGGTGGACGCACACCCAAAATCCCCAGGCCCAAATCCAGGAATAGCAAAGGGCTAAATAAAAACTAGCTGTAGAAAATACCCAATATCTTGGTGATGCATGCACTATGAGTGTGCACTAGGGACCCATTACTGAATTTCTCATATTTTAATTATTTTGTTATATAGCTTTGGATTTCACAGTTTCGTTATATATAATTTTGTTTTTCTTATTCAACTTTGCTCTTTTTCCATTCATTTCAATGGGAAATTGATTTCTGGCTGTAATTTTGTCATTTTTAAAAATCTGATTTTCTTGAACTCTGTACAGATTATACCTCTCTTCTAGAGGAGCATTCCTGGCAAATGTCAAAAACTTGGATAAAGGGTCCTGTTTCTGAAACTACTTGAAATGTTGTAGTTTATACACACATTTGTAGCTGTAACATTTTCATTTTCCATCCAATTTAAGGGAAATTTGTGCTCATTGTACCCATCCTGAAAAGGACCATCTCTGACAAATTTCAGGAAGATTGGATAAAAGGTCCTGATTTTATTAGCAATTTAATCATTTCATGGTTTGTAAACACATTTCCACATGTAGTGTCTTTGTTTTCCATCCAATTTGGATTAAAGTTGGATAGGTTATTCCCCCCCACTCAAAGAAGCATTTCTGAGAAAAAATCATAAAGATTGGATAAAGTTCCAAATTCTATAAGAAATACCAGTTTCATGATTTTAACAGAATTTATAACTTTTCTTAAATCACTTGCAGGTATCGCTTTTTAAAAAACAAAAACAAAACAAAAAACTACAGGTTTTACTAGATGCAGACAGACATTTGCTTTTTGGGGTATTTTTACAAAGGTCCTTTTTACACAGACACTCTAACACTGATAAAAGGGGTGTTACATTTTATTATACATGGTACAGAGCTACACTGCAGCCCTGCAACATTTTCACACGAGATGGCTCCACCCAGTTTCTCCTGGTGGAGGTGTCTGTGTAAACACCACAGGTGGTGGGTGTCGGTATGTGCATGCTCCCGCACAACACCCATCTCCACTACCCATCCATGGAGCAATGGATTCTACTGCTGATTGCTCCGTGGGGGGTCTGTGTGTGTGGAGATGGGTGCTGTACGGGAGCATGCACGCACCTACACCCACCGCAGGCCATGTTTATATAGACACCTCCACCCATCTTGACCCAGCGAAATGCACCCCATCCACCACAAGTAGTGTTGACACAGATGCCTCCACCCATCTCCACCCAGAGAAACTGGGTGGATGCACCTCGTGTGAAAAGGGCCCATTTTATTGGTGTTAGTGTCTGTGCAAAAAAGGGCCAATGAGTGAAGAAGACAGGAGGAGGTGGGCAGAGCAAAGGAGGAGCAGGTGTTAGAGGCACTGGCACAGGCTTCAGTCATTGACACCCTAAAATCTGAAGGGCCATACAGGGGGAGGGGGGGTATTTGGTGCAGAGTTCTTCTTTTTTGAGAACTTGCAATGAGACTGAAGACTACAGCACACACAGTCTCACACACACAGAGCACTGAGCTAGCCTATGAGCCACACAAGATCTAGCCATGGTGGGGCTTGTGCAGCCAAGCCTCCCTGATTGCCTTAATTGGGTACTGACAAGTTAGAAGCCCAGGCAGCATTTCCAGAGAAGGAGTCTATACCAGAGATTCTCTTATGTTTGTCCAAGTGGTACAAGATGGATTCATGATGACAATTGGCCAGCAGAAATGTCAGTCATGTATCATCATTCTCTGCTGTGCACACCCCAAGGTCCCCTGCTTGTTACTAGGAAGTTGTATGCACCTGCTTAGAAAAGAGCCAAAAAGAGATTATCTTATGTCCTCTGTCACAGTGCTGCACGGTGTGTTTGGATGCCATTTGGCCAGCATGGATGCATCAATCATGTCTCTTGGGTCCCTTTTTACAATATTTCTGAAATTTGGCAGAAATGACCCCTTGAATGAGAAGTACACAGAGTCCAAATTTCATCCATAGTGGATGGGCAACAAAGTTTCTACAGCTGGAAATGTGTGCATAAACAACAAAATATAAATTGCTTATAAAATCTGGACTTGTTATCTAATCTGTCTAAACCTTTGCACAGATGGATTAGCATAGAAAAAATTACAGCCATAAATGCATTAAAAACAATAATACTTATAAAATCTGGATCCTACATCCAGTCCTTCTGAGATTTGGCAAGCCTATTCCCATTGATGAGAGGTACAGCCTTTCCATTTTTTGTTTTTT
>QEPC01003440.1:241280-254204 GCA_003113815.1 Sphenodon punctatus
GTCTCTCCCCCAGCTCCTGTCTCTCAGATTGTAAGCCCTAGGGGCAGGGACCGTGTCTATTTTATTACTTTGTAAAGTGCCATGTACACTGCTGGCGCTATATAAATGTTTGTTAATAATAATAATAATAATAATATAGTTCGCCCTGTCTTGTGTGGCTTTACCATTACGAATGCCACAATTATCATTTTCTCCACTGTTATTTGTTATTAATGAATCAATGCTATTTCCATTACTGCAGGAATGTTCATAAAACATTTTTCCTCATTAAGAGTAATTGATAAAGCAGCATATCATTTTTATCTCTCCTCTTGAACTTTTAATTTAGTGACTGGATGCTTCAACAATTGTATCTTCTTTGTGCAGATGGAAAATTTCATTTCCTTATGACTATTAATAGCAATGTTTTAATTTAGTGATTATTGGAAGCTCCTAATTGACCATTGTCCTTAGGGTTTTTGGACAAACCTATTAATTCAGTTTCATTATTTTGATGTAAAAATTCTTTGGTCTTAAAAGTTGTCTATTACTCCTCCAATAATAGTGGGGAGAAATGAACATTTAGGATTTTTTTTAGCACTTCTAATCATTACTTATTAATTAGTAATAAGCTAATTTATGGACTATTCATTAACTTTAGCAGGAATAGAGGGGAGGGAGCAGAAGGAAGGAACAAAAACCACCACGCCCAGAGCAGAGTTGCGTAGTATCCCTCAGGATCTTACTTGGCTAGCAACCAGAGAGATGCTAAGAGCCATGAATCATCATAGGACTCTGAGCTATCTCTGAAATGTGCACGGGGGGGTGGGGGGCAGAAGGGAGAGACATAATCACCACCAGAGGAGAGAAATTCTATACAACATGGAAAGGGAAATACAGGTACCACGGGGGGATGGGGGAGCTCAGAAGAAGATGGACAGCAATATCCTGAACAGCATGCAAGACTGTGGAATGAAAGACTACAGGTCAGGAGAGGTCCCACAAGGTAGATATGCAACCTGGAGTAGACAGCACTATGTGGAACTGAACCAGGGGGAAACACTACTAGGAGGGAAATCACAGACCAAAGAGGTTGAAGAAGACCCGCACTGGAAAGCCAGGATGCAACACACCAAGGCTGAACAGAGACAGTGCTAGAGTGGAGGATAGAGTACAGGAGTTCCTGGGGTAACAGGAGAGCTAGGGTGGAGAATAGAGCATGAACTGGGGTTACAGGAGACATGTGCTGCACGAGACCAAAGAGAACAGAGTGGTGGAGGAATCGAGCACTCAAAGATAATGCCTGGGTGGAAGTTCTAGGGTGAAGGATCAACACACAGAGAATGTAGGAGAGGTGTATATGACTAAAAGGGAACCAAACTACATCAGGGAAAGGCAATACACAAGAACTAAAGGGAAACCAACATTGGGGAAGGGGAATTCAGATAACTGCTCCTCAAGGAATCAGACAAGAAACTCAAAATGAAGTACGGAAGTAAGACTTTCACACTCAAGGTGGAGGGCACAGAATTCCCCGCACACAAGGAAGGGAAAGACAGAGAAATAACAAGGGGGAGCATGCCCAACCAGGGGGGTGGGAAGTACGTGGGCCCAAACAATATCCAGCAAGAAATGGCAACCAGACTGAACAATAACAAACTCATGGAGCCAACGCATAGGAGACAAGACCATAACAAGGAACCGACTGATGGAAGGGAGACTGGAAACGTGAGGAGGGACAGACAAGGTAAAACACAACAAGAACAAGACAACCTGGAGGAAACCAAACAATGTCTAGGTCAGGGCCCCGATTCTTCCGCGGAATTTTTTTTAAAATTCCGTGGGAGTCAGGGCCCAATTCTGCGGCTCGGCGCGATTTACCATGTGTGGGGGTGGGGTGGGGGGGCTTGGCTTGCCTCCTCCTCCCCCCGCACTGGTAAAATCCTCAGGGCTTCCCCTCCCCAGCTGCCGGGGCTTGCCCTCCCCAGCTGCCGGGGCTTGCTTGACTCTCCCCCCCCTTTTACAAAAGGAATTGCCTTACCAGAGACGGCAGCANACAAAAGGAATTGCCTTACCAGAGACGGCAGCAGCAGCTGCTCCATCCAGTGCGCTCGTACTTCCTGGCCCCTCCCTACGGGGTCTCTCAGGGTGACGCAGCCGGATGACATCATCCACCTACATCGCCCTGAGAGGCCCCGTCGGGAGGGGCCAGGAGATATGGGGGAGAAAGAGGAGCGGTGCTGCATCCACGCAGAAACTAAGGGCGCCTGGCCTGGGCAGCGGTTGCCACGGCAACGGAACAGTGGCGCGTGTGCAGAGGCGCTGCACCAAGAAATAAGTGAGCAGGTCTGCCCCTTTTAGGGAGGGCAGAGCTGCTCTGGAGACAGCATTCGTCATTCAGACCTGGTGAAAGCAGCAGCACAGAACGGTTGCTGCTGAGGAGGCCAGGACTGAGCGCAGGATGATGGGCTGCGCCAAAAAGAAGGGAGCAGCAGCGCAGAAGAGGAGTCGAGTGGAGGCTCCACAGGCAACCGGGCATGATGCAGGGGGGGAGACCGGGGGGGTCTCTGATGGGGCCCCATCCAGGGCTGAGTTAGTAGCCCTCCTTGCGGCCTGTGAGGCCATGTTGCGTTCCCACCCCTTACCCCCAGCAATGAACCAGCCACAAATGGGGCCTGAACACAGCGGGCAGAATGCCCTGAAGGAGGTAAGGACCCCAATGATTTAACCAGGGAAACTGGTACAGGGGGCCAGGGGCAGAAATCACATAGGCCCCCAACAAGCAGTCATGCCACAGAGGCAGGGCTGAGGAGGGGTACCAGGGCACTCTCCACCCCTGCACGCTATAGGGATGAGGGGGTAAGCATGGGGTCAGGCTTGAACTTGAGGCCAGGGGAAGTGCAGCGGGCTGAGCAGACACAATGCACGGGCAAAAAAACCCTTGCACAAGGAGGGGTGGGGCAGGACACCCCAACCCAAGGTTCAGGGATGCGGGGCACAGAAGCTCCATGGGGAGAAGGCCAAGTACGCAGGTTGTTTATGCACCTGGACCATCGAGTGGGGCAGCTCATTGGGACCCATTTGGTGTTCCAGGCCTGGCCCAACATCAACTCCAGAGGGCAGGCTGCTCAACACCAGTACCAGGCCCCCAAAGAACAACAAGGGCTAACCTATCCGGGCATGACCTGCCTGGACCCATGTTCCCAAATACAGGTGACGAACCACCGCCACCCTGGAGATGGCAACAAGTACAGGAGCAACAAGAAGGCAGGGGGGATGACACACTGTGGCAGAGGGTGCTGGCCATAAAAAACACATTAAGAGAAGAAAAGGAGGGGATGGTGAGGGCGTGTAGCACCAATCAACAGCAGAGCCTAGTTAATCAGAATGGGAGTGCACAAGGTGAGTTCAACAGGGGCAGGGGGAGAACACCTGATGACACAGGAAATGCTGTGGGTACCCCAGAGAGAAGGGAAAGCCCAGTGGGAACTATTGGGGGAAGGGGGCAACAGCTTATATACGGGCACCTACCAGAAACAACCACTATCCAAAGGGGATCAGGAACACCGACATTAGTGACAAGGCTTCAGGAAGCATCAGGGCCACAGTTGAAGGTTAACAGGGTGTGGGCGTGGGTCTTGCCCGCCATACCCCCAGCCGTAGAAGTGGAAGAACCACCCCCTCCCATAAACAAAGAGCTAAGAAGTGCAGGGCACACTGATGTGGCAGATGCCCCCTCCACATCAGGTAGCAGACAGCCCCAAGGTGAAAGAGGGTTGGGAGCTTCACCAGTAATCCGGCCACCAGGGGGGGCCATTAGCCACCCCATTTGGAAGCCATTTAACACAGGCGACCAAAAGAAAAAAAATGGCATGGAGAATACGTTGATTTATATGCATTATTATTTAGCGATCCAATTGTGGACCATACGGAAACTGACAGGGAAAAGGACAGAGAAAAATATAGAAGCCCCAAAGCTGATAGGAACTGGGCAAATTGGACCGCTGCATTTGCAGTATACATGGGGGTAGTAATGCAAAGCAACCCAGGCCACGGCTTAGAACTCCATAAGTATGCGGACATAGTCCACAAGGCCCATGGAACCGGCCCTCCTGGCGCATGGCTTCGCTATGACGAAGCCTTTTGCCATAGGGCAGTGAACATGCAGGGTCTGCGATGGGATACACATGCACCAGACATATGGCTGGAGAGTATGGTGGATGCCACTAAGGCCCCTAGGTCTGATAGTGGGCATCCTTTAGTTTGTGGGGGAGTCGCACCCGTCAACGAGCCATACCGAGGGGAAAGCCAAAAAAAGGGACAAGGGGGACCTGGCGCGTGCTGGGAATACAACACAGCCGGCCGATGTAATCGGTCACAATGTAGATTTCACCACCGATGCTCCAGTTGCGGTGGGGGGCATCCTGAGAGCACATGTTACTGCCCCCAACAAAAGGCAGGCTCCGGCCGATTCGGAGGGGGCCCGACACCAATGGCCCTAGCAAAAGCATTAGAAGCACACCCAGATAGGCCAGAGGTAGAATACGTGGTGCAAGGATTTCGGGAAGGTTTAATTATTCGAGCAGGCCCAGTCAACCAACATGCATCCTGCAAGAACTTAAAATCTATAGAAGGGGGGGAGGATTTAGTACAGGAAAAAAAAGATAAGGAACTAGCGGAAGGTAGGATTGCTAGCCCTTATGATCAAACATCCATGCACAATATGGTAATATCCCCATTGGGCATAGTGCCCAAAAAAGCCCCCGGACAATTTAGGATGATTCATCACTTGTCGCATCCACATGGCGCCTCTGTAAACGATGCGATACCAAAGGAATTAGCAACCATCCGGTACGCATCTTTGACGTAGCCATCGACAAGGCTAGGAGAATGGGAACAGGTGCAATGCTAGCTAAGTGCGATGTTAAATCAGCATTCCGTTTGCTACCAGTGCACCCCAGTAGTTTCCACCTACTGGGATTTCAATTCAGAGAAAAGTATTATTATGATCGAGCAATGCCCATGGGATGCTTGATATCATGTTCGGCATTCGAACATTTCAGTTCACTTGTCAAATGGATATTTAGGCAAAGGTGGAAAGGGGGCGATTTAACTAAATACCTCGACGATTTCCTGATCATATGCCCACCACAAAAAAGGGAATGCATGAAGGCATTACGACTGTTTCAGGAGATGGCCGAGGAATTGGGCATACCATTGGCCCCAGAGAAGACAGAGGGTCCTTCAACATTAATTACCTACCTGGGGATAGAAATCAACACGAAATCATCCAGACTGCCAAAAGATAAATTGGGGGAATTGCGAGCCAAGATCGAGGAATGCATGCAGGCTCGGAAGGTCACTTTTCGTACCCTCCAGTCATTGGTAGGCAGCCTCAATTTTGCATGCTGGGTAGTAGCACCTGGTAGAGCATTCTTATCTAGGATATACAAAAAATTGAGGGGAACCTTGCCTCCCCATTATAGGATCCGGGTGACATGAGACAAGACCATGAGACATGGCAGGGATTCTTGGTAAACTACAATGGAGTGAATTTCTGGAGAGACAAGTGGCTGTTGCGCAGTGACCTACAGGTTTACTCTGACGCTGCTGGCGGAGCTGGGTTCAGACTGTATTTCAAGACACAGTGGTGTGCGGAGCCGTGGCCCCAGGATTGGCATGACACCGGCGTGACAAGGGACCTGACATTTCTAGAACTATTTTCCATAGTAGTAGCAATATTGCTCTGGGCAAAACAGTTCGTTAATCGCACAGTCCTATTTTGGTGCGACAACATGGCCGTTGTCCATGTAATTAACAAATTGTCTTCCCATTCGTCCTGAGTTATGGCACTGGTGAGAAAAATCGTGGGGGCTTGCCTACGGAACAATATTTTGTTCACAGAGCGGCACGTTCCTGGCATCAACAACGAAGTGGCTTACGCATTGTCTCGATTTCAGATCAAGTGTTTCTGCGAACTAGCACCAGAGGCCAAGGAATTCCCTGAGCCTCTACCTCTGGGAGTATGAAACCTTGGGAAGCAGAACTGCAGAATATCGTTCGGGGATCCTTGGCCCCTAGAACACAGACTGCTTACGGTAGGGCTTTACGGGAGTTCCAAGAATTTAGGTCTCGCAATGGGTGGAATATGGTTTTCCCCATAAGGGAACCAGAGATCTTACAATTCGCCATGTCCCTGAGGAGAAAAGGTTTGACCGCAGGTACCATAGGAAGAAAGATGGCTACATTAGCATTTGTCAGCAGATTGAAAGGATACCCCCCTCCAGACCAAGGTTTTTATTTAAAACGCATGCTGGAGAGCTGGGCCAGGGCAGCGCCTGCCCCAGTAAGTACACGTGCCCCTATCACTACACCTATCTTAACTAGAATTGCAGGAGCCTTACCTAGGGTATGTAATAATGCTTTTGAGACACAATTGCTCATTACAGCATACTCCATAACATACTTCGGGGTTTTTAGAATAAGCGAGGTAATAGCATCATCCCGCAGGGACAGCTCTGGTCGAGCACTAACTATAGATGACATGGAATTGGCCCCGGAAGCCTTGTCACTATGACTGAAATGATCAAAAACAGACCAGAGGAGTAAAGGAGCAAACATCCGGCTGTTTAGTTGTGTGGTGAAAGAGATCTGCGCGGTTGAGCAAATGAGACGATATCTCAACATCCACCCACTCGCCGATCTAATGCCTACAAGAAGTATGTGAGGTCTAACTGTTACTAACCAATTGTGTTTCCCGCGCTAGGAACTAGGCTGGAGAAACGAACAGTATGGATCGTGGGACACGGTCTGGTGCATTGGGCCAGCAACGTGGCCCAAAAGACGGCACAGGGTGTCCACCTGGGATTAGAGGAGAAAGCAAACATTTCCTGGCATGGAACGGGAGGAATGAAGTGGCACCAGTTACTTCCAAAGTTGAGGGCACTCAAAGACAAAGCCACACCACATGTCATTGTGGTGCATTTGGGGGGAAATGATCTAGTTGTAAAAAAAGGGGTTAACTTAGTTGTAAATATGAAGCAGGACATGTTAGTAGTCCAGAGTTTGTTTAATAATGTTCATATAGTGTGGATCAGTTTAGTCCCTCGCCTTAAATGGGGCAGGGCCATTAAGCCTGCAAAAATTGATAAAGCTAGGAGAAATATTAACCGAGAAATGGCAAAGGGAGGGAGGGTGGGTAGGGTGAGGTGTTTTAGCTCCCCCACCCATTTTGGTTATTTTAGTTTGTTATTATATTTATAACTTTAGCCCTGTTTTAATATTTTTATAAGTATTTTGATTATGTGAGTTTTAATGGTTTTATTGTGTTTTAAAATTGTTGGAAGCCACCCCGGGCTGCATGGCAGGAGGGGTGGGGTATAAATTGATTAATTAAATAAATAAATAAATAAATAAATAAATAAAGTGGATGGAGAGATTAGGAGGAACAATTGTACGGCATATGGACATCACACATGGCCGAACAGATTTGTTCAGGGAAGATGGCGTTCATTTGTCACAAGCAGGAAATGAGTTATACCTGAGTAATCTGGCCTGTCACTTGAAGGAATTGTTTGATGGATAGGCAGTGGGGGTCAGGGGATACCGGATCGGTTCCACTTTTTTTGCGGGGGTCCAGTATGCTACAGTAGGATAAATAGGTAAGAGTAGGTTAGGATGAGTCATCTCCTTAAGAGATGGGGAGAGAACACCCAGTGCAATGCTGGGCGCAGCGAGCACTGTGGTTACCACCCTGGGAGGGGTGCCCAGATGGGTCAGCAAGTACACGCACGGTCTGCTGGCTTTGAGGGTACTTACCTCCTTACTCAACCCCACAGTTGGGGATGGTCCCATTTTGGCCAGAGCCAGGGTGCTGTCGAAAGGGGGAGTTATGTTGTTGGGTACTGACAAGGGAGGACACATCCCTGTCAGTGCCAGTGTTAATAAGTAAGTTAAGTAGCTAGCATACTGGACCCAGTTTGCTTGTGCAATACGCACCGGCCTTGAGGATGATTGAAATAAAGAGTGCGGCCAGTTTAAAATCCAATACGGTCTCTGTGACTCATTGGGAGGATGCGCCGGCAAATGCACACAGGCAAGAACACAGAGGTAAACAGATGTTTTGCCAGATGCCTGCTACTCTCATCATGCCTTAAATACATCTGGGTGTCTAGCAGGGAACTGGGCAGATGTGGCCACTAAAACAGGGAAAGGAGGGAAATATATAAAGGCCTTAGCCTTACATTAGCCAAGCGATGGAACAAGGGCAAATGACCAGCTCTGTAGAAACCCTGACCTGGGGGTTTGAGACCCAACTCTTAAAAGCTTTGCTTAGAGCTAGGTCAGTAGAACAAAGCTCATCACATTTATATAAAAATGCCATTTGAGCTTCAACTGGCAAAACTGCAGGTTAGGATCAAGAAGGGAAGCTTGGAAAATTCCTTTCCTGAACAGAGAGGCAGCAGCAACTCCTGCACTAGGGGTCCCACTCTTCAAGGCAGGAATTGTCCAAGCTTCCCTTCCTTAGCCTCACCAGGGCAGAAAGTGGTTGGGGCAACAAAGGCACCAGCAGAGCCCTAAAGCACCGGCTGGGACAGCCTGGGTTGTGTGCGGTGTTTTGGCTGATTGATCCCAGCCTGGAGCTGGTGGTAGGGAGGACGGGAAATAGCCTGCACTGCAACTGCCTCAGGTTTCCTCCCTATCTCTGCTCCTGAGGGAAGGAGAAGGAGATTGACATTCCCCAGCTCCAGCCCCCTCTATGAGGGAGGATCACAGCAGCTGCATGGATCCTCCAGGGGGAGTG
Source organism: Sphenodon punctatus (assembly GCA_003113815.1). Taxonomy (NCBI): domain Eukaryota; kingdom Metazoa; phylum Chordata; class Lepidosauria; order Sphenodontia; family Sphenodontidae; genus Sphenodon; species Sphenodon punctatus. Next base: position 250,063 of record QEPC01003440.1, read on the forward strand.
CACACTGGCTTTGATCACCGCTTTTCTCCTTTCCCGAAAGGAGATAGAAAGGGGCTAACACCAATTTAATAATGCTATTCCTATCATGAGTTCCTACCATGCATTAAAGGATTTTTACATATGGGTCAGTGTCCCTAAATATATACAATATAATAAAAAAAAAACCTCATCCAAATAAAATTCTCAATTCAAAAAAGCACAATGGCAAATGGGATAACACCTCCATAGCCGAAGATACATGTAACATTAAAAACCTAATCTCAAAGTAAGCCGAAACGCGTTTCAGGGAAGACCCCCTTCTTTAGTGGGGTAATAGCTTTTGTGATAGGCAAATGCCAACTGCAGGAAATGAAGGAAAGAGAAAACATTATTACCAAGAGGAAAAATCATTTCCACTGTGATTCGTATGTATATGAATGCAATCATATTCCATGCCCATATACTTTTTCAATGATGCTGCATGTCAAATGAATCTCAATTTTATCAGGGGAAGCACGTCTATATATTCCCTTCACAGCATTCCCTAAGAGATACAATAAAGAAAAATAAAAAATTACAGCTCAAAGCTCTCCTAAACACATTCATCAACAGTGTATCAAAAGGTAATACTCTTACAGTTTTTCCTTTCCTTCATTCAATGCACTCCTCCAAATTATAGATTCCTCACAAACCAAATAGCTGTTTCTAGGTCCCATTAGCCTCCACCTGAGTCCTTTTAAGGAAAATGCTCCCAGGTCCATCTTGCAACTTCCACCTAGGGAACTGATGTGCCAATCATGCCTATGGTAGGCTGACAGTCTCTTTTCAAATCTGCTTTTGTAAATCCACTAATGATCCATTGTTGCAGTTCCATTGATGACCCGATGTTACCATTTAGCAACCCATGATAAGATACCAATCTCTTTTCAGATCTGCTGTTATAGTCCAAAAAAGGATCAATCCTGCAGTTCCATCGAGGATCTGATCTTGCCATTTAGCAGTCAACCCCAGTGAGAAGCTAGACTCTTATCTCATCTACGATAAAAACCTTTAGAAGCATAATTCTTACTCTCTTTTACTATAAATGGCACAGAAAAATCATACTGGCATCAGCCATTCATAGAGGAAGGGAAAGATAAATAAATATTTAAATGCATAATAATTGATGATAAAGGCTCCTACATTTCTTTGCAGACTCCTGCATAAGTAAAGAACCCATATTAACAGCATCCACTCACGGAAGAGAGGGGGACAAATAAATACTTAAATGCATCACAATTAATAAAAGGGCTCCTATATTTTTCTCAGACTCCTACATGACTAATCAGAGGAAACTTTTAAATGAGGTGCTTAGAAGCGCCTCCAGAGCCCCGTATTCAAAATGAAAGCTGCGCAGGGAGTGTCACACTCCCCTCAAAGAGGCGCGTTCTATAGACTTGAAAATTGATGTCTATCGATAGAACACACCTCTTTGAAAGCCCTACATCTGCAGCCACCACAGCTGAAGAGAACAGGCAGCACATCACTTCCAGTAGTGCAGGGAGCGTGTAAACAGTCCCCATGCAGCTTTCCTTTTGAATACTGGGCTCCAGAGGTGCTTCTAAGCACCTCATTTAAAAGTGGCCAGAAAATTAGGAAAGAGGCATGGAAAGGGGGACCACGACCATGGAAGGCTAGCACCGATCATGTTTACATCCATCTCAGCTGTGAGGCAGCTCTTTGGGAGGGAGAGGGGAGCCCCGTGGGGCTGCTTGGCAACTGAGCGTTGTGCACTATCTGCACCTCTATGGTGCTAGAAGAGGACCTGGGTGCAGGTGTGGCACTGGCTACCACCAAACTCTTGCAAACAAGATGCAGCCCCATGGGCACCTGCTGCCTCAGGTTGGGCCAGGTTGCCCCACATGGTGTTCTCCACATTTGCAGGGATGACACCATGTGGAGTGGCCTTGGGATGGCCCCATGGTGAACACCTGGTGGTCACTGAACAGATGGACAGCTGCATTCAGGGGCAATGGCCGCAATCCCAAGCAGGATCTTCATAGGATCTGCACAGGTCCCACACAGCACAATGTCATTTCTGTGGAGATACAAGCGGTTTGTACACATGTGCGCACGCATGGGATGCGCAAAGTGTGTGCGGGGCATGGGATCGGCCCCACTGAGGGCAAATATGGTGGCACGGTCTTGTTTATTAACACCCAGCTTCAGATTCTGACCCCTCATCACTTGACCTGTCCCTGTGACAATTCTCCGTTGTTACACATAGGCTAAGAACAGGAGCTAGGTAAAGATCCTCTGCTGCTGTTATCTAGTAGAACATCTCTAACTTCAAACTTGAACTTTTTACTTGTAAATTTCTCAAAACTAAATGATTCCATAAGTGTGCATACATACACTTCCATGAGCTTTGTCATTTCTCCCTGCTTTGAAAGAAGGAGGCACAGGACAAGACACAGGCATGGGTTAAATCTAAGTCCGTTGCATTTACAAAAAACATCAAATATACTATGGAAGATTTTCTCAGGCAGAGTTACCACTTCTTCTGTTTTTTCCTTCAGGCTCCAATTCTGGCCCATAAGAGTCTCAGAGCCAAACAACAAGAGATAGCAACTCTAAATCCAGGTCATCCCCACCTGCAATACATCTTTTCATTTTGAGCCACTGCCCCAGGATCACTGAGCAGGGAAACTGCTCACACCCTTTAGAAGAATCCTGAAAAGGAGGGGATAGTTCTTAAACCACCCAGGGCCCTTCAAGTCTTGCCAGGAGGTGCTGTCCTCCATCTGACCCCCAAGAGAAAGTTGAGCCACGGGTCACCCATACCCTCATTGGATGACTCCATCCTCTCACTTTGTAAGGAGATGCCTCATTCCTTCTATATAAAGTAATATAACCAAAACAAAAGACTTAACCATTTTTAAAAAACCTTAAATGCACAAGAGTTTTCTTAAAATACAAACAAAAAAACAATTCAGTACAATTACAATTCAAAAAACCTTCCACTCCATAAATTGAAACAAAACATAAATGCTTAAAAACATAGAAATTAATTCACAATTAGAGCAATATTTAATATTGTATCCTCATCAACATACCTGTAATATATGTACTAAATTCCATACCATACATACTTTTATTCATTTTTATCAATAACTAAACTTGCATATTTTACTATTATGAAACTGTAATTTATTATAATTTGACAAGGAACAATTTTGTCAGAGTGCATTAAATCAGTTTCTACATAACTCCATTGTGTACAACGAATTGTATAATGTCTACACTCACATTCTTTACTTCATTGTATGAACTGTATACAGTTTGTATACATGTTAATAACAGATTTAATGCATTATTCCTATGTTTTTTGTTTTGGTTAATTTCTTGGTTTTGTGGGAGGTGGGGGTTTGGGATTTTGCAGAGGGGCAGGAGCTAGGGGCAGGGGTTGGGGGGGCAGGTCGGTGCTAGGAATGTTGTGAGGGGTGACGGAAGCTAAGGGTGGGCATTGGGGGGCAGGTGGGGGTTTGGTGTCTATGTGTGTGTGGTGTCTGTGTGGGCATCTGTTGGGGAATGTGTGGGGGGGGAAGATGTCGGTCTGGGTGTGTCTGGGTGGGTGTGGGGGCTGTCTGTGGTTGTCGGTGTGGGGGATGTGTGTTTGGGGATGTGGGGTTGTCTGTGGGTGTGTGGGGCGTGTATGTGTGTGGTAGTGTGTGTGTGTGTCTGTGGGGGTGTGTTTTGGGGGGCGGTTGTGTGTGTGGGGGTTGTCTATGTGTTTTTGGTGTAGATTTCCCCCCCCTCCTCAGCTCCCACTTCCCAGCCTCCTGTGACTGCAGACCAGCCCCATCGGGGCCCCATCCTACCCCCTACCCTCCAGCCACCTTGTTCTGCCCTAGTCCCCCTTCATACCCCATGCCCATGAAGACCGCCCCCCTTCCTACCCCCTGAAGCTGCAGATGCACCCCATCACCCATTCCTACCCCATTCCTGCCCCATCCCATCTTCTTACCCCCATGCCCCTGTGCTCCTGCCCTAGCCCCCCATCCTACCTCCTGCCATGTCCCATCCCCTCTTTTTACCCCATGCCCCCTGCTCCTGCCTTACCCCCCCTTCCTACTCCCTGCCCCTGCATACCTTAAGGCTGAGCGGCTGCAGTGGTTCAGGCA
>QEPC01003440.1:258525-294824 GCA_003113815.1 Sphenodon punctatus
CTCCAGTCTTGCACACCCTCCCCCCTTCCATCCCAGACCGCCAGCCTCTGCTCCCCAAGTCCCCCCCGCCACTCACCCACCTTCCCCAGTGCCTCTGCTCCCCGATTCCCCCCGCGTGTTTACTTACCATTGTCACGCAGGGCAGGCTGATTGGCACCAGTTCACTGCGTTCAATGGCGGTGCTGAGCGGTGAGATGTGCTGCAGCACGCATGCTCAACTGAATGAGTCAGTTCAAGCATGCGTGCTGCAGCACATCTCTCCACCGAGCGCTTCCACTGAACGCCCAGGTGAGACTTTGCAATGAGCCCATAGGGCTCAATGCAAAGCTGCCATTCATGGGAAATTTCATTTCCAAGCGGTGCGCTTGGACTGAACGCTCAATCACCCGTGCGTGTTCAGTACAAGTTTGTCCCTTCTGGAACTCCAGACTCTGGAGTCCCAGAAGGAGTCCAGACACAGGCTAATGCTCACTGACTGAGCTCTCTGCCTGCCAGGTGGCTGAAACTGACATCGGAGCGCCATGCTTCTCTGATTGCAAGCCAAGCTGCAGCGGTCATAGCAGCGCGGCACTCCGATGTGAATTTCAGTCACCTGCAGAGACAGAGCACTCAGTCAGTGAGCGCTCTGTGTCAGTGGTACCGGGGGGACAGGGGAGACCGGGGGCAGGGCACTGCCCCAGGTGCCCTCAGGCTACGGCTGCTGCTGGTGTTAGAGCATCTGTGTAAAAAGGGCCATAGAGTATCTGTGTGAAAAGGGCCTTAGACAGGCTAGACTTCACCTGGCCACTGAACAAATGCTATGGTGGCTGGGCTGGGGAGGGTCATGGAGATGCGCAGACTTGCTTCCTGTTGCTGCCCCTGCTCCCATACTTTGTGGAGCAGCCACTTCCCCTTGCCCCCAGCTAACAGGCAGTCATGGAAGCCAATGATTGCCACCATGGCGCCCGGCTCCTGCCATCACTCCAGACCATGGTCCAGACTTGGATTTCCCCAAGTCACAGTCCAGGCTAGCTCCCACCACATCTGGGAACCAGCCCATGCTAACATCTGGTGGGTGCATTTGGGTGCGATGGCCAACATCAGTCAGCATCTGGGTTAATTTGCAGTAAAGCAGATTAAACGGTGCCATCTTCACATCTGAAAACACCCTCTGTCTGCCAAATGAAAAGACATATTTCCTGGTGTTCTTTAACACCTCCGGATTCTCCAGGCCTTTTTAGATGGGAGTGCTTTCTCCAGTATTCTAAAACTGCAGCTTGGGGAGGCCCCTGTGGTTGGGGGTTTATATAGTCTTCCATGAACTGGAAGACTCCCAGGTGCCATTAGAAACAGCGGTGCCAGGTGACTCTCGGGTGTTTTGACTAGGTAAGAACCTTATAACCAAGGTCTTACAAATCTGAATCTCAAAACACCCGGGAGTTGTCCAGTGCCTCTTTTTCTACTGGTGCCCGGGCAAATTCCAGTTTGTGGCAGAGCATCTAACCCTCCCCACCCCTGGTGGTTTCCCCAAACCACAGTTTTAAAATATGGGACAAAGCGGTTCTGTCCAAAGAGTCCCTGCATTTTCATTTATGCCTGCTTTATGTTGTGCATGTGGAAGTTTTAATCCATTTTTCTATCACAGAATATTGTTGGATCCTCTCTCTTTTGTTGCCTGCTCACCCCTTTTGTCCTTTACACTCTCTGTTTTGCTTTTTCAGCTCCATCCCCTCAGTTCTGGCTCTAATCCAAAGTCTTCATTCTCTTTGTGCTAGTGTAACAGAGTTGGAAGCTACTATCACTCTTTCCCTCATTCTGCTTTTGAATGTCATAGCAATAGGAGGAATAGGAAATCAATCCCCTGCATTTCTCTTTTGCCTACCTATTAGAACACAATCTGAATGATGTTGAACAAGCTCATGTTATTTTACTGACCTTAATTTCTCAGCTTTACTGAGATGGACAATTTAATAAAATGACATTAGGGAAAGATGTGGAAATTCATTTTGCGGAAAGGGGGTTGGAGGGAATGCCTACCTTGGTAGAAAACTTTTTTTTTTCTCAACATTTGGTACAATAAAAATGTTTAGAAGTTGTAACATAGAGGATTTGCATAGGGAAGACCTATCTTTGTTCTGTAAATTTGGTTCTAAGAGCCAGTGTCATCCAATGCAAAGGTACTAGACTGGCAAGGCAGAAGATACACTTCCTGTCCATAGTTCTGCTTCTGGCCTGCCGCGTTTCCTTGTGCAAGTCATTTTGCCTCTTTGCCTCTCTTTGATTTCCAACCTTTGCCTATTTTGTATATTTACACTGCAGATTTTTTGGGACAAGGATTTTCTCCAGTGCTTAATTTGTGTAAAAATAGATGAAGGGCTTAGGGCTACCCTGGAAGTCCCATCACTTGATCCTAGAAGCATGGGAGAGAGTGGGTATTAAGAGGGACCAGTGGAGCTTCCCAACTAGGCTCCTCTATTCAGCCAGTTCCCCTCCCCACCTCTTCTTTGCCACCCCTGGCTTGGAGATGGATGAAGTTTGATGTGATCTAAGACTAGAGGTTGGTCACTGGTGCTTCCACTACACAGCTAATTGGTGTTGGCAATCAGCAAAGAGCTGATCAGTGTCAAAACTCTGAGCTGAGTCTGAGCATCTTCTGAAGGTAGTGAAAAACATTTCTGTTTGGTAGGGCATTTGGCAAGCAGGGATAGGGATTGGGGTTGGTTGGGGGGGATTTAGGGGAAGGGATTTGGGGGAGGGAATTGGGGGGGGGTTGAGATTTTTTATTAATTGTAAGCTGCCCTAAGGCAATTTGGGAAGGGTGGCATACAAATTTAAACAAACAAACAAACAAAACACTCACTGCAAAACAGCTGATTGGTTGCAGCAACAGCATCCTCCTGCCCTCATAAAACTATATGCAGCCACGGAAAGGGTCTAGCAGAGTAGGACCAGTGACAAGTTCTGGAAGAGGTAGTCTTAGTCCTGAGAGTCAGAGTCATCCAATGGCAAAGGCATAGAGCCCTGGCAAGTTCTAGCACAAAATTGACTTTTACTCCATGTTTGTATGTTTGACCTCAATTGTAACATGAAATCATTAATATCAAGATTTAGCATGATTATCCTGTACTAAACTAATGGTTCCCAAGATGTTTGTCTGTGAACCCATTTTAGAACTAAAATATAATCCTGCAATCTCAGAGAGCAAGAAATATATGTGAATACTGTCAGCCCATTCACAGATGTCATGGTCTTACTTGGGGCCCTGAACCTCTCTACCAAACCCTATACCTTTTACAGCTATAGCGCCTAGGATTATCATGTGTGATCATGTGTGATCAGGGTGAATATCATTATGGTTTTTGTGGTGGGGATATCCTTGAATATGGGCAGTTTCTAAAATATGTTCTTAGTAAAGACACTCCTAACAAGGGGCCAGATAAATTCCCAGAGAATCTCTCAGATTTAAGTATTAGATATTATTTAAGTTTGTTCTGGGACTCCTAACTTCTGATTTGCTCTAAAACTGGTGCTGAGAGTGGCACTGGACTTGGGATTCCTGAGTTTTCAAATCAATATATTTTATATATATTTTTATGATGATGTTATCCACCCTGACTCCTCAGGGAAGGGCAGTATAAAACTCCAACTAACTAAATGAAGATCAGTGGTTAATAAGGTAACAACAGTTCAGGAAACAATCCTGGACCATGCTGCCGATCTCATATGTATCATGGAAACTTGACTGGACAATGAATCAGGGCCTATCTTGGCTGATCTTGTTCCACCTGCGTATTCTGTGCAGCATCAGCCGTAGTCAGAGAGATGGGGGGGGGGGCAGAGTAGCCATGATTTTTAAGGAGGGGTGGTCTTTGAGGAGGTATCCGGTGCAATCCATATTGCGTTTGATTTGGCAGGTGACAGTTTGGGAGTGCTGCTTGTATATCGTGCACCTGCCTGTGTATCAGCTTCCCTGCATACTCTGGCAGAGATGGTGTTGGGGGTGGTGTTGCGGTCCACAAAGACAGTAGTCTTGGGGAACCTCAACATTCATACCGATGCCAACCTTGGGGGAGCGCAGCATGAATTCATGGCTGCCATGGCAAACATTGCCCTGTCCCAGGTGGTTATCAGCCTGACACATCAGGGGAGACATACCTTAGACCCTGTGTTTTGCACTGCCCTTGAGGCGGGTGCTCCGTTAGTGGGGGAGATATCAGCTGTGACCTTGTCATGGACAGATCATTTCCTCCTGTAGGCCTCACTCTTGGTGCATGACTGCCCTTGGAAAGGTGCTGAACTGATTCGGATGGTTCACCCCCAGAGAATGATGGAACTGGAGCAGTTCCGAAACGCTCTGGGGGAGATACCCTTTGACCTTGACGACCGTCTCATTGATGACTTCATTGTGCTGTGGAATACCTTGCTGACTGAGGCCATTGATCATATGACTCCTAGGTGTCCACTGCCCACATGACAACTCCGCAGACCTCCTTCGTTTTCCAAGGAGCTGAGGTTGCTAAAGCAAGATGTGTGGTGGTTGGAGCGATGGTGGCATCGTTTGCATGCTGAAGCCAACACATTGAGGCATGGAGCCATTTTAAGAGCCTATGCCGGGGCTATGCAGGAAGCAAAGAGGGAGTTTTTTACTACTGTCATAGTATCTGCAAAATCCTGTCCAGCTGAGCTTTTCTGGGTTGTGCTGGGGCTGGTCAGTTCGGCCTCCCTCAACCTTGGACTGGAGTCATCTACTGCTTGCTGTGACATGTTTGTGGATTATTTTGTGGATAAAATCACTCATATTTACCATGACTTCGACGCTGCTCTTATTACACTAGGGAAACCAGAGGTTATGGAAGCTCCACCGTGTCCGGTATTATGGGATCAATTTCAGTCGGTGACACCCGCCAATGCAGTGGATGTTCTTGGGGCTGATAAGGCCACCTCTTGTGAATCAGAACCATGCCCATCTTGGCTAATTAAATATTGCAAGGAGACAATGGGGCCATTGTTGGCAGGGGTGGTCAATGCCTCCCTTCAGGAGGGCAGAGTGCCGGGTTGTCTCAAGGAGTCAGTGGTGCGACCTATGATCAAGAAACCATCGCTTGACATTGACTCCCTTGCCAGCTATCGACCTGTCTCTAACCTTCTCTTTTTAGGGAAGGTTATTGAGTCGGTGGTGGCTCAGCAGTTGTAGGGCCATCTTGACAACGTTGGTTTTTTTGATCCCTCTTAGTCAGGATTTCATCCAGGTTATGGCATGAAGATGGCGCTTGTGGCCTTGGTGGATGATCTGCAGCAGGAGATGAACTGGGTTCGTTCAACCCTGTTGGTTCTATTAGATCTGTCAGCTGCTTTTGATATGGTGGATCATGAGATGTTGATGGCGTGTCTGCGAGACTATGCAGGGGTGGGCGGGACTGTTCTTGAATTGTTCCTCTCTTTCCTGACCAGAATAACTCAGTGGGTGGTGCTCAGGGATTATTTTCCATCATACCGAGACCACTTGTGTGGAGTCCCGCAGGGTTCTGTTTTGTCCCCTCTCCTGTTCAACATGTATATGCAGCTGCTCGGCGTGGTGATTAGGGGGTTTGGTGTGTAGTGTCATCAATATGCTGATGATGCCCAGCTGTACCTCTCTTTTTCAACAGACCGAGGTCTGGCAGTCTCGGTGCTTACTCTGTGTTTGGCAGCTGTGGGGGACTGGATTGTGGCTAAATGACTGAGGCTGAATCCTGACAAGACAGAAATTATGTTAGTGGGTAAGGCAATGGAGTTGGCAGCCCCCATTATTGATGGGGTTGCCCTCCATTGGCCTCCCAGTTACAGAGTCTGGGGATGCTCCTTGATGTGCAGTTCTGCCTGGATCTCCAGGTGGAGGCTGTGGCGAGGAGTACTTTCAGCCAATTACATCTGGTGCAATGGCTTCAGCCTTTTGTTTTGGACCCTGACCTTGCCTCTGTCATCCATGCTTTCATCACCTCTAGATTAGACTATTGTAACCCATTCTACTTGGGGATGCCCATGGTGATGGCTTGGAAATTTTAGCTGGTGCAGAATGCAGTGGCCAGGCCCTTAGAGGGATTGGGCCACCAGGAGTGCTCTGTTCTCTGCACTGGCTGCTGGTAGTTTTCTGGGCCCAATTCAATGTGTTGGTCTTGGCCTATAAAGCCATAAACGGCCTGGGCCCTGCCTATCTGTGAGATCGCCTCACTCCCCGGGTACTGGATCAGTCCCTGCGGTCATCTGGGGATGCCCTGCTCAAGATCCCCCAAGTCTTTCTGAGGGCCACGCAGGAGAGGGCATTCTTCTTCTCCTTCCCGCTGGGGGTGCCCTTTCCCACTCTACGCGGGCGCTCCCGTGCCCTCCTGTTGTGCATCTCTTGCCCGGCCGTGGGTCCACCCGCGACCCCCTGCTGACCCCCTGCTCAGCCTCTCAGTGCTTGGGGGTCCCCATTCCCCTGGCACAAATAAACTGCTGTTCTGTGATGGTCTGTCCTGCTTTGCTTCTGTTGCTGCTGTGGCGACTGGGTGCCCCTTCCCCTTGGTGGACCTCCTGCCCCCATCTGTGTGGTTGTGTGCAGGGTGTCTTCTTGGTGTGTACTGGGAGGACTCTGGGCCTGTTGGGTGTGCACCAGGTGTGTGGGGTGTGTTCCCCTGGTGGCTTCCCAGCTTGGCGCAGGTGCCTGTGCTCGCTCCGGGGGAAGTATGGGCGGTTGGCGGTCGGCCAGGCACCCCCTGGCCTCACCTGTGTGTTGGTGTGGCCCTGCCCCTCCCCTCCTCTCCCCTCTGCTGTCGCCCCCTGTTGGTGTGGCAAATCAGTGGTCATGGCGATGGATGGGCGGCAGCACCATGGGCGCTGGGCGGCTGAGCGTGAGTAGGGGTTGTGCTGTTCCCAGGATTTGGCCCCTCTGATCCCCCTTGGCGCAGGGGTCAGGGTGGTCTTCTGGATGGTGGCTCTCAGTGTCTGGGGTGTGCCCCTGGTGGTGTCACTGCCCACGGCCCTCCCGGTGCTCATTGGTGCTGGTCCTCCCTATTGCCCTGTCCCTTCCCTCCTGCAGCTACTGTTGTAATGCTGCTGGCAATCCTGTGCCTGGGGGCTATGGTGCTGCAGCTGGAGTGGGTGGCATGGGACATGTGGGCAGTGGGCCAGCTGTTCGATGGCATCCGTGAGTGTTCTGCCACTTTGCTCATCCCTGTGCCTGTGTCCATCCGTGGGAGGTTCTGTTCCTTGGTGCCCCGATCTGATGGCTGTCTCCACTCCCTCTGTCCCATTCCTGTCTCTTATACACATCTAGATGTGTATAAGAGACAGGCGGACCCGGGAGCAGGGGGAGTTGCTGGAGATCCTCCTGCATGTCCTGGGGTGGCTGCACCGGCTGGACCGCACGCAGGCCGAGCGCTGGTGCAGGCTGAGCGCTGGCGCCTGGCGCAGGGTCGCTGACCGTATTGACCCGGGTTCTGTCCCAGGCCTACCTCTGCTGGCACATTCCCCCTTCTGTTGCCCCAATACTGCCCTCCCTGCCTTGTTGTTGTTTCCCCCTGTTGCTGGTTCCCCTTCTTTTTATAAAGGTTTTTGTGTTCCTTTCCTGGTGTGTCCGTGTTGTGCTTTGCTATGACCTCTCCCCTTGGGTGGGTGCCTCTGCAGAGGGTATGGGGGTGTTGCCTGTGTTGTGTGGGTACCTTCCCCCCATTTCTTTGCCACCCGTGGGCTGTGGACCTGTCCCTGCATGCTTCTGCTACCTGCTGTGGGTGTGTGCAGCTATGCTGTGGGTGTGTGTTGGGGAAGGGGGGTCTGGTGCTGGGCAGTCTGGGCTCTGTGCCAGAGCTGTGTGGAGCCAGCTACTTTGTAGCGGCTGTCATCCCATCTCCCTTCCACCACACCCACGTGGGTCCTGGCGGCTGGGGGGTGGAGCCATGTGCGTGGTTTTGTTTGCCCTTGGTCAGCCATGTTGTGCTGTCGCTGTGCCGGGCGGGGCTTCCCCGCTGGTCCTGGCCATCCATTTATTTGCACGGGTGTTTTCTGGCTGTTTCCTGGGATGAGTGTTTGGCCGCTGGGTGTTTGCAGGCCCCTCCCCTTTCCTTCCCATGACCCCCTGTGGTACTGTCCATGTAAAAGTCTCCCTACTCAGTGGCGCCGGGTGTTTGCTGAGTGTGCTCACCCACCCATCCACACCCATCTCCACCCATTGGCGCTGCTGCACCGTCCATGTAAAAAAGGCCTAAGTTGGGACCATTGGGTGTTAGGGTGTCAAGCCTGTAAATCCAGAAGTTTTCTCTAGCTTCTAGCAACCCAGGGTTGGATGGTTTTTCTATTGAAAAGATTTCTAAATCAACGAGGATGTGATCTGCTGAGTTAATGTGTCTTGCAGCAGGTTGTTCAACTTCTTTGTCATAATAGCTGATTTGTGGTTTCTGAACTGAGTACGTAGGTCTGTGGTGGCTTTCTTGACATACTACATGTGACATCCAGTTTGTTTGCCTTCGATCCCATATATTACATTGCTAGACTTGCAAGTGATGGTCTCTTTCATGTACTGGGTCCTACTAGTTGTTCTGCTTTTGAATGTGGCCATTTCTTTCAGATCAATACAGGTTATGAAATGTTTGGATTCACAGAGATGTGATCCAGGGTTGCTAACAGGTGATTTTAGTTCAGATCTGACAGGTAATTTACGTAGATTTGGAAGTTTGTGAAAAGCAACCAAAAATGTTTTTTCCATTGAAACCAATAGAAATAAAAAACAAAAGTAAAAATGAAAACAAAACAAAAACTAAAGAAATATAATGAAAACAAATGATATTTTAATCATGAAAACAAAAGTAATAACAAAAATGAAGAAGAGTTAGTGTGCACATTCTATGGCAAATATAGGACCATTCCCAGAGGTAGCCAGCACCCTACCACTGGTCAGCTTATTGCTGAAAAATTAGATCCAGTGATCAGAAGCTGGAGGATAAGAGGAAGACTTTTCCAACTTAGAGAAGAATCATTAGGGTGGAATTGTGCCTAGTAATAACTACAAAGGTCCAAGTGCTTCCCCAAAAAGATCTATCACCCTAGGAGTGCTTCAGGGTAGGTAAGCACTCACCTTACCAGAACACCCCTGAAGTCGAAGGACAGGACAGGACAGTCTTTCAAAGGAGCAGGCAGGTGCTAGTAGCTGAGATGTGTGAGGCATGAGAATTGGGCGACTGGGGGAGTGAGGGCAGAAGTAGTACCTTGTAGAGGGGAGAGAAAATTTCTTCTCAAGATAAGTTGAAGTCAAAGTCATAATGGAGTAAAGGCAGAACAATTCTCAAAGTTGCACCAGTCAGGGGGGGGGGAGGAGAATCCCCCCAAGTCAAGAAGTACATGAGCAGCAGTTGGGTACACTGTATTTTATTACCAAAGTAAAACATTAAATTAAAAGCATTGTTCTGCAAAGACTCATAGCATGGTACTATAAGAAAATAAGAGCATTAGAACATTAGAAGTGCTATACTGGGTCAGGCCAATGGTCTCTTCAGGCCAGCATCCTGTCTCCAACAGTGGCCACTCTTGGTCACTTTGGAGAAATACCCAACAGCTCATAGTGGATTGATCCATTCCCTGCTGTGCACTCCCAGCTGCTCACAGACAGAAGCTCTGTAGTTATACTTGACTAATAGCCATTTATGGATCTACCCACCAAGAACTTAGCCAGTCTTTGTTTAAACCCAACTACGTTTCTAGCCTTCACAACATCCTCTGGAAACAAGTTAAATTGTATGTTGAGTGGGGAAAAAAGTATTTTGTTTTGTTTGTTTTAAATATGCTGCCAGTTAGTTTCATGGAGTTCCCCTAGTTATAGTATTATTTGAGAAGGTAAACAATAGTTCCCTATATTTATATTCTACACCACTCATTATTGTATAAAGATCTGTCATATCCTCCTCAGTCATCTCTTCTCCAAGTTGAAGAGTCTAATCTATCAAGCTTCTCCTGGTATGGAAGCCGTTCCATACCCTTGATGTGTTCTACTGAAGGAATGAAGGTCTGCACTGACTGCCTATAGCTTTACGGGCACAATTCAAGGTGCTGGTTCTGACCTTTAAAGCCCTAAATCATCTGGGTCCCATGTATATGAAAGATCGCCTGTCCTTCCATGTCACTTTGAGGTCTCTCTGGTCGGCCAGGGGTGCTTTCCTGTGTGTTCCATCTGTTACCTTTGTCTGTGGGGTTGGGGTGTACAGGAGAGTGTTCTTGGTTGTTGCCCCATGTTGTGAAAACTCCCTTCCTCAGGAGGTTCACTTGAGTCCAAGTCTAGCTATCTTCTGGAGGCGGTGCAAAACACTTTTATTTGGAAAAGCATTCCAGGCAGGCAGGGATACATAGGGTTTGTTTGGGTTTCTGGTGTGGTTGTAGCGGAGGATGGGGTTTGAGGGGAGGGTGTTTTTATTGTATGAATTTTAAAGTTTTTAACAGTTTTTTTTAGTTGATTGTGAGCCACTCTGAGTCTTGTGGGAAGGGTGCAACTGTGATTGTTGTAGGCAACTAGCTTACATAGAGATCCTATGCTCATCTCCACCATCATGTTCCTCCAAACGTATCTCTGGTGTCCAAGAAAACTGGTGGTCTCTGCCTCCTCTTTGACCGCTCCATGACATACCCATGACATCTTTGACATCCATGATGAGGGTGAGCCATCTGAAGCTGAATCCCAACAAAAACGGAGGTGATGTTAGTGTGTGTAGGGGTGGCATCCCCTTTCATTGACCGGGTTCATCCCCCAGTAGTCCCCCAGGGTCATAGTCTGGGAGTGTTCCTTGATTCCCAGATGTGCCTGGATATCCAGGTGGGGGCTGAGGCAAGGACTCGGAGTGTGTTTTTCCAATTACATCTGGTACGATGGCTTTGGACTTACATCTCGGACTCCGAACCGGCCACTATCATCCATGCTTTCATCACCTCAAGTCTAGACTATTTAATTTGCTCTACGTGGGACTACCTATGGTGATGGTTTGGAGACTACAGCTGGTGCAGAATGCAGTGGCCCGCCTCCTAACGGGGATGGGTCGCCATGAGCACATTACACTAGTGCTCCAAGCTTTGCACTGGCTGCTAATAGTCTTCAGCCCGATTCAAGGTGTTGGTGCTTACCTATAAAGCCCTACATGGCCTGGGCCCCACCTATCTGCAGGACTGTCTCACCCCCTGAGCTTTAGATAAGCCCCTGCGGTCCACTGGGAGCACTTTTCTCAAAGTTCCCCGAGTAGATCGGGGGGCCACTATGGAGTGGACATTCTTTGTGGTCACACCTCGGCTGTGGAACTCCCTTCCTGTGGAGGCCTGGGTAGCCCCGGACCTCCCGTCCTTCCGATGACAATGCAAGACCTGGCTGTTCCGCCAGGCTTTCAGTGAGGGACATGGGTAGGTTAGGGGTTTGAGGGTTAGGGTGGAGCGGTTTCTTTTGCTTATTCTTTTGATATCCCCCATTGTGGATTTTATTGTTTTATGTTTTTATATATTTGTTATTTATTATATTTTATATTGCATTTTTATATTGTTTATATTTGTTAGCTGCCCTGGGCTGCTTTGGTAGGAGGGGTGGGTATACATTTGTAAAATAAATAAATAAATAATACTATATTATTTATGATCCCCCAGTCTCTTCTCTTGTATGCAAGGAATCTCAGAGATTCACATAGATTCTTATAGTTCACAAAAACAGCTTTGTGTTCAACCTGGAGTTCTCTCCCCCCCCCCCCCATATATTTCCTTAAATGGTACAGAATAATCAACATGGATTATACAGTGACATAAAAATACATTTTATACCAATAAACTTGTCATTTATATCTTATTTCAGCTTGCATCAACTTTAAAACCTATCAAAAACAATTAATAAAAACAATCTCTTAGGTGTCTCCTAATTTTGCTTCTAGATCAAAACTGGGAGGTAAACAAGTAGGAATGAGTATCATTCATGACAGACCTACTCCTGATGACTTCAAGCTGGGCTGCCATTTAGTGACAATTTCTTGATAACTGTCATCTAATTCCTCAACGATCTTCTTCATAGTAAACTTTAATCAAAGGCAAGCTATCCACTTCCCTTCTGAAGGAACCTGGGAAAACTTCCAATTTTGGGCTACAGCATTTATATCAGTGAGGAATATAGATCAACAGGATATAAGGAAATAGCCCCAATGATGCTGTCTCTGGCTTAAATGGCAACACCAAGCCGGTGGACAATTGTATATAACTCCATATCATATGCAAAAAGCTTAAATCTTTTTACAAGCCCACCAGCAGTGGAAATCAATTCCATTGTTTCCACAACCATGCCAACACAGAAAGGCATTCTTATCTTTATTGCTATTCATTTGGTTGGGTGTCAAATAGTATCTTATTATTAAACTTTCTTTGAGACTCTTTCACTTTGGGAGATGTAGAGCACATATTCATATTCTCCAGTATTTCTTTTAGTCCTTTCTTCTGGAATTGGATTCCTAAGATCCTCCACCCATTTTTTAAGCTATTTAGACTACTTTTTTTTTCTAAAAAAATGTCTTCAGCTCTTTCTATAACCTCGAAGCCAGGCCTCTTTGCACATGAAACTGAAAGAGCACCTATTCAAGTACTATTGGAGCTCTCTGAAAATGTCGAGCTGAATTCACTTTTGAAAAGCATCTTTTTAATTACTGATATTGAAAAAAAGTTTATTTTCCTCTGAATCAGCCTTTCCATTTCCTGCTGGGAGAAAAAATGTCCCTGAGACAAACAGGCATCCTGTCCGCATGACTCCCTTTTTCTTTAGTAGGACTTGGTCCATTTAAGAGTTTTTTCATACAAACTTTAGAAGAATCGTTCTGACCCTGACAAGAGCAAGAACAGCTGTCCAATGAATACCAGACATTTTCAAGGTACCCTCAATTTTTGTCACATGAATCTCATTAACTTTAATGGAGTATTTTGACTAAATACTTGGACTGAAATGAGAACCGGATTGATTGTCAGTGCACCCCAATGAGACACGGAGACCTTTAGCTGGTTTAACACTGGCCGCATTCTTTATTATCATAAATCAACTTGAGAGGCCGGTGGGTAAATTGCCCAGCAATTCTGGTCCAGTATGCTAGCTAATAAATAACCTTATTAACTTGGTCGCTGATGTGGATGTGCCCTCTAGCGTGAGTGTCACTCTCCATACGCTTCCCCCTTCAACAGCACACAGGCTCTGACTGAAAAGGGGGAACAAGGTCAACTCTGGGCATGAGTCAGGAGGTATGTGGTTTCTGCCTGGCGGACAGCGCATGTCCTTTCCGGCCTTCAAAAAACCACCCCTCCCAGGGTCATGACCCGGCGTGTGCTGCGCCCCTCATCACACTGGGTATCACATTCCCATCTCTTAAGGAGATGTCTCTTCCTATCCTACTTAATTCCTATTTAACCCACAATTGCATACTGGACCTCTGCCACTAAGGGGGAGGCAATATCTTGCCTTCCCTGCCTCCCACTTCCTCTCAAACCAAAGACTCCAAATGCTGAGCCAATGCCTGAATATAAAGCTCATTCCCAGTATCCGATACGTGTACCCCACCCTCTCTAAACAAATCTGACCTTCCCCGGACTAACCTGGGGTGCTTGATTACTGTACCACACGTACTACTTACCCACTTTCCTATCTTTCTGCTTACATTGCATCTCGTTCTAGCTACCCTACCAGGTTTAACCGCCCTATCCCACCGAATCCTGGGTATGAAACTTGTCCATACAATGTGAACTCTGTTGAACCAACATCTAACTACCAAAAAATATTCCTTAACTTGAATTATTAAACCTTTTCGAACCGGGAGATCATTTTCACCTAAATAGATTACTATTACCTGTGACGCAGGAGCCCCCCTCATGGACCTTCGTGTTGGCAATAACTGATTCCACCTCATCCTGCTCTTTCGCAGCCACCTGTTTTGCATCCCCAATTGCGACCCCCACTGGCTTGTATGTGCTGCTCTATCTGCCCAGCGCACCAGGCTGTGTCCCACGATCCATACAACCTTTCTTGCTGATCTGCTAGTAGAGGATCCTACGGGAAAAGAGAAAGAATTACTGGCTCTGGTATGGTCGAATATATTTTTAATATGCTTTTGATCTCCATCTTCCCACTGACTTAATTGTTTCCACCGGCAAACCAGCGGCAGCTGCTGTAGTGACTGCCCCAATCCAGAATGAATGGGACCCGATGTCCCTTGAGTCGAAATCTGCCCTTGTCAATGCAATTCTCATCACAGCGTTAAATTGATAACACGTACATGCCCTACCATTCTGATGCACAAATAAATCCCCTGGGACTGGTGGGCGGATACTCCAATACCTCCTCAACTGTTCTACGGGGCATATGTCCATATTCCCACATTTGTAAAATGGAACCTTTTGTCCTTTTCTGTGCTGATCAGTTTTTGAGTATCGTAGATGTAACTCAATGCCCTGCTCGGTCCATCTGACATCCTGGATTCCTAAAGCATGACCGCAGGTGTCTCCCCGGGATGCCGGGACCACTTCACTAATTTGGAAGCCCCACAAAAAATCACTACATACACTACAGTGAACAGCTGCATTTTGAATTTATCTTGACAAACAACTGGCAGGGACCCCACTGTCTGACCACGGAGCACTAGTGCCATCTATCATACTTTCCAGCCACAAGTCCGCAGCATACTTATCCCACTGCATCCCTGGAACATTTGCCGCTATATAGTGAAAAGCTTCATCATAGTGAAGCCATGCTCCTGGGGGGCCTATCCCATGTGCTCTCCACATGATATCTGCATATTTATGCAGCACTAAGCCACGCCCATGGTCTTTTTGCATTATCACCCCCATGTATACAGCATATGCTGACGTCCAGTTGTCCCAATTCCTATCGGCTTTGGGATGCCAGAATTTCTCCTTGTCCTTTCCTTCAGTCTGCTCTGAGTGATCCACTATCGGATCATTGAACAGGAGAGCGAAGAGGTCAACGTATCCCCCTTGCCATATCTTTTCTTTTGTCGCCTGTGTCAAATGGGACCCAAAAGGGGCCACCACATCTGGGATTGGGCCCCCAGGTGGGTGAGCTGTCCCTTCAGGGGCCAGGGGAACAACCAATTGGGTCGCCCTTGTGGCATCTGATATCCCTAGTGAGGAGGGGGGAGGGGGGCCCCGGATCCCTTCTTTCAATTTGGTCCCCTTGGGTAGGTTTCATCCCTTGACCCATTTCTGGGGGTGCCATCGACACGACCCACATCCATTCCCCTTCCACCATCTGCAACTGCAGGTTTGTTCTATTTTGATGGGGTGCCATCGCTGTCCTGGGGACTCCCCCACTGTGGGTCCCCATTCGAGGGATCGGTGCTCCCTTCATTGGCCCTGTGCCACCGTGACCGGTGCTTTCCTCCCTTTAGCCCTCCTCATCTATTGCCTTTACATTAGGTGGTTTTGCCCACATGACCTCCCCCGTTGTACTACCTGTCAGGGGTACACTTCTGTCTCGATCCGCTGGCTTGATTCCATGATTTGGGCATCTCCGCTGTTGCTGGACTGCCTGCTCCAGAGCCTCTGTTCTTCTGTGCAGCTCACTATCCCCCGACTGCTCGCTCTGGAATGCCCCTTCACACCTTCGCCTTGCTGCCAGAGGCTCGCCCTCTGCCGCTGCAAGAGATAATCGAGAGGGGCTCCCTTGCCCTCGTGGTGGGACACCACACCCATAGGGGGCTCACCAGGTGAGCCCTGCCTCCTGTTATCTCTGCCTTTAGTAATCTCCCCAACTGGGGATTCCCATTGGGTCTGGTGTTAGCATCCTTGACGAGGACCCTCTTCAGCCGTCCCTTTGTGGATTGTCTCCCATGCCGATCCCTAGCCACTGGCCAATCGCACCCCCCTGAGTGGGCCCTCTGTCCTCCCCCATCTGGGGTTCTATGGGATCGCCTGTGCAGCCCAAATCACTCTGGGAGGCACCTCCCACCTCCTCTTGGGTGGGGATCTCTTCTTCCTCCTCCGACCCTTGCATGCCCCCTCCCTGGAGGCACCACGCTGGTCCCCACCCCTTCCCTGTAGCAGTCTGGGGGGTTAATTGCCCGGTTTCCTCTCCCCAGGGCCTTGTTGTGCAGATAGGCTCCCTGTTGGGAGGGGGTGTACACTATCGTGGCCCATCTCGCCCAAGCCCAGACCATCCCCCCCTTCTAGCCCCTGAGTCTCCATGTCATGGTATTCCACTATGCTCTCACCCGGCAGGGGGAGTCCCTGGGTCTGGAGGAGGGCTTCACAAGCCACTTGCCGCATGGGATGGGGCTGCTCCATCCCCTTTTCTTTGTCGGCCCCTCGTCGGCTGTGCCACCACCCATCCGGCTCCCTCCTTGACCTTCTGCATCTTCCTCTTCGTGCGCCCCATCTCGTCGCACTGGCTCAGTGATCCTTGGCCTAGTCAGCAGCAAGCATTCACTTGCTGCTGACTCCTTCTCTGTCCCGCCGCCGAATGAGCTCTCTTAAGAAGGCCACATGAACGCCACCTCTCCTAAGAGGGGCAAGTTCACATTTCACTGCGTGCTCTGGCTGTCGTACACCTCTTTGAACCCTGCCCAGCAACCAGGGCAATCAGCCAGTGAGTGCTCTAGCACACTCCCCAGCAGCGGCTTGTCTCCATCCCGTGCCCCATTCTTCCCCAAGGGGATGGACAAATCCCCCATCGCCACCATTTAGCGGCGAAGGGGACTTCTCGCAAGAAATGAGAAATATCAGTGAGATCTCAAGATGATTTTGTTGCCAGTTAGAGAACCTCGTGAGATCCTTGAAAAAATTAAAAAATGCTCAGTGCATGTGAAAAATAGCCACTGAGGCAGTTCTGAGCATGTGCATCCCTTTTCTAAGATGGTGTGGGCTGCAGCAGCACCATTTTGGGAAAGGGAAGTTGGTATGCACATGCCTAGAACCAGCTGCCCTTTTGCAAAATGATGCCAATGCAGCCCGCGCTATCTTGGAAAAGGGATGCACGTACTCAGAATGGCACTGGTGGCCATTTTTCACATGCACAAAGGTGGTTTTTTTAAAAAAAAAGTTGGAAGAATCTCACAAAAATGGCAAATTCGCGCAAGATTCTCCACTGTGAAAATCTCATTGAGAGGCCCATTCTCCATGAGATTTTCATAGCCTGTGAGATAAACACTGCGTGGATCATTTATGTTTGACTATCTATTACTAGGAAATATATGTCTTCTCATTATACTCATCTTGCTAAATTCAAAAATATGCAGCTTAGTAAACTAAGAAAAAAGAAGAGGAAATTATTTATGTCTGGTATTTTATTACTAGCCATTTATAATCTTCATTCACATTTATATCACTGTAAAATATCAGTAGTAATGGCAATATGGCAAGCACGTTGGAATTCTGGAGTCAGAAATTGACTGTCAAGTTTAAATTGATGCTGATCATTATTTTTTGTCTGAAGCTGACCCTGTGTCCTTTGACAATATAAAAATTTATGGATGCAATATTATTAAGCAACTTCGTCACCGGTGTAGCCTCATTGACTTGAATTGGGTTTGGTTGGTACAAGTACATTTAGATTCAAAGACTATGTTTTTAATAATATGAAAAGATAGGGGTCAAGAGTAATGTGCTCATTCAAAATGATATACTTTTATAGAGAAGCCTAAAGCTTTGATAAAGGGATATTCATGACAGGCTGTAGGAATGAATGGCTCAGCTGTGTAACATATAGCTGGTATGTTATGTCTATGCTACAAGGACGTTCATTCAAACCCCACAGTATGCTTTCTGTGTACAGCTACAGTGCAGCGTTGTGGTGGGGAAAAAAACGGGGGTGCTGGTTTCTTCTGAAATTTCTGATGGTTGTCCAAATATAAGGGCAAAGCGGGGGTTGGGGAAGACTCCCACTGGGATACCAGGGCACAAGGGAAACCTGTGGTAAGGGTGGGGCAGAGTGCTCCTGAAAGATCTCCCTCAGGGTCTTATGCAGGCACTGGAGTAAAACTCCATGCCAAAGATCATCACAGGGATGGCATCGAGCACAACCTCCGCTACACAACCCCAGTACACACAACCGGGTTGGGGGGTAAGGAAGGGGGCAGTATGAGGATGAGTGAGTGGAGGAAAGTCAGGGTCCAGGGTGGAAGGGGTTAATGGATGTGGGGCAGCAGGACTTACACTCAGGACAGGACCCAGGAATGCAATGAGGGACTCCAGACAATCACTATCAACCTTACTCTACACAGTCACCCATGCAACACACTCACCCACTCATTCACGCACACACTCCAACACTAGGCTCTAGGCACAAATACGAAGGCAGAAAGGGGCCAGTCTCTGAGTCTAGGCTCCGGTCACTGGCAAAAAGGGGATGCACAAGTTCCTCTTTTAATGGTCTAGTGCACGCTGGTGCTGGCGCTCCGAGCACCTCAGTGGGGCTGCATCCGGAGCGGTGTTCCCTTGTGTCGCCAAGGTCGGGCATATGCACCCAGAGGTTCATGGCATGGCTGCGTCTGGGACTCCCCCCAGCACCGGGCCCTGACCCTGATGCACACTTACAGCATGAGCCGGGGGCTGGACTTCCCCCACCGTGGCCCCGTGGTTCTCCTTGCCGCTTTTGTCCCCTGTCTCACCCACATCAGCGACAGGAACACACACACACCCAGGATTCTCCCTACCCTGGGCTCATGGGGCAGAACCTCTCTGATGTCCTCTTCCTCGTGGACCCCTGCCCCGCCATATCCCCACCCTTTGAGGATAGCACCTGACACCAAGGTAACCACAAATCACTGTTGAAACCAAGTAGGGTACTGTGCCCCCTCTCTCTTTCTCTCTTTCTTCCGTGCACATAGCTGATACTTTTGCATTACCTCATCACTAGCAGCAAATCTAGAAAAATAAGCCTAGCCAATTGAAGTAGAACACGGAAGAAATAATTATAGCAATTGGTATACAAGTTTATTTTCAGGTAGAAACAAAATTACATACTTCAAATGAGTTACCTGACATCCATTGTGTAGTTTTGAATAAATTTTGATAGATGAATTGTGTACCCTCAAATACCACATTTATTGTGAAGGTTTTATAAAGTGTCATATCGAGAGTGCTCTGGCTTGAAACAAACAGATGCTAGCCTGATGCCCAGTTCATAGACCACATTTGTCAATAAAGCACCAAACCTGTTAAATCATTATTACCCACAAGGTCTACCTTCTTTTAGGTACTTATATTGAACCAAGTATATTTTTAATATTACTTCACTTTTATTCTTCAAATTCTTTGAGTACCATTTGAACACCATAGCCTTTTATTTCACAAAGTGAGCAAGTTAACAGGCATTCATTTGTAATGCATTGTTTGTCATATGCTAAAGAATACAGGAGCTTTGTGAACCAACCAAGCTTATATTCCTTTCATTTAAAAAATTGCTTTTCCATTTGCTGGGAGACTTTGTATTGTTCCTGTATTGTCCCTTGTTTTGGTATTGTGCCCCAAGAAATCACTGCACATATCCAACATTGTCAGGGCCAGGGGGTGCAAGACTATCCTGGACATAAGCTGGTGGTGGGGCTGGGAGCCAGAACTGGGTCTGGGACTGAGGAGAAGGCAGCAAGGCTGAAGCTGTGCCTCCAGTTGTAGTATAATTATATCTAAATTATCCCTAAAAGATGATGATTGAACTTGGATTTAGAAAATTCCAAACCCCGCACCCCCACCCCTTAAGAATTTGTCTCATTTCCTGAATATTTGTATATTCAGGGGAGCCTTTTCTTTCTCAGAGCTCACTATGAAAATTAGTACAAGCTCCAAGGGCTGAATAGAAATTGGGGATAGGAGTATTTAAGGAGTACTTTCAGGAAGAAGAGGGTTCGCATCAGGGGTGGGGAACCTCTGGCCCGCAGTTCACTTCTAGTTGCGGGGCTTCTTCCCATGGCCCGCCAGCCTTTAAGGCCTTCCCCATTGTGTGCGGCCCATTGCCCAGCTCTCTGTGTTCCAAGCAGGGTTTTGCAGGCCACACACAATGGGGAAGGCCTAATATAACTGACCTGCCTGGAGCTGTTGTTGGAGCCCGGCTGCGGCTGCTGCGTGGTCTGGAGGCAAAGCCATGCGGGGCCTACACACCATGCTGCGCTGCCAGGTTCTGCTGCTACCCACACCCCAGCACAGAGATGTCCCTTCAGGCACTGGGGTAGGGCACCTGCGCCCATGGGCTGGACACCCACCACCGAGTACGGGGCCAGTGCCAGTGCCAAGCCAGGCGCAGGTGAGTCCAGGAGCAAGGCGGCATGTGTGTGTGTTCTCTGTGTGTATTCTGTGTGTGTATTCTCTGTATGTATTCTGTATGTGTGTGTGCACATATTGTAATAGTTTTACTTGCTTTAAATTGTTTAATTGATTCTTAATTTATTTTAATTGATTCGTAATTGATTCTTAATTGATTTTAATCGGTTTTGACATGCGCTCCCCCAGCACATTCGGGAACCGACAATGCGGCCCCCGACCTCAAAAAGGTTCCCCACCCCTGGTCCAGATCATGGATCTGGGCCAAGAATCTGTCCCTATTTTAGTATGCATGCCATCATCTCTTCTCCCTTCCTCTGAGCTCAGTTTTTGCAGTGTTTGGGAGTAGAAATTGGGTACAGAGGCCGTCAGATCCACGAACTGGAAAGGAGCCACATAAAAAACAGCCATAGGCCACATTTGACCCCAAGACCTGAGATTCCCCACTTCTGGGTATGAAAATTATTCCTCATATTTAAATTAAATCTTCCATTCTCTCATTATTATGTTCGTTGCACCTGACAATGGAGAAAAATTGGCTCTCATTTTTGTTATAGCAAACCTTTACATATTTGGGAGCTGTTATGTCTCAGGCACCCCAGGCAACTCTAGCTGCCAATGTATGGCTCTCCCACTTTGGGGGAATCTTTTCACGCATCCCTGATATGTATGTCATACCCCAGGGGACTCTGAGTGAAGCTCCAGACTGGCCAACTGTGGATTGTGAGGACCTTCACAGTGCATAAGCGGAAAGCACCCAGGATTGATGGTATTCCTGCAGAGCTGTTTCTGCATAACCTCGATTGGTGACTACTGATCCTTTCTCATCTAGTCAATACGATTACCAACTCTGGAACTATCCCAGCAGGATGGAACATCAGTATCATGATACCCATTTACAAAAAAGGGGATATTAAACTCCCCCAGAATTTTTGGCCAATTAGTTTGATCAATGTGGTCACTAAGCTTTACGCTAAATATTTGTTAGGAAAGCTGGAAGATTGGGCCAGGTTGGTTAACTATTTCCTTTAAGAGCAGGCGGGTTATTCTACAGTAGACCACTGCCTCACACTCAACCATTTTATGGAGAAATATGTGAATATTAGGAAGGGCAGATTATTCATAACCTTTCTTGACCTCCGCTTAGCCTTCGATCTTCTAGATCATAATGTCCTTTGGGACAAATTATTTAATACCAATATGGATCGGAGATTTGTGTGTTTGGTGCATTTATTGTATACTAATTCTGTCCTGAGGGTGCGGGTGTGTAATAATGGTAAACTAACACATCAGGTCCAATGGGGTCAAGCTAGGCTGTGTCTTAGCTCCCTTTCTATTTAATTTTTATGTAAATGGGATAGTGGCCACAGTAACCTCGGATTATTGCCTTTCTGCAAGGGTTCTGGGGACGCCTCTTGCCATTTTGTTATACGTTGATGACATGGCTTTTTTCTCTCCTTCCGCTTTGGGATTGAGGAGAATGCTGTCCGGAGTTGGGCAATTTTGTACAAGTATGCACCTTTCTATTAACCACCAAAAGACCAAAGTCATGATAGCAGGGAGGAGCCCTAGGAGCCTCAGGCAGTGTAAGTGGGTTCTTGACGGGATCGCCCTCGAGCAGGTTTCCGTTTTTTCCTGTTTGGACCTACGATTTGCCAATAATCTCAGCTGGCAGAGGCATATGTCATCTAGACTCAAATTCCAGCAGGCAGTCTTGAGCCTGCTGAGACTTTGGAGGGTACATGGGGGCAGGCTGGTTGCTCCGGCATTGAAGCTTTCCAATGCAAAATCCAGACCTTCTGCTTTGTACGGCGCTGAAGCTTGGGGCTTGGGATCCTTGAGATCCCCCAAAATCTGTTTCTGAGGAACCTTCTTGTGGTACCTAAATGTGCCCCGCCTTGCTTATTGCAGCTTGAAATGGGTACCTTGCCTATAAAAGTTAAAACTCATATGGCCATAGTGAATTATTGGAACAAACTGGAGGGTATGTCAGAGGGTAGACTCCCCCAAAGTTGTTATGCCGAGTTCAGGACCTGGCCTTTTTTGCATTCTTGGTACAATAGGGTGAGGAGCCTATTACATAGTTGGGGACCTCTCTGCAGAAATGTTAAATACCATCCCTCAATGTAGCAGAAGGAGACTTGCCTATAAACAGCTTAAAGATCAAGCAATCAAGTTGGATTTAGGGAAAATGCAAGCTCTTAAGTGTGCCCCATTATATAGGGAGTTCAAGTGCTCTTCTGGTCTTGAGTTGTATCTAGAAATATTAGATAATCCCGGTTTGCGCGGGGCTCTGACTCTTCTGAGATTTGATTTATTGTCCACTGAAGGTTTTTTAGGGAGGCACTCTGGAATTCCTAATGAAAGAAGAATATGTCCCTGTAATTCAGAATGTGTTGGGGATTTGCTTCATACGGTATTTGCTTGCCCCCTTATGCAGTATGCAAGGGAACAGTTTCTCACCTCCAGGCTCACCCTAAGGCCACATCCTTCCCCTATTCAGTTATTGGTGTACTTTGCAATGGCTACAGCCCCTGACTTGTTAGTCAGTTTGGCTTTGATGGCTTGTGAACTTTGCAGGCACCATTCCTGTCTCCCTGGCCTGTTTACTCAGCCCATTGTGGCACCTTGTCTCCCTGTTTAACTTATCTGCTTCCAGTTTGACTGTTGCTGGACAATGTTTTGTTTATTATGTTATAAAATGGTATGCATGTGTAATCTGCCCCCAGTGTTGAGGGACTTGCATACCCATGCACTAGTGTTCTCCATGGAGCAAGGGAGACATGGTTGGGAATATCGTGGACTGGGACATATATCTTAAATGGATAGGATTCTGTTTTGCTAGTAACTGTAGACCTAGAGGAGGAGATGAGGCTTCAGACCACCCCTACTCAATCGTTCATAAAATCCTGGGAGGCTGTCGTGGCTTGATGGTTTATTATATGGAACAGGGGAAGTAATAAGTAGCATTAATATCTAGGATGTTATTAAATTCTATGACCTTTGGTAATGGATAACGGAATATGGATAATGGATAGTGTCTAAGCTGTAGGGTGCTGTGTCAAATTACATATGTATTTTGGTAGATTCTACATTTTGTATATGCATCATTTATGCGTCATTTGATTTTGCCAATTGTTGTTGTTGTTGGCTGGTTTACTATTTGTTGTTTGTCTGGCCGATGGTGAAAGCTAGGGCTGTATAATCAATCAATAATCAATAATCAATCAATCAATCAATCAATCAATCAATCCATTCTCTCATTATTACCTTCGCTGCACCTGACAATGGAGAAAAATTGGCTCTCATTTTTGTTATAGCAAACTTTTACATATTTGGAAGCTGTTATGTCTCAGGATTGTTATTTTAAATCCTAAGCTACAGAGATCTGTCAGAAGAGTCTAGGAACTTTGTCTCTTACTGATCCAGGGTTCTGCTGCTACCCACACCCCGGCACCGAGATGTCCCTTCAGGCACTGGGCCAGGGCACCTGTGCCCATGGGCGGGACACTCGCCACTGAGTACGGGACCGGTAACAGTGCCGAGCCAGGCGCAGATGAGTCCAGGAGCAAGGCAGCATGTGTGTGTGTGTTTTCTGTGTGTATTCTGTGTGTGTGTGTATTCTGTGTGTGTGTATTCTGTGTGTGTATTGTGTATGTGTGTGTGCACATATTGTAATAGTTTTACTTGCTTTAAATTGTTTGTTTAATTGATTCTTAATTGATTTTAATTTATTCTTAATTTATTCTTAATTGATTTTAATCGGTTTTGACATGCAGCCCCCCCAGCACATTCGGGAACCGACAATGTGGCCCCCGACCTCAAAAAGGTTCCCCACCCCTAGTCCAGATCATGGATCTGGGTCAAGAATCTATCCCTATTCTAGTATGCATGCATTCCATTACTTTATAAAGTGCCAGGCACATTACTGGCACTATATAAATGCTTGCTCATCATCATCATCATCATCATCATCATCATCTCTTCTCCTTTCCTCTGAGATCAGTTTTTCAGTATTTGGGAGTAGGAATTGGGTTCAGAGGCTGCCATATCCAGCAACTGGAAAGGGGCCACATAAAAAACAGCCATAGGCCACATTTGGCCCCAGGACCTGAGATTCCCCACTTCTGGGTTTGAAAATTCTTCCTCATATTTAAATTAACTCTTCCATTCTCTCATTATTATGTTCGCTGCACCTGACAATGGAGAAAAATTGGCTCTCATTTTTGTTATAGCAAACTTTTACATATCTGGGAGCTGTTATGTCTCAGGATTGTTATTTTAAATCCTAAGCTACAGAGATCTGTCAGAAGAGTCTAGGAACTTTGTCTCTTACTGATCCAGGGTTCTGCTGCTACCCACACCCCGGCACCGAGATGTCCCTTCAGGCACTGGGCCAGGGCACCTGTGCCCATGGGCGGGACACTCGCCACTGAGTACGGGACCGGTAACAGTGCCGAGCCAGGCGCAGATGAGTCCAGGAGCAAGGCAGCATGTGTGTGTGTGTTTTCTGTGTGTATTCTGTGTGTGTGTGTATTCTGTGTGTGTGTATTCTGTGTGTGTATTGTGTATGTGTGTGTGCACATATTGTAATAGTTTTACTTGCTTTAAATTGTTTGTTTAATTGATTCTTAATTGATTTTAATTTATTCTTAATTTATTCTTAATTGATTTTAATCGGTTTTGACATGCAGCCCCCCCAGCACATTCGGGAACCGACAATGTGGCCCCCGACCTCAAAAAGGTTCCCCACCCCTAGTCCAGATCATGGATCTGGGTCAAGAATCTATCCCTATTCTAGTATGCATGCATTCCATTACTTTATAAAGTGCCAGGCACATTACTGGCACTATATAAATGCTTGCTCATCATCATCATCATCATCATCATCATCATCTCTTCTCCTTTCCTCTGAGATCAGTTTTTCAGTATTTGGGAGTAGGAATTGGGTTCAGAGGCTGCCATATCCAGCAACTGGAAAGGGGCCACATAAAAAACAGCCATAGGCCACATTTGGCCCCAGGACCTGAGATTCCCCACTTCTGGGTTTGAAAATTCTTCCTCATATTTAAATTAACTCTTCCATTCTCTCATTATTATGTTCGCTGCACCTGACAATTGAGAAAAATTGGCTCTCATTTTTGTTATAGCAAACTTTTACATATCTGGGAGCTGTTATGTCTCTGGATTGCTATTTTAAATCCTAAGATACAGAGATCTGTCAGAAGATTCTAGGAACTTTGTCTCTTACTGATCCAGGAATGATCAAACCAGACTTTAAAAAATTTAATAGCTTTACTAATGTATAGTATAAATGACTACAAATGAACAAATGAAAATTACAATGAAAATAACCACACCCTATAAAATCACTTCAAGGTATAAAGAATCTGATGGAAACAAAACAATCATCAAGATAATTAACAAAATATAGTATAAATGACTAATTGTCTACAGAAGAGAATAATGGTTACACAAATCAAAGAATCAGTAAAACTGGAATTAGGAGTTGCCCTCAACTGACCAGGTTAAAGACAAGTTTCACTAAATTCCTTAGCTTCAGTAAAGTAAGATCCAAAGTAAGACAAGAAGACGACGCGTTTGCAAATGGGGATTCTAACGCAAACCCATTCCCAAAGAAAAGACCAAGTCGAAAGCAAGAGAACCAACAAAATGGCTGGAGCACCTGCTTTTTGTTCCCCTCTTTCATCATTTTTGGGCCTCAGTACTCGATTTCATTGGTTTAAAGCTGTTACTAATGCAGCTGGGGTTATTTGTTATAATATAAAGTTTTGTTTTGGCTAATAAATTCCATTTTCCAGTTTCTAACTAGAAATGTCCAATGCACCTAGATTTGAAAAGCACTTGGTTGTTTTCGTTCTCTTAGAGTGTATTATTACCTCTTTCTGAGGGAACTCAGGAACACCCTTTTACCTAAAATGTTTCTAGGTTCACAGTCCCCTTCTAGCCTTCTTTGTTCTAAACTAGACACATCAAATTACTTCAGCATTTCATCAGAGGCTGGGCTTTTCTCTTAATGCACCTTTTTTTTGGTCATCATCCTCTTTCTTGAAGTGTGGAGCCCAAACCTGGATTCTCTTTGATCCTCTTTCTGGAATCCAGTATCCAAGCGGATAACTGATCTGATGGATCTGCAGGATTCAAACCACCCCTGAGCCCATTCAGATCCTGCCAACCCTCCACCCAGTGTATGCTTGGATATCTATGCAGCCAGGGAAGTGGGTGGAGAGAGGACATTCCTGGCTTTAATGATTCTGGCAGGTGGTGCCCTCAGTAGCAGGTAGTAGTAGTAGTTGCTGTCCTGGAGCCAGCCTGAGGCTATTAGGGACCATATGCCATGGTCCCTGAGTGAATGCACTGCCTGTGAGAAGCCTGTGCACATGTGTAGATGCCCCCAAAGAAAACCAGAAGTGGCCCCAGTGAATTCTGGTTGCCTGTTCGCATGCATGCAGGCTTTCGAGGCCTTCAGAAAGGACTTTGGATTAGCCGCCAGACAGAAAATCTGCTATTCATTTCAACTTCAGTCCAGTTGCATTTCATGGCCAAGTATAAGACCAACTGGAGTAGCTCTGGATGGCTGCAGGAATTGGAGCAAAATAAGGTTCAAATTTGGCCCTTACTGCTAAGACTAAAGTGGTCTACTACTGTGGGACTACAGTGACAATAACATGCAGATGGCCTGCAACTCTGTCTATCCTTCACTACTGACTCTAAAATGACCCACTATTTGAATGAGATAGATAAAGAAGAGCTTGTTGAAGCTGAAATTAAACAAGACAAAGGTTATGCCTGTGAGAAGGGGAAAGTAATTGGAGGAGTTTGCACTCACTGCACAATCTCTGTGAGTGAAAAATGCATGCTCACATTTAATTAATTCATTTATTATGTAACTTAGGATTCCTGGATTCCTCACTGATACTCTGTTTTCACATAGAAGAGACTGCAATTAATGCTTCCTTTAGGCCACCTCCAGTTGGTTAGTGTTAGCAGATTCTTCAGAGAGATTTACAATCTATAAGGAAAGGGGTCTTATTGCTCTTTTTCAGGGAGCTCTAGCTTTGCCCAAATGCACTGATGGTATGAGGGAAGACTATTCAAGGAATTCCATAGACATGAAAATTCTAGCTGTATCTATGGACCTAGCTGTATATATGGTCTGCTGAATTTTCCTAAATCAGAGAGAATTAGAGGCACAAAATGTTGCCTCTGGTTAGTGGCTATTTTTGTTTTCAGAATTTCTGCATTCATCAGGCTTGACTATGGCCCTTTTTATCAAGATGCAGCATTGCCTGTTTGGAATTTGGTCTTGGCAGACCATACAGAACCTCATGGTGCAATCTGGAACTCTTTGGGCAACATTTTTTTCCAATGGCTTTGCTTATGGCATGCTCCAAAGCCTGCTGGAATCAATGGGTTTCAGATCAGGTCTTTTGAGGAGACATTTGACAAAATGATTGTTGGAAATGAATTGGAGTGCAGGACAGGGAGCAGTACAGACAGATGCTAAATAATAGAGCACTTGGACCAATTTCCTTTCTGCAGCCCTGTTGCAACTGGGAACAACATTCCAATTTTCACATGACAAGCAGAAATTTAACTCTGCCCAGAAGGGCTATATTGTATTTATTATTTATTTATTTTACAAATTTTATACCCCACCCCTCCTGCCCAAGGCAGCCCGGGGTGACTAACAACAACAATAACAAATATAAAAGATTAAAACAGAGGTAAAACATCATAATCAAATATTAACAACCAACAGAAAAAGAGGAGTGAACCCACAACCACCCTACACCAATATCCCCACCTCCACCCTTACCCCTCTCCCCCACCAATGCCTGATGGAACAGCCAGGTCTTACACTTCCTATGAAAGGATGGGAGGTCCAGAGCCAGATGGGCCTCCACCTGGAGGGAATTCCAAAGGTGCAAAGTGGCCACCGAGAATGTCCTATCTTGTGTGGCCCCCCAGGAAACCCGGGGTACTTCCAACACGGTGCCCCTGGATAACCACAGGGGCCAGTCCAGAACCCGGGGAGTGAGGCGATATCACAGAGAGACAGGGCCCAAGCCGTGTAAGGCTTTATAGGTCAAAACCAACACTTTGAATTGAGCCCGGAAGACTATTGGCAACCTGTGCAGAGATCGGAGCACTGGTGTAATGTGCTTCCAGTGACCAGATCCCACCAAGCGCTGAGTACCAGCTGCAGCTTCCAAGCCATCACCATAGGTAGCCCCAAGTAGAGCGTGTTACAATAGTCTAACCAAGAGGTAATAAAAGCATGGATGATTGTAGCCATGTCCGGATCCAAAGCCAGCGGCCGAAGCTGCTGCACCAGATGTAACTGGTGGAAGGCACTCCTCACCACAGCCTCCACCTAGAGATCCAGATGCAGTTCCGCGCATCAAGAAGCACCCCAAGGTTCCATGCCTGGGAAGTCAGTGGAGGAAAGATCCCATCAACCAAAGAAGCTGTCACTTTAACCGACTTACCCACTAACGTCACCTCCGTCTTGTTAGGATTCAGTCGCAGTTGGTTAGCCCTCATCCAGTCCCTCACAGTGGCCAAACACTGGGTAAACACTGAGACAGCCTGGCCTGGGTCAGTCAAAAATGAGATATACAGTTGGGTGCCATCCGCATACTGATGACACCGCACACCAAACCCTCTGATCACCTCGTTGAGTGGCTGCATATATACGTTGAACAAAAGAGTGGACATAAAAGAATCCTGCAGAACCCCACAGTGGAGGTCTTGGTAAGATGAAAAACAATCACCAAGTACCACCTGCTGAGTTCTCCCAGTGAGGAAAAAGTGGAACCATTCACAAACAACCCCGCCCACCCCTGCACTGTCCCACAGGCACGTCACCAACATCTCATGGTCAATGGTATCAAATGCTACCAAAAGATGTAACAGGATCAATAGGGTCGATTGACCCTGATCTTTTCCACGGTGGAGATAATCCACCAAAGCCACAAGTGCTGTCTCAGTGCCATAACCCGAACGAAAGCCAGATTGAAAAGTATCAAGATAACCGACGTATCAAGATGCCCCAAGAGCTGAAGAGCCACTACTTATTCAATAACCTTTCCTAAAAAGGGAAGGTTAGAGACAGGCTGATAGCTGGCAGGGGAGTCAGCGTCAAGTGATGGTTTCTTGAGCAGAGGCTGCACCACTGTCTCCTTGAGGCATCCCGGCACTTTGCCCTCCACACCCTTCTGGGGGCAGACATGTGCAAGAAGGGAGGTCTGCAGGAGGTAATGATCCATCCATGACAAGGGTACAGCTGATACCCCCCCCATTAATGGAGCACCTGCCTCAAGGCCAGTGCAAAACATGAAGTCTAAAGTATGTCCTCCAAGATGTGTTAGGCTGTTGACCCTCTGGGACAGACCCATGGTTGCCATGGCAGCCATGAACTCAAGCTCGCATCGGCATGAATGTTGAGGTCCCCCAAGACTATTGTCTTTGAGGACTGCAACACCACCTCCGATACAGCTTCTGTCAAAGCGTGCAGGGAGGCTGTCGTACTGGTAGGTGCATGGTATACCAGCAGCACTCTCAAACTGTCCCCCGCCAAATCAAACACAAGATGGAGACCTTCAATGCCTACCATGGATTGCACTGGATACCTCCTCAGAGACCAACCCTCTTTAAAAATCATAGGTACACCACCACCCCATCCCTCCAGCCGTGGCTGGTGCTGCATGGAATACCCTGCTGGAACAAGATCAGCCAGAATAGGCCCAGATACATTGTCCAGCCAGGTATCTGTTATACACGTGAGATCAGCGGCATAGTCCAGAACAATCTCATGGACTGCTGTTGCTTTATTTGCCACCGACCTCGCATTTAGCAGCACCAAAACCGGGTTGAGGGCCCCCTGACCAAGTTCCAATTGCTCTCCTACTGGTGGAGGGGTGAGCAGGACGTGCACTAGCATCTATCCTGCCTCACCACTCCCACTCCCCTCCCTCTAAGACCATATCTCCACTGGCCTGTCACAACCCCAATAGCTGCACCTACCCCCCCAAAAGCCTCCCCTCCCTGGCTGTCCCTCCCAGGCTGCAAGGAAGAGATCCCCCCTCCCCCCTGTATCCTTCCACAAAATATCCCTCCCCAGTCCCCCCATCCCATCCTCACCCCTCTCCCTGGGTCTCTCTCTCTCACAGGGAGTCCCCCCTCCCTATCATTCGGGCAAGCCCCTTTCACTCACCAGGAGGCAGAGCCCCCACCACCATCCCCCCCACCTCACACCCCCTGAACCTCCTCTGCCACTGCAGGGTCATTTACCAACCCCCGTGGACTTACCCCCTCTCTCACACCGAGAGGGGTAGCCCTACCCTCTATCTACCTACCTCACCTCTACCTACAAACCCCTTGAACCCCTCTGACACAGAGGGGCATCCCAAACACCAACCTCCCCATCCCAAACAATTCATTTCTTCCCACCCCATCCCCAACCCACAGCCCCCCTCTTTAGCTAAAATATTCCCATCCTCCATAATCTCCATGTAACCCCTGACCACAGTTACCCACCCCACCGCCTCTGACCCCACCAAGGGCCACGTTCAAGGGGCCTTGGGTGTAGCCCTTAGGCGTGCTGCCTGTGGCACGTGCCTGAGGTGTGCACCCGTGGCACAGCTGGGCTGCCGGCCACCTTTGACCCTGCTGGACCGGAAGTCCGCATTTGAGCACCACCCCCACCCCCTCCTCCTACCGGGGGAGGGAGAGATGGCACAGGGGCTGGCTACTCACAGTTCCAGGCAGACCAATGAAGGTTGAGAAGTAAATCTACGGAGAGTCAACATTGAGACCCAATATGCTTCTGCCATGTAGTATTTTGCTCTGATATTATACAAAAAAAAATTACAATATGTGTTTGTTGGTGAGCCCTGAGATGCTTGAGAAAGCAGTGACTAAAGCATAGTGTTAACCAAGAATTTTGATTGACAAATTCTGCAATGCTATTTCTATTTTCAGCAATTTCACGAAACAATATGCTCAAAATACTCAGTACTTTCAGGAAACAATATATTCATCTACATCTTGATACAAAACATATTTCATCCAATGGAAAGGGTTCCTACTGCCTTCCAAAAACTTTGAATCATGGGTGCAGCCACACAATGTACTTATCGTGCCTTGGGCAGCCTTACCCCATTCCAGGCAGCCTAACCATGTGGTGCAGTGAAGTATATCCCCGGCAGCCACCAGATGTTCTCCCCACTGTGGGGCAGGGAAGGCATGTAGCTTCTAGGTGCTGTTTCTATAGAAAAAGGCATGGGGCATGCAATGTAGCAGTCTTGCCAAAAATGGAATAAGGCTCCGCAAGGCATGGTAACATGCCACCACTCATGTGCCTGGTCCCTGTCTGCCCCACCACACAGCAAAGTCCCCTGGGGCTATGAATGGCGGGCACTAGCTCCAGTCAAGCATGGCAATGTCACAGCTGGGGGTGGGATAGTGGGTGGGCTGGGGGAAGGAGCTGGGGTAGGATGGGTGGCGCCTCAGTCTGCCATGGGGTTGTGGTGATAATGGCTTGCTTGGCTGCCCCGGTCTGTCTGTCTGCCTGTCTGTCTGTCCTGCTCCCCTAGCTGGACCTGAAGTGGGATGGCAGTGATTGTTCACCATGGGGCATGTGTGGATTGAACCCTCCACAGCTTATGTGGAGTGATTGATGTGTGTATCCATGTGATTGATACAAAGACAGCAAAATGCTAGGCCTCTTCAAAATCCTTGATTATGGTCCATGCTGTACACATTTTCATAGTTTCAAACAGCATGGTTTTCGATAGTAATTATTAGTGCTTTCATCCTCACCATCCTCACCTGACTCCAGAAATGTGACATTATAATCTAGTGCTGATGTTGTGCATAACTCTAAAAGTGATGGCAAAGCAATAAGTATATCAAGTCCTAGAGCGAATTTAAGCACAGAAGTTTCCACCCAAACATAGCACAAAATATTACCCTTTTTCTCTGAAGTATTACTTTTTATAGGGAGTCCTTAAAACTAGTGATACTTCCTCTGTATCAGAAGGGGGGGGAGGGGAAAGGGGCAGTTAACTCACTTTCTAGAATATAACTCGAAGTTCATGAATCAATGACTTGTGAACTGTATCAAAGCCACCTGAAGGCTATAATGCTCCATCAGTTTACAACAGTTATGATAGCAGTAAATGTTCTCTTTTTTCATTGTAGAGTGTGTGTGTGTGTGGGGGGGGGGGGATTTAGTAAAATAATAGACTGTGCATATCCAGTTAACAAAAAAACTCCTAAAGCTCATGAAATAGTGGACTAAATCTCCAATGGCTATAGCACCTCATCAGTGTAAGAAAGTCGTGATAGTAACAAATAACTTTTTTATAGGAAGGACAAATTAATAAATAATAGGCTGTGCAAACTGTCATCAAAAAATGTTTCCACTGTGTCTATAACTGAAACCTATGAAATTCTGTGTAAGAAAATATACAAACACTCTGGGGGGAATAGGAGTTGCTGTTGATCTTGCGATTTCTAATTGAAATAGTTAACGAACAATGGGCTTTCCTGATAGTTGCTAGCCATTGGATATCCTTCTCTCTGAGGAAATGATTGCACTTTTAATGAATAATTCTTTCAAAGCTGCAATGCTGATAGTGTGCAGCAAGAACAGAAACAGGTCACTGTTTGCAATGCAAAGTGCTTGTAATGGTTCCAGCTAAAGACAAAGTTCAAATACAGCTTACCTGACCAGGTTGCTAATAGGGATGTGCGAAGAGAACAGGGTTCGGATGTTTGGCTGTTCGGTCGTTCAGTTAAAAAACCGAGTTCGGGTTCAGTCATTTGGTTCGGAAACTGAGTTCGGGTTCGGTTGTTCAGTTTGGTTCAGTCAAACGTTCGATGAAGTTTGTACCCACCGCGAGTCTTGGGGCGCTCCAGGGGCCCTCAGGGGTGCCCATGGCATCATGGCAGGCCATCAGAGACCCAGCACCAGAAGCAGCAGAGACCAGGAAGGCTTGGCACTTGGCACCCCGTGTTTCCGGGGCAGGCAGGCTCAGAGCTTGGCCCCTGGGGGTGCCCGTGGCGTCATTGCAGGTCATCAGAAACCCACCGCTGGCAGCAGTAGCAGGAGCAGCAAAGACCGGGAAGGCTTGGTGCTTGGCAACCTGGTTTGTCCAGGCATTGCAGGCTTGGCTCATATTCAACAGAACTAAAGAAGCTCTACTGCCAATTGGTCAAGCCTTGCCAGGTGGTGAATCACGTGGACACCCAGGAGCAGACATTGGATTGCCCAGCAGCAGAACTCTTGGAACAGACAGTATAGGCAGCATTGGCAGCAGCAGTGGACATTGGATTACCCGGGCACAGAATCCATGGAACATCAGGGACGGCAGCAGCAGGATTGCTTGGGCAGACCACCCATGGAGCAGCAGACAGAAGCAGCAGGATTACCAGGCAAATGGTATGAGAAGCAGGCAGGTTGGGGCAGGGTTCGAGCTTTGCCTACAGGACAGACAGACGGGCAGCATGGAATGAACAGAAGGCAGGCAGACTGAGGCAGGCTTTGAGCTTTTCCCACAGGATGGGCAGACAGGCAGCATGGCATGTGCAGAATGCAGGCAGACTGAGGCAGGTTTTGAGCTTTGCAACCTGGGCAGGCAGACAGGCAGCGTGGCATGAGAGGCACTAGGTAAGGCAGGGCACTCAGATAGGCTGGCAAAGACATTTTCGTTATTGTCAATATCAATACCGATACCAATTGCAAAGGTTTTATTTTCATTATCAGAATCGGTATCAGTATTGTTTGCAGTTCTGTAGAAATTGTTAATGCACTATGAAGAAATTGTTCATTGTTGAATTATGATAATAAATGAAAGTTTAATAATGAAAAAATGTGAAAGTTTAGTTATTGATAAAAATGAATAAAAGTATGTATGGTAAGGAATTAAGTACATATATTACATTTATGTTGATGTGTATAAAATATTAAATATTCCTCAAATTCTGAAATAATTTCCATGTATTTTGGCGTTTATGTCTTGTTGCAATGTATGGAGTTGAATGTTTTAAAAATTGTAATTGTAATGAATTTGTCTGTTTTTTGGAGTTTAAGCTAGAGTCAAAATGATTTTGTGATATTTTTGAAGAAGAAAGTTTTTAGTTTTAAAAACTGTTGTGCATTTAACGTTTTTTTAAACTGTAAAGTTTTTTGTTTTGGTAAATCTAACTAAGCTAATTATGGGGGCATGCCCAGGTGATCTATCTATCTATCTATCTATCTATCTATCTATCTATCTATCTATCTATCTATCTTCACACAGGGATGGGGGCAGGGGGACACAGACATCTCACAACAAACTAGCAGCTATATTCTCCACAAGTTGCATCTTTGGAATGGTCATCAAGAGCAGCCCCAGTAATTATATTCTGTACTTTTATACCAGTTTAGTGACAGTAAGCATGATCCGGAACTCATGCAACTACGGGTGATTTCAGATGTTACGGGGCCCGTTGGCCCCGTACCGAAATCACCCCATTCATTCCCTGCCAGGGTCACCCCGTCACACCGTAACAGACGTGCTGGGGGGATCCCGGTGGGGAATCTGGGAGGGGGCGGGGCTGCGCGGCACAACGTGCGGCCGCACGGCCCCACCTCCTCCACGCTCGCGCTGCCCGCCCTCCGGGGAGATGAGAGGGCAGCGGGGCCAATGTGGCCGCTGAGTCGGACTGGATTCACCACGGCCGGGGATCCCGGGCCGTGGCGCCCGGCCAGATGTTACTTTTTTTTTGGTCCCCACTGGGGATCTCTTTGACCAAACAGACGTTCGAGACACATTGACCACAGGTGGGTATTCACCGTGGTTCACTGTGATCTCGTAACGTCTGAAAATACCCTACCATGTGATTTCCACCTGGCTTGTGCACATGCCAATGTTCCGGTAATGGAGTTACATGCAGGTTGTGGTGAGTTGCACACAGGTTGCATGCGTGCACTCATCTGCAGGGTTTGGAATTGGTTCCAATATTTTTGAACTGGCTAAATTGACTGTATAGGTTACTTTTTCCTGATTTTACTTTCTAGGAAACTGAGACACTGACAGGTCAATTGATTTGACTAATATCACATAGCAAATCAGTGTCAGGATCTGAAGGTGTGTCACCTGACCATTAGGGCTATGTATAATCCACCACCTTTGATTCTTATGGAAGTCATTTTACCTGTGCCTCAGTCCCCCGGCTTGTAAAACGATATTTATTTAAAAAAAACAAAAGCAAAACCATTATTATGGCTGACCCAAACCCCTACAGACTGGTTTTGCGGAATACACACAGCACATGTACATCCCCGGACAAGGCCTACAGTGTGTGCTCAAACCACACAGCATCATGCCCAGTAATTGCAATCAGACTCACCATCAAGTGTCCTGAGCAGTTGATAGAAACGTATGACATTGCTATTATCAATGTTAAAGGGACTGAAAGACTGGAACTCAGAAAAATTTGTGGAACAGGCTGGGAAATTTGGTGACTTAGACATAGGAACTTAGGCCCCAACCTCAATACAAGGTCCACTTGCACATGAAACAAATTCACCCACTGTATACACATGCATAGTGTGAGCATGTACAGCACCCAAGGCAAAGTCCCCCACCTCCTGATTGTACCTCCACCCAGCAGAAGGAGAGGCGGGGGTACACCAGAAACTGCAGGTGTCAGCAGGGGGTGAGTTTGGTCCATGCACATTGAGACTATAGGTGAGCACCAGGGACCTGTTTTGTTTTTTGTTTTTGTTTTTCATTTTTAAAATTTAAATCTGTCATTTTTGTTTACAAAAATATCAAAATTTCATTTTTGGGTTTGCTTTCGTTTTTGATTTCCATTGGTTTCAATGGAAAACACATTAGTGGCTGTAACCTTTTTGTTTTTCATCATATTTGGATGAAACATGGAGGTATTGTATCTCAAATGGAAGGCGGTAAGTGTAGCAAACTCCAAAAATATTGCATAAAGGAATCAGATTTTATAAGCCATTGAATGATGCT
>QEPC01003440.1:318304-339167 GCA_003113815.1 Sphenodon punctatus
ATTCCCCCACCCACCCCTGTCAATGTTAAAATGGCCCAAATGCACAGTGCCACAAAGGGTACAAATGTCTCTCACTGAAGTCAATGGTTTCAGGATTGTGTTGCAACGTTGCACTATATCTAAATAAATAAATATATTTCAAAAATGCAAAAGGAGTGCAAATTTCCAAAGTGAATTACAGTCTAAAAGGAGATGTGAAAAAATCCAGCTCACAAACAAATGTTTTTTCTACCACAACTGCTGGTGTTCTCCTGAGGCAGGGCTGAAGAAATGAAGCAAGTAACTAGATGGAGAAAATATATATATATATGCTATTATTGGCAAGAAAACCCCCCGGTGACTACAATAGAACGACACATTGGAGAAAGTATGAATGATTAACATGAATTTAGTGACAAACAGAGCATGACGTCAATTACCAACACCTGCATGCTTTAAAAAGCCAGTTTCTCAACTGGTATTAACATGAGCTTGCAGAGGTGACATAAGGGCATTCATTCAATACCTATTATACTCCCCAGAAAAAGAATAGCACCAAGACAGACTAAAATTATATGGAGCAAAACCATTACTTTTTAACAATACAATCCTCTGGCAGTTTAGCATCGCTCCTAGACATTCATGCCAATGTAAGTCCTAATCACTTCAATGGAGTTCATACCAGTAATGAACCTAGCACCAGCACTAAGCAGCTAGACGATCACACCCAAAGTACAATTTGCCCAAACATTTGTTCGGCTAGTAATAAATATATAATGCTTTGGCAAATGGTGGATTGGGCATAACCCTCTAGCTGCTTAGTGCTGGTGATATCTATATAAAGAGCACTGGACATGCTTACATGACAAACTGTCGTTGCGGGTATTGCCATTAACAGATATGTGCAGAGTGATCCTGTGGCTGTTTCATTCTGGTGTTAGCTGGGGAAGATGCGGAAAGCAGCTCATGTTCCATTTGGTGCTTTCTGCCATGTGAACTGCTCTACTATATGTAAACCTGATGGTAACCATGTGCAAAGTCATGCTGTGTAATAGGTGCTTACAGATATCCAAGAAAACCTCAGTGCTAAGCCTTTGGAAGCTGGGGTGGGGGTTTACACTATAGTTAGACCTGCTGTGCCACCCAGTAACACTGATTCAGAAGCTGAAAAGTTCTCCATATTGTTTTCACTACCTGTGATGACTTTTTTATGATCACCACTGGAGCAGTTCCCAACCTCACAACAGCCTTATAATAAACCACCACCAACCCCTCCACCAAACAAACATTGGAACTCTTCCATGGAGTTATCACATAGTGCTTTCTGTGACACCAGTCTGCAGTTTGGTAGCATCTGAAATCACTTGCTCTGCCACAAGTTCTGCTGAAATTAATAGGACTCACTAAGGGTTAATGCCAGCCAGAGGATCACACCTTAAAACCTGTCATGGAACATGCTAGAAAGCAGACTAGTTAATGCAAAAGCTTTTCTGTACAGCAAACCAATAACAAAAAAGTGCAGCATAGACATGTATTGGATTTTTAAGAACAGTGTGTAAGGGAGGGGGAAGGGTACGGAGGAGAGAGGAAAGGGGTAGGATACGTTCAGACCCTCATTCACTGAGCTCAGCACCCAAGCAGTGGAATAGTACTCCCTCAGGATCTTGTGTGGCCCGATACCTTCCGTACAGAAGAAAGCCAGATCATGACAGGGAAGGGTGATCGTAGTATAGAGTTCCAAGTGCACACACACTGTCGCGCGCACACCCACATGAACACATCAGGGAAGTGAGGTGCAGTGAGGGTTGAGGATGGGGGGAGGAGACTCCATGGAAGAGGGTAGCAGAAGGTAAAAGGTCACCACTCAATAAGGGACACGTTCCGGAAGGGGGCTCAGGTTGTAGAAGGGAAGGAGGGAAAGCTACTCCAAGTATTCCACACAATCACACACACAATCATCAATGCACTCAAATGTGCTTATCCTTTCATTCACCAATCTCACAAACTCTCACGATCCAATCTCCAAAGGTCCACTACACTCTCACTAGGCTAGTTCATACAGCAAGCTGATCACCGGCAGTGGTACAGCCTACCTGCCCTCCTCTTATATCAGAGGCATCCCACCCAGTTGCGTACGCAGGCGGACTGAACGCCACGGTGCTTCCAGTGGCTCCACCCTGCTGGGCCCAGGCTTGGCGTTGCTGGGCTCCTCCCCTGTGCTATCATGTGATCGCGAGGCAGGGTTGGTCTGCCCCGCCCCTGCAGCATCTACTCCCGGCTCTCAGCGACCATCAGAAGTCTGACGGGGATGGCGGCGGTGACTCCGCCCCCATAGCCGCCTGCGGTGAGTCCCGACACAGTGGGCCAGATCTACTGGCAATATAAATTAATGTATGCAGTAACTACTGCAACATCTGTCCTAATGAATACAATTTTTTTTTTAATGTGCCATTTATTTTATTTCTATGAATAATTTGTGTGACGGACGGAATAGTTATAAGACATCTATAATATTAAAAGTGAAGCTACCTGCTAGGGCCTATCTCTCTTAGATATATTCATACATTTAATTAGCATTTATTGAATGTAAGCATATTTAGAGATTCAAGAATAAACACCTTCGTAAGTGTTTGAGGAAAAATTGCATATTTCCAGCAGGTTCCTTGACCTACTAATTGCCAACATAAATCTGCAACTGGCATTCAAGACCTTAATTAATTACTTAACAAAGATTATTTCCCATCAGTACTGTCAACAGAAAATTCATTTAAAAAATATGAAAATGAAGTGTGAACTAGGCTATTTACACTTATCTTCATGTTTACCAGATAGAAGGAAGAAAACAGAAAGCTGAAGGAAAGGAGACGTTGATTGCAATAGCATCACCAAAGGACACAAGAGGTTATATGCACAGAGCTAGCAAAAGGAAATTTAGCACTCTACATATGAAGACTTTAAAGTTTCTGATGAAAGGGACTACCCAAAGCTTGAAAAGACAACCCGATTTCTCTTTTTTGGAATTAGTGAAAATTAATCACTGACAAAATTATTATTCAGTCGAGCATATGCCTTCTTCATTCTTGTTCAAGCTGTACATAGACATGGCACAAAAAATATAAGTTAAATCAAGACAGTAGAACAGTAGTA
This sequence comes from Sphenodon punctatus, assembly GCA_003113815.1. NCBI lineage: Eukaryota > Metazoa > Chordata > Lepidosauria > Sphenodontia > Sphenodontidae > Sphenodon > Sphenodon punctatus. The sequence continues at coordinate 321,431 of QEPC01003440.1, forward strand.
CGATCCTTCCTGTAACCAAAACAGTATCTTGTTGCTGTTCTGCTCCAATAAGTGTTGTTGGGTTTTTAAAAAATAATAAAAAAGAGACAGTATCTTTGTGCTAAGGCCCTCACATGTGTGCTGGTGGAGCATGAATGAAAACAGCTCTGCTCTACTGAATCACAACAAAATTAACTTCTACACACTCAAAGAACTCACACATTTCAAAATAATCAACATATCTTTTTCAAATTAGTTGTGATCAGTGACCCTGGCAGTGGACTGAAATTATAGCTGATGTAACTAGCCTTTCCTTTTAGCTAGACTTGTGAAGGAATTTTCTTTTCTAAGGTCTTTCTGTATTTCAAATTTCACAGACTTTTCAGTTGGAGCTAAATTTAAAAAAAAAAAAAAAACATACAAGAAGTTTACACCTGCTTCTAACATTCTGCTCAACTTAGACTAATCAAAATGCTATTTCCTCTAAGGAATGCTTATAGCTTTATGCATATTTCCATTTTAATTACTAAAACAATACATCAAATATAAAAATGTATTTATATTCTTTTAATGAACCTTTGTACAAATATGACTTCAAAACATTTTACACAAATCAGAGTTATAAATATTTCTACTGTTACTACTACTCATTTCTATAGTGCTGCTAAGCACTTTATAGCACTTTACAGTCACAGATAGGTCCCTGCCTAGTGCTCTAAGATGGAAAAGGGTGAGGGGAACACAGGGAAAGACAGACACAAACATATTCCCATTTTACATATGGGGAACTGAGGCTGAGAGGTTTTGATTTCCCAAGGCCAGTCAGTGAGTTCATGGTTAGGATAGGATTTGAACTCTGGTTTCCCAGGTTCACATCCAGTGCCTTATTCACTACATCAGCTCTCTAGGGTGAGAACTCATGAATTTCCCAAGGCCACCCAGTGAATTCATGGATAGGTTGGGATTTGAACTCTGGTTTTTCAAATCCAGCACCTTACCCACTATACCACATTGGGCATTTTAACACACACCCTAAAGTTCCAGATTTTTCGGTCTTCTAGGTTTACAAGTCCAGAAGTAAGTTCCGGATGCATTTTTTACACACACACTGCCCTGAGGCAGTTCCTGGATCACACAAGAATGTGTGAGGCAACCTTAAGTAGCCGTAGCTGTAGACATGATGGGCTGCCATGGAAACCAAGTGACCACAGCTACCTGGAACAAAGCAGTTTACCAGGAGAACTTTTTACACACAAAAGTTCTGGGAGAAGTTCTACGCAGAAGTTCAAAGAACCAGATGTTTAAGATATAGGTGAGTGATTTAGACACACAGAAAGTTCAGGATGTAACAGCAAACATGTAGGAGAAATGTATGTGTAAAAACACCAGATGACTCTCTCTCTCGCCTTCAGTTTGTACATTAATCTTGGATTTCTAGTTTTTCCTTTTGTCATATCACCTCTCTCTTTATTTGTCAAATACAGATTATATTTTTTTTTAAAAAATCAGAAAACCAAATAAGAAAGCACAGAACTCATTGATTTTATTAGAAGTGAGCAAATAAATGACAGTGGACATTTTTACACACACGTCTTTCAATCTTCTGGGTTTACAAGTCCACAAGTAAGTTTTGGATGCATTCTTCATGCACACACTGCCCTGAGGCAGTCCCTTGGATGCATTCTGCACACAAACACTGCCCTGATGCAGCCTAAGGTAGCCGCAGCTGTAGACATGAGGGACTGCCATGGAAACCAAGTGACCACAGCTGCCTGGAGCAAAGCAGTTTACCAGGAGAATGTTTTATACACAAAAGTTCTGGGAGATGTTCTATACAGAAGTTCCAAGAGCCAGATAATTAAGATCTGTATGAGTGATTTAGACACAGAAAATCCAGGATGTAACAGCAAACATGCAGGAGAAATGTGTGTGTGTAAAAATTCCCAGTGATTAATTTACTCTTTTTGAGCCTGAACCACCCCATAGGAACCAGATAAGACACCATCTTAATGGAAAAGGCCCTTGGCCGCAATTTTATTGTTATCACCCTAGGCAGCACAAGATGCCACACATACCTGGGACCAATAGCAGCAAGAGAACAATAATTGAACAGTGGAGTTGGGGGTCTGGGCTACACCGCTTGTCCCTGCAACCTTGATGGTACACCTTAACTACCTCCCACCCTATGGGCAGGGCAGGGTGGCACCAGTCGAGCCACCAGACCCTAGGGCCTGGAAACCATCCTGCTGCCCCAATACCCTCCCCCACCCTTACATCATGTGTTGGGGGAGGTCCCTACCTCCTGCACTGGTTCAGAGTTCCACTCCCTACTGATTCCCAGGATGCTATCCATTACCAGAAAATGGAGGAGGGAAGTGCCCCTAATCCCTTTACCCACACAGGTATGCTGAAGTGCTGACAAAGAGCTGCCTCAAATCATTGATCCAGATACCATTGCTCTTGTGTGACAGGTGTACACCATCCTCCAAATAAAGGATAAGATCTTCTGTGGTAATGCCCTGATGGTGTATGAGCTGATTCTCGAATGTTATGAACATGTCCCACTCTGCTCTGTTGATCTTCTGCTTGAGCCTTTCCACCTTCCCTAGAGTCAGCGCATAACACTAAGCCATGCATCCAAGCATGTCCAACCACCACACCAGTGCTGAGGCCCACTCTTTGCCCAAGCGCTCCAGAGTTCCCCATATGGTACTAATCAACTCTACGGATTTGCACCAGCCCATGCCATTTTCCCCAAGGGGATAACCAGCCGTCCTGATGAGCCATTGACTTCTGCCTTGTGCATCAACAGTGGCTGCAATCACTCCCAGCACATCCCACCATTTCCAAACCAGGTGACGCACATCCAGGATTGCAAGACCATATGTGAACCAAAGTGGGATTGAGTGATCCACCTCCCAACCTGTCGCATAATGCTGTGGCTGCAAATCCACACCTCCAAAAGTCATGGACTTATAGATAACAGAAGAAAGGGTGAGGACCAGCCAGTATCAACATCCCTGATGTGTTACTGATGGGATTCAAGTGGCCTGACATAGGAATGGCAGGCACCAGACCTCCATCACCCTACTTCACTGATCTGATCCCTTGACATACATCCCACCACAGTCATCTAAGCTGCCTCAATCCTGAAAGAGTCCCTGCAGGCACCTGTCCATAAAATCCCTCACTGCCCTTACTGGACATATCAGGCTGACTGGTGCAGCTCTTAGATTCAATTTTTGGCCCTTGCCGGCCAGATCTGTTTTGGACCTGTGGATAGTCAGTGCCACAGAATCAGGGCATAGTATTACGTCCCCCACACCCAGGGCCTGGCCCGATGTGTCCAACTGTGAAGCGGGCACCAGGCACCAACTTGCTAATATGTAGCATACTAAAAAATGCCAGAATGAAGGCTGCCCAAAACAGTACTGTCTGAGAAGGTGAGGTAGTGTGGCAGATAGGTTTCCCAATATGGAAGGTGAAATAGGGAGGCAGCTGTCTTTCTTCGGTGCGGGCTCCCTGGTCCACCCCTCATTTTAATCTGAAGTCTGCACACAGATCACGCAGCTGCTGGAACTTGCTATCAAATATAATGGCCACCAGCTTGACCGTGATGGTGCAGGGTTCCAAACCCTGGCTTCTCTGGTGCACTGTGAACCAAACCACAAACTCTGTGGGTATTGGCCATCGAAGCCCAGTCCTTGCATTACTAAAAAACTTCAAAAGCACTCAACAACCTTAGTATAAGTGTGATGACTCGCTTCAGACAGTGAAACCCACACTCCATCATCTATCATGAGTTCCCAAGTGTCCACAGTGCTTCCAGCATCGGTGCTTGTTCCGGGTTGGCCTCTGGTGCTAGCGATCGAAATCTCTCCATCTGGAGTTGAGAGAGAGCATCAGTGATGTTGTTATGGACTCCTGGAACATACTTGGCAGAAAAACATAAGTTAAGGGACAGACATCTCAGAACAAACTGCCTCACCATCCTCATAACCCTCGGTGACTTGGAAGATTGCCAATTGCCAACCTCTACCATGGTCTGATTATTGGACCAGAACTGCACATGCAAATCCCTAAACCTGGGGCCCCAGCTTTCAATTGCAATCATCAGAGGGAATAATTCCTAAAAAGTAATGTTCTTTGTGATGCTTGCACGTGACAATACGCCAGTCATCACTGGGCACACCATTCCCCGTGAAAGAAAACTCCCAAGACAATCCCCTGATGGCATCAGATACCACCTGCAGGTCCACCTAAAGCAGGCAGACTTCCCTCCAAAGGGAAACCCCAATGTAGCTGCCATGGAATTGCAAGCAGACAGCTAAATCATCCTGAAGTCCCTTGGTGATCCTAATATGGTGATGTGGGACAGTTATTCCAGCCATGGACCTACCCAATTGAGCACAGAATGCCCTCCCTGTTGCCATTACCCTACAGGCAAAATTCAGATGCCCTAGCAGTCTGCATATCCCGTAGAGTAACTTTCTTGGCTGTAGCACATTGATGCAAAAGCTGCTGAAGCCCCAGAAGCTTGTCCTGGGGAAACCTCTAAGTGTAGACTATGGTGTCTATTTCTATCCCTAGAAAAGACAACTTTGTGATGGGACCCTCCATTTTCTCCTCTGCCAGTGGGACACCAAACTCACCAGCCGACCGGGAAAAGGCTGCCAATAAGTTGGCACACTCCCATGACTCTGCCATCTCATGAACAAAGAATCGTCTAAGTATCTGGTGACAGAGCCTAGCCCTGTTCGTTTCTTGAATGCCCACTCCAGAAGGGATCTGAACTTCTCGAATGCTGAGCGTGATATGGCACAATTCATAGGCAGATCCATGTCATAGAAAAACTGGCCTCTGAAAGTGAATTCTAAGGGCCGTTCTGAATGAGCAGGATTTTGACCGCAGTTTAAAGCTGCAGCACCGGGATAACCTCCCCCCCCATGGGGTGGGAGGCTTTAGATGCACCCCTGTAAACTGGAAGTCTCCCAGGCTCCATTAGAAATGGCGGCACCACATGACCCTTCGTGTTTTGAGACACAGTATAGAGAAGACCTCAATTATTGGGATCTTATCTACACCGTGTCTCAAAACATGCAGGAATTGCACAGTGGCACTGTTTCTAATGGCACCCTGGAAACTTCTGGTTTTCAGAGGCGTGTCTGAAGCCCCCCCACAGGGGATTCCCAGCACCGCAACTTTAAACTGTGGGAGAAATCCCGCTTCTTTAAAAAGTCCCTAACAGGTCAAAATCCCTGGGGGATACAGGCAACAACCGAAAAGCAGACATAATATCGTACTTTCCCAACAGTGCCCTGTAGCCACATTCTCTGACCATGCATACTGCAGCATCAAAAGATGTGTATTGCACTGAGCATATCTCTGGAGCGAAACCTTCATTCACCAACCAACACCTGGAAAGGTGGGCAATGAAAGGGTCCCACCACCTTGCCAGCCACTGTTTCCTTATGTATTTTCTACCAAGCTACGTCTTTCATCCCCTTAATAGATTTTAAATTCCTAGCTGTCTGATTAACCCTAAAACCCTTGAAAGGTATGGAAAACTCCTCCCACAGATAGGCCACATCTTCCTTTTTGGGGTATCTGACAAGGAGCATGGCCAATGCATCCAGGTAATTGGTGTTCAGGCCAGTTGCAGGTCCTGCACTTCCTGACCCTGCTTAGCAGCCCTGAATCTCTCATGCCTAGCTTCTCCCTGAAAGAATTTTGCCTGAAAATTCTCACTGTGCCCTTTGTAACATGAGATAGAGATGTGCGAACCCTTGCACTTGTTGCATGAGTGCCCACATTTGCAGTGGGGAAACTGACATTTCACCCTGTTGAAATCCCAGAAAATATTTTTACCCATGAACCGCTTTTGGATCCCTGTGAGTAGCACTTCACTTGCAGTACGCGTACCGCTCGCCAACCTATGAGGGGCCATGATCTTGCAATGTATATTATAGTCTATTACATCCCATCACATATGTATATTATTAATTATTATTATTAATTATTGTTATTAATTATTATTATTATTATTATTAGTAAGCATTTATATAGTGCCAACAATGTACCTGGTGCTTTACAAAGTATTTGAATAGACATGGTCACTTCCCTAGGGCTTACAATCTGAGAGATGGGGGAGAGATGAAGGAATGGGAACAGAGGGAGAGACAAGGAGTGTAATATTCACGAGGATACAATGTCCCAGGTGCACTTGGCTTGGTTACATCAAGAATGATGGCTGGTTGTACCATGTGGTGAGGATATGACTACACAGACCTCAGGTTACAGATTGTACTGGATGGAGGGTATCAGCAGGAATCAGGTGAGAGGAGCAAGAAGTCGGAGAGGGCAGAGCGGAAGAGGTGGGTCTTGAGGAGGGATTTGAAGGTACGAAGGGAGGGGGCGAGGTGGATGTGGGCAGGGAGGGAGTTCCAGGCATGGGGGGCAGCTAGGGAGAAGGGACGAATGTGGTTAGGGGAGCAGGGGAGGCATGGGAGGGCGAGAGAGGGGACAGAGGAGGAGCGGATTTCACGGACTGGAGTACAAAGGAAAATAAGCGCAGAGAGGTTGTGAAGATCTTTATAGGTGAAGACTAGGAGCTTGTGCAGGATTCGTTCAAGAAGGGGGAGGCAGTGAGGAGAGGAGAGGCTGCACGTGGTTGAAGCGACAGGCAAGGTGGATGACCCTGGCAGCATAGTTTTGGATGGTGATAAGGGGAGAAAGGGGAGAGCAGGGGAGTCCAGTGAGAAGGAGGTTACAGTAATTGAAGTGAGAGATGACCAGGGCATGAACAAGGGTTTGACAGAGGAGACAGAGAGAAAAAGGAGAATCTTAGCAATGTTATGGAGGGAGAAGCGACAGGATTTAGCAACAGAGTCAATGTAGGGTTTAAAAGAAAGAGGTGAGTCAAAGATGAAGCCTAAGCTACTGGCTTGGGGGACAGGAAGGATGGTGACCCCATCGATGAGAATCGACAGGGAAGAGAAAGAGGAAGGATGAGGNGTTGAGACATCCAGGTAGAAATGTCTAGACTCAGTTTTTCACCGAAACCATTCATCGTATTCCAGCCAGGCCATACCTCGCAAATCCATGTAAACCTCCTGAATTGTCATAGCGTACTGAATAAGCTGACAAGCTCTTGTGGGGTATCTCTAGGCCACCCCACCCCCCTTATATATATATAGAACCCTGCTGACCAATAGTCCCACGTCTTGGGTATTTGTGGTCACTTGGGCGTGGCCTTGGTGCCCTTCTCCACTTCATGCTCGGGCTCCTCCCCATGTAGTAGCATGAAGATATCAATCAATGCCGCACCAAATCTTCTCCTAGTGGCCTGCGTCAGATGTTCACCCAGCAGGGAGATTGGAGTAGCATAGTTGTATGCACACGGATCCATCCCATAGGCACCCATGGTGGATTGTGCCTCCGCCCAAAGTGACCCTATATCCCCCACAAGAGTTGCGGAATTTGCCCCAAGATGAAGGTCAGCCACATTCTCCTAGTGCCCCACTATGTCTTTCATAGCCCCATTGCCACTACTACCCTCCCCCTGCCACTGGGACCACAGTGGTAGCAGCACCTGAGGCCACCACGCTCTCAGCCCTGTTCCAGTTTACTCCAGTGAGGGAGTCCTGCAGAGGTGCCACTTGCTGTGTGCTAGCTGGTTTTCTGACCAATGATCCCTGTGGCCCAAGTCCTGGTGCAGGATTCTTTCACTGTGCTCCCGTGTCCTGCAAGCGGGGCTTTTGGGGAGGTGGCTCTTGGGTCCCCCTGCTATCCTTCAGGTGGGTCTGCCAGTTGTGCAATGCATCAGCCAGCATGGACACAAAATCCTGTAGGTCAACATGGGCCCGCTCCCCTGCTCCACCCCTGGAACAGGGACAGGTGGGGTGGGAGCAGCCGTGAATCTTTTAGGCCTGCAGGGGGTCATGCGGGGGGTCCTGTCCTGTTGAAATATTCTCCTGCCAGCCATAGCACTTCTCACTGGGTATAAATAAAACAATACATTTATGTCCTAAAATCCTTGGCAAACAATGAATAGCAAATATAATCTGCAAAGGTCATCCAGTCCAACCCCCGACTCAATTCAGATAATAATTACATGGACTTTTTAAAAAATAAATAAAAATTATTCTATTTATTAGCAACTAATAAGGCCACAGGGCAACCAGCCCTATAATATGATACTGATTTGATATAATAGAGTTTGCTATCTCAAACATGCAGAGGCCACTTTAAATCCCAAGTGAATGAGTGAGGCCCCTTTAAATCCAAAGACCCAGGGAAAAGCTGGCCACCCCATGTGGCCCAGCAACCTGGCCCCAGAGAAGCCTGAGGAAGTACTCTTAGTGGTTTTGTCCCTTTTCGTCCCTCTTTTTAATGCAAGCACCGGCTTACAAGAGGTGATCCAGGCCGGCTTAAGAGAGGCAGCTCCCATAACCAAGCTGGGGAAGCCCCGGCTTCTGTAACTGCCAAGTCCACCACCTGGGCCCCTCAAGGTAACGAAAGAGAGGCACTCCAGGAACCTCCCTGGAATGCCTGGGAACGCCAGTGGGGAAGCCCCCAGAGCCAAACTGAGGAAGTCCCAGCTTACTTTAATTGAAAAAGGGCTCAAGGAGTCATGGGGAAGCCAGTAACCTGGAGGAAATACTGGCAGGGCAGCCCCCAGCTCCTTGCTGGAGAAGCCCCAGCTTTTTAAAACTGAAATGTTTTTTAGTTTTTTAAACTAAAATCCAGCAACCTGGATTTAATACCTGGAAAGGTGCTCAAGGAGCCCAGGGGAGCAATAGAGAAGCTCCAGAAAGGCTCCCGGAGTTGGCCACCCACGTGGCCTGGTAATGCTGGTGGTAATTCAAGCATTGGTGCCCTCCAGTTGGAGGTGCCCCCGGTGAGACCTGACCCCAAAGTTGCAGCCCAGGAAAGGACCCATGCAGCCTTATGTCCCTGCAGGCAGGGAAGGACTTACCTTAATAGCTGCCCAAAACCACACTTACAAACCAGCCTGCCGTATCCCCGACTGCTGGTCCTGCGTGCTGCCTTTTCAGGTTGTGCCAGTCAGCTCCATGCCTGGGCCAGCCCTCTCCCACCTGGGCTGTCCCACCTGGCTAGGGCGTATCAGCCCTTGGGCAGACCTAGGTCCCAGGCATGGCTGTGCGCAAAACTGCCCTCTACCCCCAGGAGGGAGCATCTCTTATACCTGTAAAATTGTTCAGAAGCAGACTAACTTCCTGAATTTTATTCATTATTCTAATTTATATACTGAATATTTTTGCAAGTCCCCCTCGCTTCTTTTCTTTGGCTTGATTGTGAACAGTTTGCTGTGTGTATCCATTATTTGATATTCAAACTATACTGCTTAGTTTTGCTTTGTCTCACAGTCTGGTCCTCTGAAAAATGATGACGGACGAAGATATTCTGAAGGTCTCAAGGGAGATGTTACCGTGGAACTGATAGAAGATAAATTCAATAGTTAAAAAGATATTGTTAAAACTTTTTCTTTTCTGACCCAGGTATGAATTACCTGAAGCATTGGGCTAATGCAGGATTTAATTTAAATTTACTACCCACCCAATATATATTCCCTTTTTATTTCCCCACAAACTAATTGTATACTTGTGTACATAGCTGTGAAGTGTGGACTATCTTCTTGCCTGGCTTATTTAATTATCTCTGTGCTAGGTCTTTGGTGATCAGTTTAGAGAAGGTTGTTCCCTGATGTGTCATGCAGTATCATATCTCATATTTAAATGGAATATGCCCAGAGTGCTACAGTTACTGGTCGGAACCACAGTCACTGGCACAGTCGCTGACATAAAGTAATTGTGTGCACAGCTGGAGATGCAAAGTGGGAATCAGGCTTCTTGATTGACTTTTTTAGCCTCCTCCTTTAACTGATTTTCAGAGCCCATTCTCACAGTTGCATGAAGCAAAGGCCCATCCGATGTACATCTCTCAGCAATAGTATAGGTACTATTGATCTTGCTTAATGGGAGGAGGCGTGACTAAATAACCCTTCGGCTTCTTTCTGTGATTAAAAAGGGCACGTCTTTTGGTGAGCACTTGAGTATACAAACTCAGATATGTATACAAATCAAATGACTGTACAAGAATTTATCAGAAACTACACAAAAGGAACATGGAATAAGCAGCAGTGAATTCAAGGTAAATTCATGTGAATATTTAGAAACAATCTTTTGGTGGTATTAACCCATATATCATGGTTATTCTGAAACTTAGAGCACTTTTCTAAAAGTTAGATGTTAATCCTGCTGCCCTGGCTAAATTCCAACTCAGGTAATTACATTCTGCTTACCTAGTTTTCCCCTTTCAGATTTAATTGGATTCTGCATTCTTCTCTTCTTGTTCTAAGCCATTGTATAGCATGACTATGCTCTGTTAAACAGCTGCCGCATTCCACTCCAGAGACGCACTGCACTGGTGGGCGAACTGATTCTTTTCTATAAAATGTATAAGATTTGTTCTCTAGCTGCCACCCCAGCTTTACAGTTACATGACTGTTGGCCCAGACCTGAGTCTTGTGTCATGACCAAAGCAGCTGCTGTTATTTGACCAAAGTTACAGGCCTTGATCAGAGGAAAAATCAGGTAGTGCTTAGAGCACATAGAAGGTCTTGACTGGGGTACATTATTGGGCATGATCCAAAAAGTCCACGTGTGCATCTTACACGTGCGTACGTGTGGTGTGGGATCAGGCCCATTGAAAGATGGGACAACAACACAGTCACCATTCTTCAAATTGATAAATGCTGCAATGTTCTTCATTCACACAAGTATCATGAGTTGCGAACCACCCTGCACCTTTTTTAGGGAAGGGTGGGATAGAAATTTAAATAAATAAATAAATAAATAAATAAAATAAAATAAAATAAAATAAAATAAAATAACGTTGGAGGAGGATCAAAACCACAAAGCACAGGGCAGGAAGGCAAAGACCCACCTTGAAGTTCTGGAGGATGCTCAAAATCCTCCCAGCAAACAATTGGGTGAGTCCACTTTCTTTTGACTAACAGTCACAACCCTATGCTGAATCCCATTGCAAGTGAAAGATACAGGGAAAGGGTACCAATATCATAGCCCTAGACAGGGCCTCCCTCCCTCTAGATGTGTACTTTACACCTATACATAGAGATCTGGGGGTCTATAGAGCTACCTATAATGTCTTAAGAAGATCCCTCAAAGGACAGTGGTCTTCCTGCTTCACCAACTAATTTTATGGGTTCCTGTGCTAGAACCTGCCATTTCTTGTGACAATAGTAGCATAATTGAAATGAAATACTAGCATGGTTTTATCCCATATGATCATTCCTCAAGATCCTATCCTTTGCCACAGGGAACTGTGGAAAAGGCAAAAAGTCTAGAGCTGAAACATGTACCTGCAAAATTGAGTATGCCCATCAAAATTGCAAAATTGCAGTACCCAAATTGTTTTGGATGGATTGGCATCTGTTTAGTGCCTCCAAAGTTACCTGGATTACCAAATTACTATTACTGAATTACCATCACCAAATTAACAGTTTACTGTGCCCAAGATACTATTGTTCCATTTTGCCTCACTTTACCAATTTACCATTTTTCTGTCCATTTATATTAATTTGTTGATATATGCCAGGAATACACTAAAATGGTGACATGCTGAGTTGGAATGGGTCGATAATTATTTTTACTGTTTTACCGATAATACCGATTGCAATGGAGAACCCTGAAGGTGCTTAGACATCTTTGGTGATGGAACAGAAATTAATTTCAGCTAACATGTTAAACGTGCTACGGCACCTTTAGACCTTCTAAAATATATTTAATCCATACACTAATGAAATATAAACTGGAAAACAAGTTACAGTAGTTGCATCTCCCTTTGGATCAGAGAGAAAATTATTCTGGATCTTAAAATGTGCTGTAGTTAAAATTTTATAATCAAATTTCCATCATGAAAGAAACATTTGAGACAGTAATTATTAGAAGCGTGATCCAGCTCCCATCGAACTCAGTGGCTAAACTCCCATTGACTTGTATGGAGCTGGATCACGCTCTAGATCTACATAAAATCCAATAATAATAATGTAATCATAATCACCGATAATAATAATCACTAATAATTATACAGATACAATGTAATTGTTATATGCAGTGCAGTCTATATCTGTGTGTCTATATGCATGTATGTATTTTATTCCAAGATATTCTCTGCAAATAAAATACATTTCTAAGAGATATAGAATTTGACATTTCTAAGAGATATTGTTCCCTACTGGATGCCCTTACTAAAGGAAAATGTCAAAATGCTAAAAAAAAAATCTGGACCCTGGAGTGCTAACCAACTGTCAAGCAAAGAATTGTTTAAATTTCCAAACCAGTTAACAATGTGCAATGGTTTGGGCTTTAAAAATGTATTTAAAAAAATACCCACAGGGAGGAATCAAGGTTGGGTTATTTTTTGTTTGTTTGTTTGTTTGTTTTTCTAATGAAAGTCCTTCACTGTATTCCAGCTGTTAAACTAAAATGACACATATTGGGAATGTAAGCTAAATACCAGGGTCAGTCTTTTGACAGCATTGTAGTGGCACAAAGAGATCTAAAAGACCCTAACATTTGACACGCAGCATGACATCCATTAGAATAATGGCTGTAAAAGACCTATCTCAATACTCACAGACCTATCTCAATACTTTTTCAATTCCTGCTCAACGGACAAATCTGTGGGGGAAAGGACATGTGCAGGAATGGAGAACCTCCAGTCTACAGTCCACATCTGGATCCATCCCCCTTAAATTTTATCCTCTGTACTTCTCCCATGGACATTATTAATGTGGCCCTCTATTAATATGGTCTGCTGGCATGGCATGCTGGATTGAGTCAGTAGCCACTGCTGCTGTCACATAATGGTAGCGCCAGCTTTCGTACCACAGGGATGATTGACTCCTGCTATCAAGCTCACATGGATGCCGCTCATTGAAGACTGACATTGCTTTTAGATGAGGGCGCTGAAAGTGTCTCCAGAGCTACGAGTTAAGAGAGAAGTCGCTTCGCGCTGCCAGAAGTGACATGCTCCCTGTTGCCAGCAACGGCAGCTGCTGAAGACGCGGCGCTTTGCAGAGGTGCATTCTGGAGACCTCAATTTTCAGGTCTCCAGAACGCACCTCTGCAAAGTGTTGCGTCTCCAGCTGCAGCCGTTGCCAGAAACGGGGAGCACGTTACTTCCGGCAGTGTGGCGTGGCTTCTCTCTTAACGCGCGGCTCCAGAAGCACTTTCAGCGCCCTTATCCAAAAGCGGTGTAAGCCTTCTACCTGTGATCATAGAATCAAAGCGTTGGAAGTGACCTCATAGGTCATCTAGTTCAACCCCATGGTGGTTGCAGGAAATCTGCAGCTACCACATTCATGACAGATGGCTGTCTAGCCTCTGTTTGAAACCTCCAGTGAAGAAGAGCCCACCACCTCCCTAGGCAAACAGCTCTTACCATTAGGAACTTCTTCCTAAAGTTAACCAAAATCTACTTTCTTGTCGTTTAAGCCCATTATTTCTAGTCTTGACTTCAGGGGCAGGAGAGAACAAATCTTTGTTCTTTGTGACAGCCCTTCAGGTAGTGGAAGATGGCTATAATGTCTCACTTTAGTCTTCTCTTCTCTAAGCTAAATATATCCATTTCCTTCAACCTTTCCTCAGAGAACTTGGTATCCAGACCCCTGACCATCTTTGCCACTCTGACCTACCTCTGAACCTGTTCCAATTTGTTGATGTCCTTCTTAAAGTGCAGTATCCAGTAATGGACACAGTAGTCCAGATGCAGTCTGATCAGTGCAGAATAGACTGGTACTATTACTTCTGATGACTTTGAAACTATACTTCTGCTAATGCAGCCTCTAACTGCATCAGCCTTTTTTGCAGCTGCATCACACTGGTGACTCATGTTCAGTTTGTGATCAGCTACAATCCCCAAATTCTATTCACATGTATTGCTGCCAAGCCAGGTATCTCCCATCCTATAGTTGTACATTTGATCTTTCTTACCTAAATACAGAACTTTACATTTAGCTCTGTTGAACTTCATTTTCCTAGTTTCAGCACTTTTTCCCAACTTATCAAGATCATTTTGAATTTCATTTCTACCTTTAAAGGTGTTAGCTATCCCTCCCAGTTTTGTTTCATCCACATATTTAATAAGTATTCCCTCTACTTATTCATCCAAGTCATTAATAAAAATGTTGAACAGTACAGGGGCCAAGGACAGAGCTCTGCGGCACCCCGCTTGACACCTCCCTCCAGATAGATAAGGAGCCATCGATGAGCACATTCTTTAACCAGATATAAATCCACCTATTATCATCTAGCCCACATTTTACCAGCTTCTCAACAAGGATATCATAGGGGATTCTATGCTTTGCTGAAATGAAGATATATTTCATCCACAGTATTCCCATGATCCACTAAACTAGTAATTCAATCAAAAAAGGAGATAAGCTTAGTGTGGCATAGGGCTGAAGTGGCAAGTCCTTTTTCTGCTGCACTATTTCATTCCACCATTTCGGAATAGCCCGTGACTTTCTGCGGCTTTTCCACCAGCATTCCACTAATTCTGCCAGCATTACACTAGTTCAGAAGCATTGGAACAATCTCAGAAACTGTTGGAAAAAACATTGTTCCGCTACTTCACAGTGCCGGCAGAAACTGCGGAAGATAGAAACTGTCGTACCAAACATTGTTCTGCTATTTTTGCAGCAGGTTTAAGTAGTAGAAGTAACTAAATGAAAGTACCAGAATGAATGTCTCTATTGCACCATGCCACTCGTGGAAGAGCTTTTTCTATCAGAAAAAGCTACCGCAGTGGCTTGCTGTTTCAGCCCTAGTCTGGCATGACTTTTTCTTGACAAATCCATGCTGGCTTCTAGTAATCACTGAATTGTTTTCTAGATGCTTACAGACTGATGTCTTTGCAATTTTGTCTAGTATCTTTCCAGGTATTGATGTCAGCTGTGACCAGCCTAATAGCCTATAGGCTTTTAGTTTCCTGGATCATCCTTTCCCCCCTTTTTGAACATAGGGACAACATTTGTCCATCTCCAATCTTCCAGCACCTCACCCATTCTCCAATAGTTCTCAAAGATAATGCATGAGTTTAGCACAGGGCTCCTGTAAGACAGCTCAACCTCTCAGACCAGAGTGATGTGGCAGATTAGCTCTCACTGAACTCTGACTAACTCAGCCCCATCAGAATGTAGTATTAGTTATTAAGTACGAATTACTAATTAATTACTAATTATTAATTATTAATTATTACCTCCCCCTGCTGACAAAGCAGGTCAGGGCAGCTAAAAAGTACAAAAGATAAAAATACAATATAAATATAATAAATATAAACATAAAACAATACAGTCCACCAAAGAATAAACAAAAGAAACCCCACCCTAGCCCTCATCCCTCCCCATCTCCCTCACAGAAAGCCTGGCAGAACAGCCAGGTCTTACATTGTTGGCAAAAGGAGGGGAGATCTGGGGCCACCCGGGCCTCCATTGGAAGGGAGTTCCACAGCCTAGGTGTGGCCACTGAGAATGCCCCCTCCATAGTCACCTCTCTGGGCCACTTGGGAAACTTCAAGACAGACACTCCCGGCAGACAGCAGGGATCGATGCAGAAGCTGGGCGGGGGGGTAAGGCGATCCCGTGGATATGTGGGGTGCAGGTGACATAGGACTTTATTAATAATAATAATAATAATAATAATAATAATAAAATATTTATTGAGTCAGCCGAGGTCATATCAAATATCAAAAAATAGGACTTTATAGGTAAGCACCAACACCTTGAATCAGGCTCAGAAGATTTTATTTTCAGCCTGTGCCGAGCTTGGAGCATTGGTGTAATGTGGTCACAGTGACCTGTCCCATAGTCATATTTGTTCAGTAAGCACATTCAGTAATTTTTCTAGATTTGTGTTCTGTTCCAAATCTAAGGAAGTTGGGGTCTTGTGTGAAATGGTTGTGCAGCTGACCTTTTAACACACTAATTTTTATTCTACAGCCCCATCTGTTAGGGGCCTCTAATCATATAGCTTCTGGGTCTTGTTTAGCTGGGCTCCCTAAAATTGAGGCCCTGTGGGCCTTTGTTTTATGCCAGTGCTTCATATGATTATTTCAAGTTTATTCATGAATCTCATGTATTGGAGAACTCCTGTGTTGGCAGTGGTCCCCAACACATAGGACCTGGGGTGTAGTGTGCTGTGGTACCATGTTTTGGCATTTTTTGGCACACTTTGCCATTTGTTGGACCATGGGTCACCGTCACATTCAAATGCATCCTCCAGATGTTAGCATGGACCATTACCTGGTCCGTGGTGGTGTTAGCCCAGGTTCTGACTCAGAACCATCCTCAGGTCAAAGTTCAGGCTTAACGTCACCACCGACCGGGTAATATTTGTTCAGTGGCCAGGCCAAGTCCCAGCTGGAGTGATGGCTCCCACCACCAGTCAGAGCAGTCTGTGGTGGCGGCGGGAGGTGTCACGTCAGAAGGCACCCCCTGTGTGGTTTTACAGTCTGCTCATCCCTGGATCCAGCAAAGCTTATATTGCTATACTAATTACTGAAATGCAGTACAGCACTCACAAGTACTTAGACTGTGCCATTCAATTGTTACAAGGCTATATAGTTTACGGTGGGAAGAGAAAATAGAAGTAGCTTTTGTTTGAGTGAAATACTTTATGTTAAAAGTGTACTTTAAAGCATATAATTTAGATTATGAAAAGTAGAAATTATGATGTTTTCACAAGGGTGACAGGAAATAAGGACAGCTTTTAAGATACAATATTAATTTGTGGTCTGGCAAATTGTTGCTTAGGGATTGTCATTCAAACCCACCTAATCACTCGATTTAATGATAGGAGATGCACTATACACAAAGAATAAAATCCTGGTTGTATTGAAGCCAGTTTCCATTGGGAAAGTGGAGCCAGGATTTCACTTACACAGCAGTCTACATTGATAACATCTTACTTGAGAGGATTAATTATAGGTTGGAAAACCACTTTTTTAAAAGGGAACAATAAATTACTATCTTTAGACAAAGAACAATTTTCTGTTTTGAAAAAGCCATCCATTATGTAGACTAGTACACACAAACAGCCATATTCTGAACTCTCAACTCCTGCTGGTGATTATTTACTTGTACAATAAGTCTATCGAGTTCAGTGACATTGCCACAAGGAACTGGTTTACAATTGGAGGAATGAGTTCAAAACTTGTTCCAGAGAAGGAAAATGCATGAACCAAGTTATGGATACGGTTTTCTTTCTGCCTCTTTTCAATATATAGAATTCTGTTTCAAGTATATACAGTTCCACATGAACAAGTGTGTGTCATTCAAGTGTGTGGTTGAAAACACTCTTCATACATGAAAATTTACAGTATAAGTAACACCCATAATTTAAAGTAAAAATACCCCATGTCTCCCAAATAAATTGTGCAAGGAATCCTGGTGATTCTGTTGTATTCCCTTCCCCTTGCCTCTGGAAGGACAACTGTACTGTATCTCCATCCATATTTAAGCTATTGGAGACTGCAGCATCAGAATCTAATGAATCCACAGTCACACTGGTGGGTATTTGGGGACTCTTAAGTAAGCTTTTACCAGTTTCTAAAGCCTGGATGGTTTAATCAGTTTATTAGTGTTTTCAGACGTTACTGGCGGCTGGTTCACCACAGTGGATTCCCGGTGGGGGTGAACAAAACAACCACCCCC
>QEPC01003440.1:339267-350740 GCA_003113815.1 Sphenodon punctatus
GATCTCATCAATGATGGGAACCACCACATCCACTGCCCACCCCACCATCATTACCTCCATTTTGTTGGGATTCAACTTCAATTGGCTCGCCCTCATCCAATCCCCAACAGCCACCAGACATCAGGTAAGCACCATACTGCCGGATCTGGGTCAGATGAAAAAAAGAGGTAGAGTTGGGTGTCATCAACATATTGATAACATTGCACCCCATACTGTCTCACGACCTTGCCGAATGGTTGCATATACACGTTGAACAAGAGCCGGGACAGAATAGAATCTTGCTGGAAACCACACGTGAGGTACTGCAGAGATTATGAACAATCCCCAAGTACCACATGTTGAGTCCTCCCAGCTTATTGATGGCATCTCATTCTAAGCCTCTGTTCAATCTTGCCCAGTGGCCTCATATACACATTGAACAAGAAGGGAAGATGAGATGAAACTTTGTGATACTTCACAGGGGAGGTCCTGAGGAGATGATGAACAGCTACCAATGTTCATCTACAGGGACCTTCCTAACAGGAATGAATGGAATCACTCAAGAGCAGTACTGCAGCCCCCAGGCAGGTTCCACAGTTGTGTCAACACTTTACAATTAACTGTATTAAAGGTCACTGAATTGTTGAACAGGATTAGCAGGGTACATTTCCTCTGTTCATCTCCAGGTGCAGATTGTTGACCAAGGCCACAAGCACAGTCTCAGTACTATGCCTAGGATGAAAATCAGACTGAAATGAGTCCAGAAATTTAATAGCATCAATATTTGCTCAAAGCTGCTGGGCAGCCACCTGTTCAGTAACCTTCTGTAAAAAGACAGGTTAGAGAGAGGGTGATAAATGTTTCAAACTAACTAAATAAATGTTTGTTTGTTTGTTTGTGCACTGAAGAAGACTGAAAATTAATGAAGTCCTCTGTAAAAGTCTTGATATGCCAAATACATTTCCAAAGCATAAACTGCATTGCATTAAGTTCACTGAATCTTCACTCCCTTTTAGTTAAACTACAGTGAAACAAAAATCACTGAAAATGTTAAAGCAGAGTTGCAGACCAGGCTTTTCTCTTTCTGTCTTTCCCTCCCTACATCTCCCGCTCCCTATATTTATTCCTCTCTTGCTCTTTAAGTTACTCCTTGTCTTTTCTGCCCTTGGTGTCCATAATGTTTTTGTCACTGTACTCCACTGCCAAACAAATGGCCCTTTTCATCCAGATTTTATCCAGATCTATAGCGATAAAGGGCACTTTAAAGCATTGCATCAAATTAAAGTAGAAACAGTTCTCAAAATCACTTTTAACAGAGAGTGGTTCCCCAGGGGTACATCTCCACAGGATCAGACTCCTGGTTCCCTCTCAGTAGGGATGTGGAGTTTCCACAATCAGTTAGTCTCTAGGTTATTATCTCATACACAATTTATTTATAGTATAATAAGGTCTTCCAGTATAATAGCCTCATTAACGCTGGGCATTCAACCCCTCCAGCATCCCAGGTCCTAACTAGTCCCAACTCTACTAGATATTCAGTCCTCTGGTGGTCTACTTGGAGTTCTCCAGGACTTCTCCCAGGCTCAGATACCTGGGCTCCTCCAGGCTGTTCACAGTATTCGCCCTCCAGTCCCTTCAGTACTTTGGAGAGTGTAGAGTGGCGGGGTTTCTCAGCCAAACTCCAGGATCCAGGCTTCTCCTCAGCAGGACTTCAGTACCAGACAGCTCCCCTGCTGAATGCCTCCAGGAGATGTTGTCTGTTCAGCTCCCAGGCAGAGACTGAATCCCTCTCTGGCTTGCAGGAATGGGCGTGGTCAGTCTCAGGCTGGTCTCTTAGCTACAGGGCTTGCTAGAGCATGTGTATTAGGGATGGGCGAACGCGGTTCAGAAGTTCGGAGTTCGGCCCGAACTCGAACTGTTCGGACGACCGAACTCAAACCCAAACCCGAACGCGAACATACCGAACAAACCGAACACCGAACGGCGAAATGTCCGAACAGTTCGGTCAGTTCGGATCGTGTTCGGGTGGCAAAAAAAGGTTCACTGGCAGGTCAAACATTACAGGGAGGTGTCAGTCACTGAGGAGCAGACTTCCAGGCACCAGGGGTGGAGAGGCATGCAAGAAACGAAACTAATTATCTGCCTCCCCACTTCCCAACACCTTCTGAGCTAGTCACTGTTCCTGAGTAGGATTTTTAGATTGCTTTAAGTTTCATTTCACTTTTGTAATGAAATGAAACTTAAACCATAAACTGAAACCTTGTTTTATGCACTGTACAGACTCATTGAGTATGTAATGTATGTATTTCACTACAGACTCCTCTTCTATTTGTGAAGATTCCCCCCCGCATCCGATATATATTGGATGTATATATATGTATATATATCCATATATATATCCATATATATCCATATCCATATATATATATATATATATATGGATACATATATATATATATATATATGGATATGGATATGGGACGGGGGGACATATAGATAGATGAAGACAGTTGTAGGAGTTACCTTAGTGATAGTGTGATTTAGTTAGTGATTTAGTTTTAGTGTTTGTAGGAGTAGGTCTGTGTAGTTATTAGATAATCCATTTACTTCAGAGCATTTAGAATAGTTAATAGCGGTTAAATTTAGTGTAGACAGATATATATAATATTAGATTAAAAAAAAAACAAGAAAATCCCATATAAAAACCAAAAAACCAAATAAAGAACAAAAGAAAACCCAATAAAAAACCAAAAAAACATATAAAAAACAAAAAAAAACCCATAACAACACTTCCCGAACCGCTGAACGGACGAACCGAACAGCCGAACCGCCGAACCGAACAGCCAAACAGCCTAACCGAACAGCCTGTTCGGACAAACAAACCGAACATCCGAACCCGAACTTGGCGAAAGAACCGAACGAACGAACCGAACAAACACGAACCGAACGAACCGAACGGACCAACCGAACGCAGCCGAACCAAACGGACGAACCCGAACCGCGATCTGTTCGCCCATCCCTAATGTGTATACCCAGTGCTCAGGCTGGTGCGCACCCTCAGGGCTGGTTCTGCATTCTGCAATGCCCAGCGCCAGTGTCACTCCTCTTGAAACCCAGGATTAGCCCTCTTAAAGGGGAAGCAGCCCTGCAAGGCTGCTCTTTGCTGCACACTGAATAAAGAAGTCTCTATAGTCTCTTCTGTAAGAAACTAATAAGTAAAATATTTACAAAGTCTTCTTTGATAAACATGAAGTATGATATTAGCCCATTCACTGGACAAACTGGACAGTTGTTTGAGGCAACTCAACTGGAAGGTCAGCAAAATTGCTGTGATGGCTGCCTGAATATCTGACTGTGTTATAAAAGAAAATGATGAAAATGGTGTATAATAGTTTCCTTACAAGATAAAGCATTGAGTATCCAGGTTAAAGGCTCTTAGAAATAGAGCCACCCTGGAATGTGTATGCAATATTAAGTGCTTGTACTGTGGTTGCAAGAAAGGAATGTGTGGCAGTTTGTAGCCTCAGGCAGGACTAGCCCAAGTCCTAGCTGATAAATCCTTGCAGACAGATAAAAACTGGGACTGATCAGAGTTTGTCAAGACGCATGGACACAGAATTTGTACACATGTACAGTACAAAAATTGTGAAAAGAGATCACAAAATGGCATGCTGTTCTGCCCTCCCTTTGTTCCTCTTCTACTCTTCCTTTGCCTCTTCAGCTGCAAGTGCAATGGAGAAACCCTTCATCTGCCTTTGGCTCTGTGCTGTTACTGTTTGTTTCTCAGCTGCTATAGGACAGAGATGCTCAAGAGAGTTACGAGGTTGTTTTTTTTCTAGTTCAGCCAAATTCTCCATTCAGTTATCCACATGCAGTTCCATGGACACACATCCCAGCATTTTAAGTGGCCAAAGAAGAAGGACAAGCCCCCCACAGCAAATAAACCAATTCCCTCAATGAATACGCTCCACTCTTTTGCGCGCGTGCACACACACACACTTCCCAACATTCTAGTGCATGAAGAGGGGCAAAAATGTCTTGCTTATACAAGACACTCTCCACCCTCTTACCACCCATTATACATGTTACAGGGCACCCATAGGGCAACATTGCAGGCCTGCAATATGTATAGCGGGTGAGGGGGTAGTGGGTGTAGAGTGTCTCATGTGAAAATGTCGTTAGTTGCTTGTACTTCTGTCCTCTCCCCATTGTCCTCTCATGTATTTTTCTTGAGAGGCCAGGAAAGAGGTGGTTGAAGCTTAAATATGGTCTTTTTGTATATCTATTTACTGAAAGAGGGACAGTGAGACTCAGCACTCAAAGAGGAACTGTTCCTTCTAAATAGGCACTGTTGGAAGTAGGTTCACTGATGTCACTATGTGTTTGGACAAATGGGATTGCATTGCAGATAGAGCTGAAACAGGTACCTAATTTGGTATCAATGGGGTAATACCCACATTTTCAAGTAATTTGTCAGGTATTCAACAAGCTACCTGGTCACCGGAAAATGTTTCCAGTACCAATTTTTCATTTTTTCCAGTTACTGATCAGTGAGTTGGTAGGGGAAACTGAAAAATTGGGTCCATAAGTCAATATTTTGGTACCAGAAGTCAACAATCCAGGACATTCTGGGACATTAGGTACCCAAGTCAGTTCTAAATTGGGTACCAATTAGTACCCTGAATTTTCTGTTTGGTTTGGGTACTGGAAAGTTGATGGGTATACCTGTTTTTGCGGGAACAGATTTCAGCTCCAATTGTAAATGAGGGGAGAAAGGTAGTTTAATAATCTTATAAAACTTTTTCCACGATGGGGAGTCTTGTCTGGATTCAGCTGCAGTTGATTATGAATTATTAATTATTATTCATTACTATTTTTTATTTATATACTGTAAGTCATGCACCTAGCACTGTACAATCAGTAGTTGTAGACAGGTCCCTACCCTAAGGGGCTTACAATCTAAGGCTTCTTTTAGACGTGTGCAGCACACACACAGCATAAAATCATGCAGCGTGTAAAAATCTCACATGCGGGATTTAGACGCAACATTTCATGCATTAAAATTGGTCACGCATTCTTTTAAAACCACAAATTAAATACGTTGATGTTGGGGTATTTAATTTGCAGCTTTAAAAGAACACACAACTGGCTTTAACTTGCAAAATGTCACATCTAAATTCCGCATGCAGGATTTTTACACGTGGTGTGATTTTATGCCATGTGTGCACTGCACACATCTAAAAGCAGCCTAAGAGTGTCAAGGAAGGGCTGACAAGGAAGAGGTGAACATCAGGAAAGACAAGGATACATTTATGAGGTTGCAGATCCATGTGATTAACTTAGTTACAAGGAGGAGATTCTTACCACTCATGACGAGCCAGAGAAAGCCTGATGGAAGAGGTAGGTTTTCAGGAGAGACTTGAGAGTTGGAAGATAGAAGAACAAATGAATCCAGTGAGGGGGTTTCAGACATGGGGGGCAGCAAGAGAGAAAGGGCAAAGGCATTTAGGGGAGCATGAGAGTGGCAAGCAGAGGAGGGTGGGGGAAGAAGAGGAGTGAAGCTCCCAGGCAGGAGGGATCTAAGAGCAGAGAGATATGGGGGAGCAAGGCCATGAAGAGTTTTCAAGGTGAAGTCCAGGATCTTGTGTTGACTGAGTTCCCATAGGCTGAGACAATGTAAGGCACAGAAGAGGGACTGAAAGTGGTTAAAGCAATGGGCAAGGTGAATGACTTTGGCAGCAGAGTGTTGAATGGAGATGAGGGAGGTGAGATAACAGGGGATTAAGGAAGTTGGAGCAGTCAAGGCAAGAGATGACTAGAGCATGAACTAGAGTTTTTTCAGTAGCAACTGTAATATTATACAGAGTGAAGCAACAGGACTTGGTAACAGCCTGAGTCTGAAACTTAAATTAGAGGGATGAGTCAAAGATGAATCCCAGTCTAATTACCTGGGGGACAGGCTGGAAAGTGGCACCCTCAATGGAAACTGAGATGGAAGTAGGAGGGGAACACATTGGGGAATAAGATGAGGAGTTAGTTTTGGCCATAGTTTTGGCTTGATTTGGCTGTGAGACATCCAGGCAGAGATGTCAGTGAGACAGTAAACAATACAAATCTGGATGAAGGGGGAGGGCGTGGCAGTGGAGAGATACAGTTGTGTGTCATCAGCATACAGGTGATACTGGAAGTCGTGGGATTCAATGAGTTTACCTAGAGAACGAATATACAGGGAGAAGAGAAGAAGACCCAGGACAGAACCTTCAGGAGGGGAAGCAACATAAAGGAGGTGCCAGCTTGAGAAAAGTTGTAGGATTGGTTTGAGAGATACAAAGAGAACCAGTTGAGAATAGTCACAGAAACGAAGGGAGAATTCAATAGGAGGCCATGGTCGACAGTGTCAAAGGTAGCAGAGAGATCAAGGAGGACAAGTACAGAGTAGAAGCACTTAGACTTAGCTAAGAGAAGGTCATTGGTGATTTTGGCGAGGGCAGTCTCTGTCAAATGGAAAGGGTGGAAGTCTGATTGAAGGAGGTCAAGGGAGGAGTTAGAAGAGTGGAAATCAAACCAGTGTGTATAGAGAACTCGCTCCAGGAGCTTGGAAGCAACGGATAGGAAGAAAATGGGGTGATCGCTGGAAGTGTTGAAGGGTCAAAGGGTAGCCTGTTTAAGGATAGGGGAGAGAGTGGCATGTTTGTAACCCAATGGAAATGACCAAGTAGAGAGGGAGAGATTGATGATGTGCAGCACAGTGTGGGGAGGGGCAATCACCATTAGAAGGCGAGGGGATGGGATCAAGGAGGAAGGTGGAGGGTTTCGAAGAAGAGAGGAGGGAGGTGACCTCATCAAGAGCTCCTTGAGGGAAGGAGAAAAGGAGGGAAGCAGGAGGGGAAATAGCAGGGAAGGATATGGGCAAAAGAGAGGGTTTAGAAGCAATAGCAAAGTGGAGTTTATCAATCTTGTTGTTGAAAAAGGAGATAAGNTTCTCTCTCTCTCTGTGGCCATAGTGCAGGTGACAGCATGGGTGGCATTGTGTCTGTCTCTCCTTCAAGCAGTGAGTGGACTTTCTCTCTCTGTCTCTCTATCTCTTATTTCTCTCTCTCTCTCTTGGCAAGAACCTGGGTGGGCAGACAGGCACCTTGGAACGAGAGGCAGGAAGGTGGGCTGAGGCAGGCTTTGAGCTTGGTGGCAACCTGGGATACAGAACCCTTGGCACAGATAGTATATAGGCCTGGGGGCCATTGGAAGCATCTGTTTATTGATGCCATGGCATCATGGCACAGGCAGCATATAGGTCTGGCCTCAGGGCCATTGGCACTGGAAGAATCAGCCATTGGGGACCATGTTATAGAACCCTTGGCACGGACAGCATATAGGCCAATTCCTGGGGGCCATCTCCGTGAGCGGAATGACGGCAAATGGGAGGAGGTCTAGAGACTGAGGTGCGACAGGAAAGCAAGTAAAACTCCCCACCCACACCTATCTAAATACCCACATACAAAATAACTGTGACAGAGACAAAAACATATGGGTTTAACGTCACGTGACACCCCCCCCACGCCCCTGATTGTCACCCATTGGCATGACTTTGCTAATATGCATGCCTTGCGTGACATACTTTATTGATGGTTCCATGCACAGGAGCCATCAGCACCTTAAAGTCCAAGAGCATTGAGGTCCAGGCTAAGAATGATGAGGGGACAGGGGTAAGGGGGCTGGACAGGGGCATGTGCCTGCTGANAATGAGGGTGGGAATATTGTTGTTGGCAAGGAAAAAAGAAAGCCATGCATCAAAATCAGAGAGAAAAGAGAAGGGGATTCCTGGGGGGCAGTAGATGACAGCAATACAGAGGTGGAGGGGGGAGCCTCAAAGGAAGAGAAAGAGTGAGGAGTGACCAGGGGTTGGAATTTACAAGATTTGTGAAGGAGCAGGCCAGCACCACCACTCTGGCCATCAGAGCATGATGAGTGGATGATGGTGAGGCCACCAAGGGAGAGGGCAGCAGGAGTGGCAGTGTTTCAGGGTGGAATCCAGGTTTCTGTAAGGACAAGGAACTGGAGGGAAGAGATCATGAATGAATGGCACTTTCTGGATCGAGAGAAGAAGAGATCATGGATGAACTGTTCAGAACAGTGCTTTCTGGATGGTAGTGGGAGTGGAAGAGATCATGGATAAAGAGTGATTTCTTTCACCCTCATCTGGTCCACAACAGCAGTCAAGCACTAAGTAAGCACAGAGAACACAGGACCTGGGTCAGATGAAAAAGGGAGATGGAGTTGGGAACCATCAGTATATTGACTGCCTGCTATTTCCCTGAACCATGACAGGGCATACATTTGTTCATGCTACTCTTAAAACTGCTTCTATATACCAACAATTCTGACTTCTACTGCTTTTATATTATTGTGCTGCTGATAAGTTTATCTGTGCCTATATTAGTGTTTTGTGACTTGATATAGGACAAACTGTTATGTCGTTGTTGATGATTTTATTTGGTATTTTGTGTTGTGTGTTGTGTTTGGCCAGGACAAAAGTTGGTGCCGTATAATAAAATCAATCAATCAATATACCAACAAGTAGCCTTTTATAGATGCCTACTTAGCTATTCGCAGAGAGAACATATATTTTTTGTTATCTTAATGGTATCTTTGGAACACTGAGAACTGCTGTCTAAGCTTGTTAAATCTATCATGATATTTTGTTCTCCCATTCTCACTATATCTAGGCTGAATGAAGACTGGAGTAACAGAATTTCATGGGCATAGTACATCTAAGTAGACATGTTCAGAAGCAACAGAGAGGAAAGAGAGTCTGATCCTATGTGAGGGTAGGCTGAAAAAAAAATGGGTAAGTAAATCAGAGATAAGAGACAATTATAAGATAATGGTGCATTACTGGAGAATGCTTTTTACTGAACAAATATATAGAAAGTGAGCACTGGACAGGAACCAATCTGAGTAATACAAAACTAGTTAATAGCTGGAGCTAATGATGGGTAATTTATGTAAGATAACTTGTACAAACAAGTCAAAATTAACAATTTACTCAGGGTGCAATCTTCTATCTAATAAAATCAACGGCAAAACTGCCATTGACTTTGATCTTTCTGTCAGTTAATTTAACCCTTTCTCTTTTTTTATGAATCGTCATTCAATAATTTTTTTTAAATTGTTTACTATTTCAAATTGGTCATCAAAGTCTCACACAGTTATATGCATGATTGGTTACCTAGATCTTGTGGTTTCTCTTTCCAAACTGGACATTAAATTTCATAAGCCAACTTTACCAGAAAGAAACTTCATTTTGTCATAATGAAGCTCTTCAATTGCCAATTGCAATTGCCATTAAACAGGAAACACTATAAAAAGAAAATTATTTATTTATATTTATTATTATTAAATGAAATTTCTATAATAAACCTATCTCAGTTTGAGGGTCAGTTTGACTGTAGCCAACATACCTTTGGTAGTAAGAACATCAATAGAGGGAAAATATATCAAAGTAAATATTTATCAGAATTATTAGTGATTCATTTGATCCCTCTTGCTTTTCAGCCAACTCTAAAGTTGCACATTGTAAGAAAATATTAGTTAATCCTTTTGAGGTTGCAACAATGGGGTTGGGGAAAAGTAGAGAGTGGGGACATTCATCCATCTGTAAGGGTCACGGGACGATGGGTGTCCAGGACATGGGCAGACATGAGGGTTTAGAGATGACGGGGTTCAGGGTAGGGATGTGCAGTAACTCTCATTATCATTATTAAAATGTCATTTGTTTTCATTATATTTTGTTAATCTTTGTTATGATTTCGTTTTTACTTTCATTTTTTATTTGTGTTTTTCTGTTTTTTCCTATTAATTTGTAATAACAAATTGTTTTTGTTTCTATGTTCTTTCATTTTCATTATTCAATAACAAAAATGAAAAATCCCTATTTCATTTTCAATGTCATAATAACGAAAACAAAATGCACACCCCTAGTTTAGGATCAGGGCTGGAAGGCATGGCAGGAGGCCAGGCTGAGAGCAAGAATAAGGACTAAGGGAGGGAAACGACAAGGGAACTAGGGATAGGCGAACAGATCGTGGTTCGGGTTTGGCCATTAGGTTCAGCTGCGTTTGGTTCAGCTGTTCGGGTCGTTCTCCGGGGTCAGGTTCGGCCATTCTGTTTGGGTTCAGTTCAGGTTCGGCCGTTCGGAAAAAATTATCGCGCGAGCACGAGCAGGGCAGAAACCGGAAATTCGAGTGCGTGCGGAGCTATGTGGCGAGTGAGTGTGTGTTTGGCTAGGTGACTGTTTGGTTTGTGTGTTTTTACTGTGTTTGGGTGTGCTGTTGTTGTGGTGGTGGTTGGTGAGTATTGGTGTGTATTGTGGGTGACTGACTGTGTGTTTTTGGGTGTGTGTGATTAATTTTTTTTTTTTTTAAATGAAGAAAGCTGAGGTGCTTCTTCCCCGGCTGGGGCCAACTTGCCGCTTGAGGAGGAGGAGGAGGAGGAGGAACTAGAGGTCGCTACCCCTACTACACCTCCAGTGATGGTGCCTGGCTCCTCGGATGAGGAGCAAGCGGTGGTCTCAGGAGATACTGCTGCCAGGTTTGTAAACTTTTTTTTTACTTTGAGGACAAGAAAAGCTCTATCCATTAGAGCAAGGTCAATGGCGTGTGGGTGTGTGTGTGGGTGGTGGGCATCAGTCAGGCACAAACAGTGGGTATCAGCCAGTGGCAGTGGATGTATAGCAGAAAGGGAGGGTATGTAATGTGGGGTGGCTCTGGCACAAGCAGCACCCCCACCAAAACATGAGCCAGGGTAGCAAGGCTCTCCAGTCTCCAGTTGCCATCCCATTCCCTATGCACCCCCAAATAAGGGCAGGATTTGCACGTGCCAACCAGAACCTTTCTAGTTGTAATCCCTTCCCTAGCACCCCCTAGCACTCCAGTGAGGGCAGGATTTGCACGTGCTTTCTAGTTGGGAGGACTAGAGGCATCATCATCATAAATGCAGGATATTACTTTGGTGTTTTTAATGTGTTCCCATTTCAGAGAGGAATCGGATGCCGGCCCCAGCGCTGCTGCCAGAACCAGACCAAGGAGGAGGACCCCTAGGCAGAGGTCACCGCCATGGCCAGTGACACCCCCAGACATTCGGCGCCGGAAGTCAGATGTCTGGAGGTTTTACAACAAGGGTGACGGAATCACAACATGCAAGGTATGGCACGGGCACTGGAAGAACAGGGAATGAATTACCCTATGACCTCACCTGTTAGGAATGAAAGTGCCCTGCAGATAGAGATTGGCCACCCAGTCCACCCACTTGTGGAGACAGAATGCAGGCAGGGCTTGACAGACCATTGAACTGACACAGTATGGCACTTCTTATGTTCCTATCTTTTTCTGATCTTTTTAGCACTGCCACAAAATATTCCAGCGCCAGAGGTAGGAGACCACATCTGGGCTCATCACCCACATAGAACAGAGGCATGGCCTGAAAGTGAGGTGGCAGG
>QEPC01003448.1:5179-15964 GCA_003113815.1 Sphenodon punctatus
TCGGGTGGAGGCCAAATTAAGAACTATGGGAATTGATCCCCGAGCAATAGAGGTACTGGGATTCAAGGGTGCAAGAAAGCTGCTACTAACTAGGCTTTCAGATATTACTAGTCAGGAGGAGAGGGCTGCTTTAGGAGAGGTTAGAATATCAAGACCCTATGGATTGTTGGCCAATAACTCAGGTGCCCCCATGCAGTACCTGGGACATGGCTTCCCTGGTAAGTTCAGGAGGCCATTTATGCTTGCGAGGCTTAATGCGTTTCCATCTGCCGTTACAGAGGGCCGGTATAGGGGCACTCCAATGGCGGAACGTTTATGCTCCTGTAGGTTGAGCGTCATTGAATCCTTGGAGCATATTTTTTTTGATTGCCCCCAATATACTCTAATCCAGGACAAATACGTGCAACCTTTGATAGCAGGCTCACCAGGGAGAACGCCCAGAGTGCTAGTTAAATTCTTACTTGAAGATTGCTCTTTGGTGATATCCACTACCATTGCTAAGTTTCTCTGGAGAGTCTACTTGGGTAAACTTAGCATGAAGCCTTTAGCTAGCCTTTTGGGTGGCCAAGTGGTGCCAAGATCCCCGAATTAAATAACCTGAGTAAGCCTTGAGGCGCCGCTGGGAGACAACTAGCAATATTGATACTAACATTCCGGATACGTGCTTATGGACTAGATGTTTAGTCGACTTTAACATCACACAGGTTATTATGTGCAGGATGGTGGGCTGCTACCCCAGTGTTCTTTGTCTTTCCACTACAGATGGGTAGTTGTATATTTCTCTGGTATGACATTTGATAATGTACTATTTATTATAAAATTATAAAATTGTGATTATTATTTTTTAATACTCTTGTATATTGTGAGTGATTTTATTTTTTGTGGTTTTATATTCACTTATTTTATTGATTTCGTGCGTGTTTTGTTTTCTTTGCAATGACTTTATTGTCAAGCAATAAATATTATTATTGTTATTATAATAAAAGTGGTGACTCTGGGGCTGTTCCTACCTTATAGATTTTATCCTCAGGAATAATAAAAGAACTAAAGTCACTAGTTCATGTGACAACGTTAGTTTAAAACAGAAATGACACTGATAGCCAATTAAACCAAACTTTTTATTGTTCTTCCTTCCAAATGTCTAGATGGTCTCCTGCTTTCGAGCATGGGCAAAAGCAGGAAAACACGATACATTGGTCCTCACAGGAGTCCCCAAACTCAGGTTTTCAGAAGGCTTTAAAAAGTCAGAGTTTACCTGAAACAAAAAGTAAAAAACACAGCTCAGGTCCTGTGTCTGTTTACCTTCTGGGGCATCCCTTGTCCTCATCCCCAAATCACCACAACTTACCAGAGATCTTCTGGAGCCTTCTCAGGACTATCCATGGCAATCTCAGGCTCTTTCGTGGTGGTCTCCTCCATTTCCATGGTTTCCTTGTTTGTCATGGGGCTCCCCTCAATTTCCAGGGGCTCCTCTCTTGTCTCTGGGTTCTCTGCTGTACAAAGACTTCTTATAAACTCCATGGGGCTCCTGAGCTTAAACCTAGCCATATACCCTGATCCGCCGAGGTAATTCATAGCTCCTTCTTGTACAACCCCCGTAGAAGCACTCTGCCTCTGCCCGTGGTTACACTGAGCCTAAAGACTGCCCAGGAATTTTCACCAAATTCAGGTTGTGTACCTTCTCTGGGAAGTAGAAAGCCCAGATCCCTAAAATGATAAAACCCATGCCTAGTGGTCCATCTCACTCTCCTGAGTTCATAGAGGCATTACTTGGCCCTCTTGTAAGCCCAGACTCAGCCGTAAGGACCTTGTGGGTTCAGGTAGTTCCCTGTCCCAGAAGTATTAGCTGTTTCTATGTCACTTCTTCTTACCACATCACTTCCTCCTACCACATCACTTCTGCTTGAAGGTGGGACTTCTGGGCCAGGGGAGAGGCAGGGAGGGCAGGACTTTTGGGCCAGGGAACAGGCGACAAGGGCAGGATGTCCGGTGACATAGCACCCCACATGACCTGTCAAACTGATAATGAGTTGTGTACCCTTCTCTATGTGGTCCAAATGGTAACACAAGATGTTTATGAATGTTTCCAAGAAAAATCACTCACACTGAATTCTCTGGAATAGGTCAGGCATCGTGGAGAGTGCACCCTGTTCAGGTTGGTAGAAATAAGGAAGAGATCTCCTAGTTATCTCTAGGACAATACTAATTTGATTTTGTTCTGAATCTGGACTGTTTATTTTAGATTTTGTATTTGTTTACCTTTATTTTGTTTTGCATTATATGTTTTAACATTTATGTGTCAATGTCTTATGAGAGAGAGACAAAGTGGTTCGAATGATGATGATATCTTGTATTGGACCAACTGCTGGTGGAAATAAGCAAGCTTTCAGGCCACACAGGGACATTCCTCAGGTATATATATGATTTATTGTATTGTAAATAACTTGTTGTACTTTACTTGTTGTAAACTGCCACCTCAGATAAGTATCTGTCAACAGGTGAAAACAAATGTGATGGCGGCAAGGTGCTTCCCTGGGCCAGGCCACTCAGCCACCACTCCTTGGGTTGGTGGAAGGGCTGTTCACATAAGCAGCCCTCCCCCTACCCCGTAACCCAGGTATGTTACAGGTACTTGAATGCCAGAAAGGACAGGACTCCTGGGCCAATGCTGCTCAGCAGGTTCAGGCCTCAGGAAGAGCTGCCACCAAACAGCTGATGGGGGCACTCCTGGGGCCCCCCATCAGCTGTTTGGTGTGCACACCCAGCCTGCCAAGTAGCTGATTGGGGGTGTTCCTGCCCCCCCCCCCCCTTAAGCTGTCTGGTGCGCTCATCTGGCCGACCAAATAGCTGGTTGTGGGGCACTCCTGGGGGCCTCCCCATCAGCTGTTTGGTGTATTCACTTGCCTGTCAAACAGCTGATTGGGGGTGCTCCTGAGGGCCTCTCCATCAGCTGTTTGGTGTGTGCACCTGACCCTCCAAACAGCTGATGTGTGCATGCTCCTCCAGCCCCCCGCCCCATCAGCTATTGAGGTCAGGCTGCACATGCTCCTTCAGACCCCCACAATCATTGTTCAGTGGGGCTGGGGTAAGTGATCAACTGTTTGGCAGGGCTGGGGTAAGTGCTGGAGTCCAAGCCTCTGACCTCACCACAAGGCAGCGCTTGACAGGTACGAAACAGATGGGAGGAAGACTGTTTGGTTGCTTTAGTTTGGGCTGTGTTTCTGACCGCCGTCACCTGATGCATCCTGTAGCAGCTGGCAGCCCACTCTGGGGGTAGTGGGCAAACATCTGGAGGCGACAGACCACACATCTGGCTATCATGGGCTAACGTCACATTTGTTTTCACCCAATCTCAGATTGGGTCTAATATCAGATCAGACTAACCAGGCGTTGAAACTTGCAATATGGACATAAAACAAAATATACTCTTGGATATCTTCTGCTGAGTATGGAGTGTGTGTGTGTGTATGTATGTATGTATGTATGAGAGAGAGAGAGGGTGCCTCATTGCCAAAGCATATTAAAAACTCGATTTTTCACTGGGATTTTCACATCCACAGATATGTTCCATCAAATTTCCACCACTGGAGGGCAGCCACATATAAAATACATCTAGGAATCTGGGAAAAACAGCCCTGGACTCTTAAGAAAGAGAGGCTAAACTCAGAAAGTCAAGTGCATTAAGAGATGGTGTTTTCCTAAGAAAAAAAAAGCTAATTTCTTAGGATTTTCTCATTTTTTCTTTCAGCTGAGGAAGAAAAGAAAAAGCATAATGTGTAGCCTGGTGCTCTCATTAACAGATGAGAGATTAGCCCACTGCAGTCTGGGGTCTCTCCGTGGAGCCTGTGTGTAGCTGTCACTTGCAGGTTCCACACGACAAATAGCACAGACTGGCAGCATTGCGCTCTGCCCCCAACCCTCCTAACACACAGACACAGAAATCCCTAGGTACAGGAAGCCACCCCCGCTGTGGTCTTCATATTTGTTCTTGTTTATTTTAGCTTTTTGGAGCACCTTTAAGGAGTGCTCTAAAAAGCACAAGTAACCAGGCACAGCACCCGAACAGACTCCAGTCTCACTCCAGACCACTCTTGGCACGCCACTTGGAACTCTATGGTCCTGGTGGACATAGATGCACATTGAAGCTGCATACACCCTAACAGATGAGAGGTGGCCATGTGGGCATGCCTTAGTCAGCCTTCGCCCACATGATGGGCCACATTCGGCAGGATGCCGCTGTGAGTGGGGACTGTGGGGTGGGGGAGTGGCAGTTGTGGGTGAACATCTGGCAGCCATGCATCTGATATGGGCCACTGTCTTGTCTGTTAACACCCAAAAACATGTCATCAAGGGAGCCTGGCTTTTTTTCAGCCCTCACCTACAGTTATCAAGTTAGCCACCATGGGAGAGGAACAGGTGGCCACAAAGTGGGGAAAATCACTTGGTAATTTTTGCTGCCTTTGCTCCAGGAAAGAATAACTAAATCAACGCAGCAAATAAGCAAACAAGCTGGACAAATAAATTGATCTAATCCACTGCCGGGGTGGGGGGATGAGGGAGTCAAGAAATAACCAAAATGAGTTTGACATAGTAAAAAATGTTTTTTTTAAAAATCTTGCCTATGAAGTGTAGGGAGGGAGCGTGGGAGGCCTGGTTGCCTGTGAAATCACCTGCCTGAAATCCTATGAATCTGATTTAGTCTTGAGAGAGACACACAGCAATGGACGTCTTGCACTATGTCACTGTAATAGAAACAGGTAACAAACAAGCAAACCCAGGTAGCTTTCTCATTTTGTACAAGGGGTGCTGCTGAAATTTGCTACACAAATTCCAATAGTTGGGGTTACTGCAACATGTTAAACATCCTATAATTATCCAGAGTACATTTAGATTTTGTTGTTTAAATTTCTCTTTCTGTTAGCAGCTACAAAATCTTAAAGTCCTCGTTGGGTCAGTCTCTGTTAAATGGGGCTCCGTCATTTCACCCACTGGGAGCTCTGGCCCATGCTAGCAGCAGCAGCACTGCCTGGGTTCATCGTACATAAGGCAGGGTCAGGGGTGGGAATTATTTTTATTCTGTTGGTTTATTTTAATATTTTTTTTAAAAAAACCAACCCACTCAGATTCTTCCAATGATTTTTTTGACCTTTGTACCTTAAAAGTCACTTAAATCCCACTGCACAAATCATATGACGTGTACAAACACAACCTGTGATTTATTCCACTTCTTCCTTACACGGACTATATAATAGATCAGTTTAGTTTTTTAAATAAAAAATTGCCAGATCCTGTGTGCCTACAAGTGGAGAGGCAGAGAAAGCACTATAATTATTATAATTGGACTCCAAAGCTGTATTTTCCTCACATGCCTAGTGGCTCTTCCTATGCTGAAGAACTTGGGAGAGGCACCATTTTCCCACAGGCACAATGATTATCTGACAGGGGGAATAATTCTGAAGCCACAAATCCCAATAAAAAAGTAAACAAACAAATCCATATTGATCAGGCTTTCTTGTTAAGCTGCTTAAGAACTACCGTGTAGTCTCCCATCAGAGCTGGAGCGGTGTCCTCAATCAGTCCCAGGCCGCTTGTTTGGACAAACTTCCACCCTTGCTACTCTATTAACCAGGTTGACTCGATTTGCCGTTTATTCGATGTATTTATCGTTATTAATATTAAAATTGTCACTGTAATGATCAAACACTGACTCAGGGCTGAGGGGAAGCAGGTGAATAGTCAAGATTTTTATTTCCAGGATTGGAAAGTCAGGAGCGTTTATTCCAATATCCTTTAGAAGTCGTGATTCTTGTGCTTGGATTCATGTTGGCTTGAAGATTTTCCCACCACTCAAAAAGGTTTGCCAGTATGTTTGCGTCTCTGGGTCCGTCTCCAGACACCTTAACGGCCAACGCCCCCAGGGCTCCCAATGTCAGGGAGGGCAGCAGGTATGGGAAATCCTCCAATCAACTCCTCCCGCGGCTTGCTGGTCTCCTGAAGCGCTCGGCTGCTCGCCCGGAGTCGGAGCGCGTTCCCAACTGGAGTTCCTTATCCGGAAAGTCGGGGAGCAAGAAGGAGTCAAGTGCTGGCTCGGGTGGGTAAAAAAGAGGGGCTACGGAGAAGGCGGCGTCCTCTTTAAAGGGAGCGGGAGCTGCAGCCGCGATCTCCCAGCTCCCGCTCCCACAGGCTGCGCCTGATTGGCGAGAACGCCTCAAGCCCCCGAGGTCGTGACATCAGCAGGAGCGGAGCCACAAAAAGCAAAGAAAGCAGCCGTCCCCTCAGAGCGCGGCGGGGTTCCCCAGCGCTACGCACTCGCCAGCCGGCCCCGACGGGAGATGTCGCTCGGGGGCTGAAGAGGATACAAGGGGCAGAGGAAGCGAGACTCCCAGCCTGGGGCACGATCTGGCAGGATGCGTCCAAGGCGGGCTGGGCGCTGCCGAGCGGCTGCTCCTGCTGTCTCTCTGCTTCTCAGCCGGGCGAGATTTGGGGGCATCCCCGAGTAATGCGGGGTCTGCAGCCCGAGAGCAGCGCCCAGGTACCCGTCCCCAGCCTTCTCCATATCGCCGCGGACTATGGGCGGCCCCTCCTCAAGGCACAGGGACAACCAGGCACTCCGCCGGGGCTGAGCGCGGGGTCGGCTTTCCGCGAATCTCCTCTTCCTGGCCCGGCCCGGCGCGGTCCCCAGCCGGGAACTAGAGCCCCAGCCCTGGCTATTTCCATGTGGAGTTCGGTTCAATGGACGCGCCCCAGCACGCCGCTGCCTAGGCGATCAGCGGGCTCCCGAGGGTAGCCAGGGCTCCTTCCGCACCTGCCGGGGGGGCGCCGAGCTCCGCCTCAGTGCAGCTCTTTCCTCCTGGCTGAAGAGCCGGGAACGATGCGGTGCACCGACCGCGGTCGCCTGGTCTGCGTGGGGTCGCCTTCTCCTCGGGAAAGCGCCTCTGTCTTGTCTCCCCGCACCTGGGAGTGTTGGTGCCGTTTCCCCAGTCCCAGCCTATAGCTTCTCCCCCGGGGGCCAGACCGCCGGGCTCCCAGCTACACGGGGCGGAGGGCTGCGCACAGGTGCCCCCTGTCCGGTGGGGTCTGCGCCCTGAGCCGCCCTCTCCTCTCTCTGCAGGCTGATGACCATGGTGGCGGGAGCCCACGCCATGCTGCTGGCGCTGCTGCTCTCCCAGGTGCTGCTGCTGCTGGGCGGCCTGGTCCCTGAGCCGGGCCGGGCCCGGAGGAGGCTCAGCCGCGCCGGCCAGCCCTCTGCCGAGCTCCTGAGCCAGTTCGAGCTGCGCCTGCTCCACATGTTCGGGCTGCAGCAGAGGCCCAGTCCCAGCAACAGCGCCATCGTCCCGCCCTACATGCTGGAGCTGTACCGCCAGCACACCGGCCCCCAGCCTGCCGCTGCCATGGGCTACGCGCTGGAGAGAGCCACCAGTCGAGCCAACACCATCCGCAGTTTCCACCACGAAGGTAAGTGCCTGGTTGGGGGCAGGGTGCTTCGGCTGGGAAAGAGCGGGGTTTAGGGTTGTGTGCGGGTGGGGGACGTTTGGTGCGTGTCTGGTCTGCCAGGACTTCCCCGAGTAGCCGGGAAGCTACCAATGTCTGAGGAATAGCAAGTCCCTGATTAAAGGAAAGTTTGTTCTCTTGACCTTTTTAGGCACTTCTTCAGCCCTGTCTTCCTCCCAGCGCATTTTTTCTTCGTGTGTGGTTACAAATTGGGTCCAATTAGGATTCTTATTACAGATTAGCTTTCATTTTTGAAGGCTAAGTACCAGAAAATTTAAAATTGATTAGGGTTTCTTTGGGATGGTTCTAATCTGGTGATACTCGTGAGATCAATTCAGCAGAGTGGTATTGTTTCCACAATGACTTTTTGTACTCTGTTAAAACCTGAGAGGTTTAGCATAGTCCTAAAATAGGCATTGGAAAACCAGACTGAAAAAGTTCTCGCAGAACTATCCCTCTGACTTCACCTGCCTTCAGGTGGCATAGTCATCCTTTGCATTTAGAATAGAGTGTGAATACGTATTTGTTGAGCTGATGTGTTTTGGGATTAAAGCTGCCCCGAGCGGCCATTGGCAGGAGGGTGTAAGGTAGAAATAGAATGAAGTAAAATAAATAAATAAAATGAAGAATATAAAGGTGATTAGTACTTGCCCTGTTGTTTTCCCATTCATCTATTTCACATGAATGTTTGTGGAAAGCTTTTGTGTCAAAGTTAATTGAAGTGAATTGCTTCCTATAGTATAGTATAAAACACTGGAACTATAAATTCTATTTGTTACTTCTTGCTGTCTAGTTACTCTTCTAATTGTAAATTGCATGTTGTGTGTATCTTAAGAAATATCAATGATATTTCTTCCAGGTCACCATCTTGCTGCACCTGCACACATGTGCTTTTTCCTTTTGAAATGAATTTCTCTTGTTCAGTGCTATAGCATCTCCTTTAAAAAAACAAAACAAAATAGTTCTTAGGCTTATAACCCCCCCTATGCATTTCTAGAATAAGATCCTCAGCACAGTTATTTTATTGTTTAAATTTAATGTGGCTTAAGTAGCTCTACAGCCAGAGCAAGTGGCCTGCTTGTTGCACATTCTGGGTTTGTAAAAGATTTTCAGAACCTGTAAATAACTCCTAGCTATTAGTTTTAAGTGGTAGTTGTAGTCTCATATAAAATTGAATGTAAGTAATATTTATTAACTGTCATTGACCAAAAATAAAATTGAATGAAAACAGACAGGAAATATTAAAGGGAGAGCAGTGATTGAATAAAAATTATTAGGATTTAATAATGTTGGACTCTAAAGGAAACAGCCTAGTATCAGTGGTTATGCTGCCTAATATGAAGCTTTATAATGAGGCAGGAGATTAACGGTGAAATTTAACCTTGCACTGTGGCTTGTGCTGTTCAGTGTGTAAAAGTAATCTTTGAACAATGAAAGGGGAAAATGCAGTGCATGGTTTAATAATGTTGAAACACTTCTAAATGTAAAACCTCTCTAAAGTTTTAATACAATGTATTAAATTATATAGACAAGGTAAAACTCTTCAACTCTAGTAATCCTGAAACAACAACAACAACAAAACCTATTGTACATTCTTCTAAAAAGAAGCTTTCCTGACTAAGGAAACGTTTAGTAACTATCTCTGAACATACAACTCTGAACATGTTCTTGATCCTGCAGTGTTTAGATGAGTAATCTTTACTCATGCCAGAGTATTACTATCAATGGGATTAATCATCGGATGAAGGGTTAGTTATGTGCTTTTTTCTTTTTTTTTATCTTCTATCTTGACAATACATATCCTCATTTGTCCAGCATTATGTACAAGTAAATTGCATGCTGAAGTGTTGTGCTAGACTTAGCTGGGCCCCTACTCTTTCACAGTGAGAGACTTCAGGTAAAAACAGAAGTTATACTGGGCTGCTGCGTCCCGAATTCACCGGCAGCCTTGGTAGACATGGTGCACACTGGGCCATGGCCCCAAGCAAATATGTGCCTGGCCTGAGGGCAAGGAGAATGGGAAATGTGTGACTGGCCGCCCCCATACTGTGTCCAGCACCCTGCTCCCTACCATGATGGGCAGTCATGACGGCCAGCCACAGTTGCCTGTCATGGCAGATCTGGCCCAGACTGGCACACAGGCCTGAGAACATAAATGCAATCCCAGGGCAGTTCCCTTTGGCCCAATCAGGTAGACCCTAACCTGGGCTGTGACCTTGGTCATGGCACAAAGGACCAATGGAAGTTTTACCATTGACTTCAATGCGCTCAGGACTGCAACCTGAGAGTGCTTCACGCAAGAGAGACTCCCTTCCACTCATTTCCCCCGCACGTTATATTTTATTTATTATTTATTTATATTTATTTAAAAACTTCCAGCCTTATGGCAGCTCCAGGCGGCTTACAAAACATTTTAAAACAATTAAAAATACAGGAAGGGGGCATACCCTCGACCTGATCTTCAGTTCTGGCCTTGAGGCGGGGGGTCCAGTAGTGGGGGAGGTTAGGGCAGTTCCCTTGTCATGGACGGACCATTATCTCCTGCAGGCCAGTCTCTCAGTGCACCCCCCTCCAGAAGGGGAATGGGCCAGATAGGATGGTCCGCCCTCGGAGGCTGATGGAACCTCAGCGGTTCCAAGAGGTCCTGAGGGAGTTAACCTTGGACCTGGACGGTAACTCTGTCGATGAGCTGGTCCAGCATTGGAACAGCTTGCTGGAGGAGGCCATTGACAGGGTGGCTCCAAGACGCCCTCTGCCTCAGTCGCATCAATGCAGGGCTCCTTGGTTTACTGAGGGGCTGCGGTGTATGAAACGTGTAGGCAGGAGGCTGTAGCGACGCTGGCGTCGGACTCGATCTGACTCCGACCGACTTCTCCATAGGGCCCATTTGTGGTCCTATGTTGAGGCTGTGAGGACAGCAAGGAAGGAGTTCCTTGCTGTCCTCATAGCGTCTGCGAAGTCACGCCCGGCGGAGCTGTTTCGGGTGGTGAAGGGGCTGGTCAGTCCAGTCCCCCTCCGCCTGGATGGTGTCAGACTCGATCTGACTCCGACCGACTTCTCCATAGGGCCCATTTGTGGTCCTATGTTGAGGCTGTGAGGACAGCAAGGAAGGAGTTCCTTGCTGTCCTCATAGCGTCTGCGAAGTCACGCCTGGTGGAGCTGTTTCGGGTGGTGAAGGGGCTGGTCAGTCCAGTCCCCCTCCGCCTGGATGGTGTCAGACTCGATCTGACTCCGACCGACTTCTCCATAGGGCCCATTTGTGGTCCTATGTTGAGACTGTGAGGACAGCAAGGA
>QEPC01003448.1:16779-33522 GCA_003113815.1 Sphenodon punctatus
TGGATGTGGCAGAGCAGACTGAAGCTCAGCCCCGATAAGATGGAGGTGATGGTGGTGGGGAGAGCGAGGGAGGTGATTGGGGGGGTTCGCCCTCCTATAGCTCAGCAGGTTTGGAGTCTGGGGGTGGTATTGGACACGGACCTCTGCCTGGAGCAGCAGGTGGAGATAGTTGAGAGGGCTGCCTTTTGCCAGCTGTGTCTGGTGCGGAGGCTGCGCCCATACGTCTCCGGCCCGGACCTGGCCTCCCTCATCCATGCCTTCGTCACCTCGAGGCTGGACTACTGCAATGTGCTCTACATGGGGCTGCCCTTGTTCCTAGTTCGGAGGCTGCAGCTAGTGCAGAATGCGGCAGGCCAACTCCTTTCGGGGATGGGCTGTTGGGAGCACATAACACCAGTGCCCTGGACTCTGCACTGGTTGCCAGTAGCGTGCCGAGCCCAGTTCAAGGTTTTAGTATTAATCTATAAGGCCCTTCACGGTCTGGGCCCCTCGTACCTCAGGGACTGCCTCGCCCTCCGTGCCCCAGAGCAGTTCCTTCGGTCTGCCAGGGGTGCCTTCTTGGAGGTCCCCCGTGTTAAGCGGGGGGCCACAATGGAGAGGGTATTCTCAGTAGCCGGGCCACGCCTTTGGAACTCCCTCACGGAGGAAGCTCACCTGGCCCCAGCTGGGAGCAAGGCGAGCTTACTCTGGGAGGAAGTTCCACAGCCATGGTGCGGTCACCGAGAACGCCCTCTCCATCGTGGCCCCCTAGTTCACCCGGGGGACCTCCAGGAAGGCACCCCTGGCAGACCGCAGAGGTCGCCCCACAGTGATAGGAGGGGCCCTGACCATGTAGGGCTTTAAAGGTCAAAACCAGCACCTTGAATTGGACCCAAAACGCTATAGGCAGCCAGAGCAGCGCCTGGAGCACAGGTGTAATGTGCTCCCTACAACTCGTCCCTTTAATGTGTAAAAGAACTAAGTCACAGGATACACCAGGTGCAATGTGCATTAACTCCCCAAAAATTAAGCCACAAAACCTCGTTTAACAATGGGTCTAAATCCATCACCCACATTTCTCGTAATGTTTAAAGGGATTACCCACCTATCAATCCACCTTAATTGCTGCAGGAGGGGATAGCAGTGATTTTCACTCACTCAGGGCATCCCCCACTGCCTGTCTGGTTGGGACAATAAGTTGACAAGAACCCCTCCCCCCCCCCCCAATAATAATGGGATTCCTATTAGTGGCCAGGGCAGATGGTAACTTTTGAAAAAAGGAGGGAGGTTTTGAAGGGGTACACATGCTGGAAACAATTAAAATAAGCGAATGTGAACTCATGTAAGAGAGTATAGGTGGAAAAAGAATCTTGTGTGAATGCAGCATATGACCGCAATCCAGGAAAGTCCAATGTCAGCACAAGGGGCTTTGTGTTGGTGCAGGGCCAAAGAACCACAAGCGGATGGAGGGGTTTATGTGTGGGCGTAGGCAGAAACTGTGCTCCACTGGCCCGATGGCCACACTCCCTTCGTATCCTTGTCCCCAGTGCCGGCGGTGGAGTGGGGAGCATTGCCCATGAAAGGTGTACACAATCCCAGGGCATGCCCCACAGGGCTGGTGGACATCCCAACAAGAACCTCCCCACCCCCAGCAAACCGACCTGCTGTGCTTGTGGGGATTTACACCTGCCCATAGCAGAAGCTGCTGCACGCTGGTCCGGACAGTCCCTGAACCCGGCCCACAGCACTTGCCCTTGATTGCGAGAGCCCTGCACAGTTCCCCGTGTGACCCGGCTCCCGTCCCAGCACCGTAGCACATAGAGAGGTATGGGAGGGGCAGTGTCTCACGGGGGACTGTCCAGGGGTCTCGCGATCGAGGGTGAGTGCTGTGGGTTGGGTTTGGGGACTGCCTGGGCTGGCATGTAGCAGCTTCTGAGGGTCAGAGCACACCCGCCAGCCCCCCTTCCTGCTGCTTCTTCCATTGCCCTGCCTCCTCTAGCTGCTTCCTGCATGGTGCAGGGACTGAACCAGATGTCACGCCATGGCTGCTGGCACCCCAGAGCTAGCCGATGGTGCAGCTTTCACTGGTGCAGAAGAAAGTTGGATCATGGTCTGAGGAGAATATTTACCAAAACTGAAAATCGCACTCCAGGAAGTCTCTCTCTCTCTTTTTTTTAAGAGACCGTAGCTTGCTAATTGTCAGTAGTGTGCTCCATGAACGACATGCATCTAAAATGCAAACGTATTATCTTCTAGCAAAGAAGAGAGATGCATTTCTCTTTGAAATATCCCACAATCATTTTTGATCTGTAGGTGGGGAGGGAATGAATGGAAATCTGTAAGATGTT
Organism: Sphenodon punctatus; assembly: GCA_003113815.1. Classification (NCBI taxonomy): domain Eukaryota; kingdom Metazoa; phylum Chordata; class Lepidosauria; order Sphenodontia; family Sphenodontidae; genus Sphenodon; species Sphenodon punctatus. The sequence goes on from QEPC01003448.1 coordinate 19,107, forward strand.
ATTCTACCTTGTATTTAAACAAATTTTATGTTGCTTCACTGTTGTATCATGCATTGGGTCTCGGCAGAAAAAATAGATCAGTGTGAATGCCCTCGTTTTGAAAGACCTTTTAGTAAAATATTATGATGGGCTCTGTAAAATGTCATTTCAGATGTTGAGTTCATAATCTCTAATTAGGACATACATGCTCTGGATAGATACAAACCTTAATAGTGGAGTAATGTTTTTGGAATGGAACTTAAGGGGTTGTCATAAAACCATACTTAAAAACAGGTTTCCTCCATAAATGCAATAATTTCTCTCCGTCCTTAGTGAATTTTAATTACACAATATAGGCCTTCACTAAGTACAGTGCTAAAATCTTTTTGCTAATGACCTTGAATTGCATAGTAATGCCTCATGTTTAATTGTTATTACAACCATCTGGAATTCACAATGCAACAGTATTGGATCAAAAGGCATGACAATAGGTATCTTTAGACAAACACCTCCCCATCTATTATCCACCCCTCACCCCCCCCTATCATGCATGTTGCAGTGCTGCATAGGGTGCGGCATGGTGGGAGGGTAATGGGTGTGGAGGTGCATGTCTAAAAACACCTAATAAATCCAGCATTCTAACTTCATGTTTCACATACTGGCATAAACAGAGGAAGAGAAACTTTTAAAGAGGCTTTCAAATTTGTATATCACATGTGTTGAATGTCTATTACATCATTTGACAGTTACCCGCACCAGAGTAATTCAGGTTTCATCTTCTGTCTTGGTTACTGATTGCATTTTGTTTTCACTTTTTAATCAAATTAGAAGCTCTAGAAGAACTGCCAGAAACAAGTGGGAAAACAAGTGGGAAAACAGCACGGCGTTTCTTCTTTAATTTAACTTCCATCCCTAATGAGGAGCTTATCACTTCAGCTGAACTTCAGATTTTTCGGAAGCAGGCTCAAGAAGCCTTTGATAATGGAAACAGCTGCCAGCACCGTATTAATATTTATGAAATTCTACAACTAGCCACAGACACTTCCAAAGACCCTGTCATAAGACTCTTGGACACTAGGTTGGTGCATCATAATGCAAGCAAATGGGAAACCTTTGATGTAACACCAGCTGTAATGAGGTGGATTGCACATGGACAACCTAATTGTGGGTTTGCGGTAGAGGTGGATCACTTAGACAATGAGAGCAGTGTCTCCAAGCGGCACGTTAGGATTAGCAGGTCGTTGCATCAGGATGAAAATAGCTGGTCTCGGATAAGGCCATTATTAGTAACGTTTGGCCATGATGGCAAGGGACACCCTCTCCACAAAAGATGGAAGCGGCAAGCAAAACGTAAACAGCGCAAACGCCACAAATCTAGTTGTAAAAGACATCCTTTATATGTGGACTTCAATGATGTGGGGTGGAATGACTGGATAGTTGCTCCACCAGGTTATAGTTCCTTCTACTGCCATGGGGAATGCCCTTTCCCACTGGCAGATCATCTGAACTCAACAAATCATGCCATTGTTCAGACTCTAGTAAACTCAGTGAATTCTAAAATCCCCAAGGCTTGCTGTGTACCAACAGAACTCAGTGCTATCTCCATGCTCTACCTTGATGAAAATGAAAAAGTTGTATTGAAGAACTATCAAGATATGGTTGTGGAGGGTTGTGGGTGCCGCTGACACAGGAAAAGAAGTGAGATAAATACAAAAAAGTTGACACTTTAATATTTCCCAATGAAGACTTTATTTATGTAATAATAAAATGGAAAGAAGCAACTATTTTGAAAATATATTTATGTCTACAGAAAAAAGTTGGAAAAACAAATATTTTAATCAGAGTTATTCCTTCAGAGATTTTAAACATATTTTAGTTGTACATTTTATATGGGATTAATCCCCAGCACATGAAGTATAAAGGTCAGATTCTTATTTTGTATTTATTACTATTATAACCACTTCATAGAAGAATAGTTATTTTGTATTTATGTGTAATCAAAAAGAAAAATATAGGGTTTTGTACATAATTTTAAAAAACTGTAGTTTGTATTTAAGTTCAAAAATGTACATGGAAGGTTACTATAGCAAAGGTGCATAGCACATTTGCTTTCTGCAGTGCTACTGTTAAGATCACAAGTTCAAGTCCAGAAAAAAAAGTGGCTAATCCACCCTGCTGACTCTCAAGATTATATTGTACAATTCTCAGGAATGCTTCAGGGTGGGCTACCCAGTCCATGAGAACTGGTATCCTCTGTATGTGGAACATTTGGATAAGAACCAGACATGCTGATCTAGTATAAATACTGGTATTCCCAACTAACTTGCGGAATGACTACAAAGGGGGCGAGAGAAATCTTTTAGGGGAAAAAGTTTGTATCATTTTCTTCTTACAGAAAAATTGTGTTCTCCCGCTCTTTAAATAGTTTTCCTATTGAAATACTTCTCTTGGCCAAATGTTAAATAAAATATGAGACTTCTTTATCTTTTGTGGTTATATATGCCTACAAAGGAATAACAATCTCATTTATTACCAGCCCCTCTCCAACAATGGGAGTAAAACCATTTGTTTCTTTTTAAATAAATAAATAAATAAATAAATAAATAAATTTTTATAGTAAGTTACTTTTCAAAGATTGTCTTCCTACACCTAACTTCTATTCTTGATGTGAGAGTAGCTTGCTTTCCTTCCCAGGATTTTGCGTTTGAAAGGTTTAACATTTGGAGGGGGTGGGGGAATTAAAGCTACTTTTGGATTATAAAAAATCTGTGACACTTTAATTTCTGAGTTTGGTTTCATTTTTATAAACTTCACAAGGATAACTCTCTTTTGTTTGCTTTTATGTGAAGGAGTGCAAGGAGCTGATAATTCGCATTTGACAAGGAAGGCATTATGTTGTACACTAAAAGAGCTTTAGTGTAGCAATTTGTGGAAAAAACATGTAAAACATGATATAAGGATGCAGATGTCTGATTACTTGTAGCATTTGAAGTCCTGCCAAATATTAGAATAGGAAAGTAGCTGAAATTAGCTTCTTGTAGTAAAACAGCAACTTAAACTGAAGTTAAGGGCAGACTAAATTCAGTTTTTAGTTTACTTATGGTAAGTGCTTATATACATTCAGAATCTTTAAGTTTGCACATCTGTAGAACTGGCCATAGGACATTGGGTATTTTCAGACGTTACGAGATTACGCTCAATCACAGTGAACCACGGTCAATCCCGCGGTGGGGCCAAAGCGCCCTGAACGTCTGTTCAGCGGCTGCCAGATGTTCACCACAGTCAATACCCACATGGGGTCAAAATCAACCACGCTTCTGGAGCTCCCCGCTGGACCATCCCCGAAAGCATGGTCAAAGAGATTCCTGACGGGAACCAACAAAAAGTAACGTCTGGCCAGCAACCACTTACCGGAATCAAAGGAAATGATTCCCAGCCGGGGACAAAGCACGCAGTGTCACTGCCAGGCAACCAGCAACAACACAGGCCGCAGAGGGAGAGTTAAAGGGCACACAGCAGCAGGGGGATGGGGCGGGATGGAGTGAGGCGGAAGGGAGAGGCGAGTGGAGGGTGAGAGAGCAAGGGAGGAGGAGGAGGTGGAGGAGGCGGCGGTAGAGGCGCAGGCGGGGGAGGAGGCGGTCGTGCTGCACCTGGAGGTGGTGGAGGGACAGCAGCAGCAGCAGCCGGGACGGGCTGATCCGGCGCCTTCTGGGTGTTTTGACCACGGCCGGGAATCGGCGTCACATCTGTTGCGCTTCCCCAGCCCGTGATCTGCCGGCTTGATTCCCTGCCGTGGTCCCGGTCCCGGCACATCTGTTCGGGACTTTTTTTGGCCACAGGGGGTGGTTATTCGGTAAACCCCCGCTGGGAATCCACTGTGGTGAATCAGGACCACGCAACGTCTGAAATCACTCATTGGGTATTTTCAGACGATACGTTGGCTGTTGGCCCCGTACCGGCACCAACGGCTTTGTTCCCCGCCGGGGTCACCCCGTAACGGCACAACAGACGTTCTGGGGGGATCCCGGCGGGGAAAGTGGGAGGGCCCGGGGCCGCGCGGCGCAACGTGCGGCCCCCTCCACGCACCCCAGCCGCCCGCCCTCCGAGGAGACGGGCGGGCGGCGGGGCCAATGCGGCCGCCGCGTCCGGCTGCTCGTGCCACGGCCCGGGATCCCACCGGGGATCCCGGGCCGTGGCACGCGGCCAGACGTTACTTTTCCTTGGCCACGGCCCGGGGTCCGTCTGACCACGCTTCCCGGGACCTTCCCCCGGCTAGCCCGGGAAGCGTGGTTCAAACGAACCCCATGTGGGTATTGACCGTGGCCAACATCTGGCGCGCCGTGAACAGACGTACGGGACACGGTGACCACAGGTGGGTATTCACCGTGGTTCACCGTGTTCGCGTAACGTCTGAAATCACCCATTGATTCTGTGATATTATACTCCAGCAACTTTGAAAGTAGTTGTAGAAAAGCAAAACCCAATAAAAGGTGTGCCATTTTAAAGCATGGGGAATAATGTCTGATACCAGGCAGTCCTTATATAGATCATTAGGACTGTCTGCAAGAAGTATAGTACAATAGCAGTACAAACAAATCTCTTTTGACCAAATGATACTTTAGAACAAATTTTATTTTTATAGAAACGTGTGTATGAATGTTTAAACAAGTTTGTTTACCTCTACCTCATCTGTACACTTTTTTTGTGCAGGAGAGGAAGAAATATTTTTACCACCCTTCTTTTGTGAAGCTGGAATTTTTTTTAGGTTGTGTTAACTTCTCTAGCATGGTAAGAGTTAAATCACACTTGCTGTATCTTAGCAATATCAATTAAGATGCTTTTAAACAGCAGTCCTTGCCTACATAATTTGGCTTTGTTTTACCTTGAGAAAGCTTGATTATTTTTTCCCTCTTATTTGTAATTAATGGTCTCAAACTTTACCAGCTGGAGTTAACTTCCAGTTGTCTTTTAAAAGTACCAATCTAATTATTAATTTAAATACTTTTAAGGTCTTCATCAGAACCCTTCAAATAATAACAATAGATAGTTTTGACAGAACAGGCATATCCATTTCACGCACATTAAAATATTCTACAAACATTTAATCATGAAGGATGTCTGTCAGATATTTGAGTGGATCATATATGAGTTGAATGATGGGGAGTTACATTACATGGTCTTTACTGTTGCAGTAGTAGTACTGAAGAATTCTCAAATGGTTGCTGCAGCAGTTAGTCTTAAAGCCACTTTTAGATGTGCATGGCGAACACGCTGCATAAAGTCACGCTGTGTGTAAATATCCTGTGTGTGTGATTTAGATGCGACATTTCCCGTGTTAAAGCCAGTCGTACATTCTTTTAAAGCCACAAATTAAATCTCTCTTCATCGAGGTATTTAATTTGCGGCTTTTGAAAGAACGCGTGACCAGCTTTAATGTGCGAAATGTCACGTCTAAATCCCACCAGGGATATTTACACGTGGCGTGATTTTATGCAGCGAGTTTGCCGCGCACGTATAAAAGCAGTCTTGAAGTGCAGATCTATACAAGAATAACTGTGCTCATTGGTAAGGCAGACTATAGCGTCTGAGCCAAAGCAGATTCCCATTAAAATCAATGAGCTTTGAAGCTGACTCTAAATTCTCATTTAGATTTTAATCCTTGTCTGTTTGATATATCCAAAGCTTTAAAAAAGATATTGACTTAGAATCATAGAACGTTGGAGTTGGAAGGGACCCTGAAAGTCATCAAGACTAACCCCTTGCTTGGATGCAGTATGACTACAACTGTAGTGTTGGTGTAGGGACTGGACACGATGACCCTTGAGGTCCCTTCCAGCTGACTCGACAACCTCCCTGACAGATGACTGTCCAGTGACAACCTCCAGTGACAGAGAGCCTATTACCTTTCTGTTGAGACAACTCCTTAGACAACTGACAACTTGCCAGTAAATCAAACACAACTTACCATTAGATTTTTGGTTAAATATTAGTATAAATGTGTTATCTTCCTGTAATTTGAGCCCATTATTTCCAGGTTTGCCATCTGTAAGAGTGAAGACCAGTTCCTCTAGATATGTGGAGACTACTGTCATGCCTCTCCTTAATCTTCTCTTTGCTATGACCAGTTTTCCCTGCTTTCAACCAGTTTTTTCAGTCTTTCCTTGTAAGATTTGCTTTCCAGACCCTTTAACATCTGTTATCTTTCTCTGAACCCACTCCAGTTTGTCCATGTCCTGTTTAAAATGATGTGCCCAATAGTGGATATTCCAGGTGAGGTCTGACCAATGCTGAATAGAGTGGAATCCTTACCTTCTCTGTCTTGCAGGCAGTGCCTCTGTTAATACAGCTAAAAATTGCATTAGCCCCCCCCCTTTTTTTTTTTTGCAGCCACATCACATTGCTGACTTGCGTTCAGTTTGTGATCAACTACAGTCCTTAGATTTGTTTCATGCATGCTGCTGCCAACCCAAGTATCCCCCATCTTATACTTGTGCATTTGGTTTGTCTTCCCTAAACACAGAACTTTACATTTTTCTGTTAAATTTCATTATAGACTGACAAGCTCCGCTCTGTATTTAAGGCCAGCTTGTATCCTTTGTTTTATTGCATGAACATTCTATTGCTTATAAAATTATAATAGTCACGTATGTCTGAAATTTGGCAGAGAGAATTGCTTGGGTTTTCTCAATCCAAATTTTATGTAAATTGATTCAAAACAAAAGTTACCGGAGTTTGAAAATTGGAATAATACTTGGGTTTTTCCTGTGTGTTTCAGATCTTTGTGTATTTGCTTGAAAGTGTACTTTAAGAAATATTTTGTGAGGTGTCGTTCTTCTGGAAAACTCAAGGGTGAAATTCACGTGCCTGCTTTTTTATTTTTCAAAATCTGTCTGGTAGTTGTAAAGTTATAGGGCTTTGAATTTCCCATGTTAGCTAATGGGAGTGTAATGTCTCATAGTGACATCTGAAAAGTTTTGAACAACTGAGAGAGTTGCTTTTAAAGTTATTAGAAACTTTGGGTTCTTGGTGTAGAGGTTTTAGAAAATTCATTTGTGCATTGTATGCCGTTTTTTCATTTATAGCTTGAAAATAGATGGTGTATTTTTGATAAAGTTTTGAAGTCCCCATTCTATCCTATGGATAGAACACAATCTTGAATGCATGCGCATTGCCATCAGCTGGCCAGCAGAGGCAACTGGAAGTTAGCAGGCAGCAGGGAAAATGGTGGCTGATCCCAGACTTCAGGAGGTTGTAAGGCAGGTTGTGCAAGGGTGGTGGCAATGGACAAAGAACCGGCTGGGAGTGCGGGGAGGCTGCAGGGGGTGGGTTCTGGGGACTACAGCTTTAAACTGCGGTGCTCCCAGGCAGCTCTGGGCAGTTTATAGATGAGCAAGGCCCTTCCCCTCCCTAGCGCACTTCCGGCTGAGATATGCTCTGGTGGGGAGTGAGAGTGGAGAGCTGCTCAGCTGTGTGGGGGTTGGGTGATGTGAGAATGAGTTGCTACTGTATGTGTGTGGGGGAGGGCAGAGTGAGGGGCTGCGTATTTAAAAGCATGCTGCTAAGCATCTGTTATCTTACTCATTATTCTCTATGGAAAAATTGGAATTTGTTCTATTCTGGTACGGGAAAATGCAGATGATGTATCATAACACTTTCTCTTCTCTAATCACCCAGTGTTGCACATAACCTTCAAATTCCTCTGCAGAGCACATTGCTATTTAATTTGCTCTTCCTCCTTCCTGGTCCCTTTCACTTGTCACCTCAGTGAAGCTAAAATCCATAGTAAGTTTGCTTAAAGTTCAGGCTCATGTGAAGTTGGGTTTACTTATAGAAACCTTGTTTGCTGCAGTGAAGAAACCACTGACTCTGGAGTAGTACAGCAAGCACCAATATTTCAGCTGTTCTAAACTGCCAATGAGGCTTTCATTCATGTCATTGGCTTTGAGGCCTGGGCATGAAAGTCACTTTTGTATTATCTATATGTATGAAACGGGTATTGACCTGTACTACATTTACACTAGTAGTAAGGCAGAACTACTCTGCCTTACTACTAGAAGTGAGCAGTTATTGAACTATTTTCCTAAATGTTTGTTTATTGATTTCAGGAGACATATAATTATCTCATGGCAGCTTGATGTTGATGTTAATGAAGATAAGGGAACAAAATGTATGAAATGTTTTCAATAGTTACTGCAGAATTTCAAGAACTGTTTTATATTTCCTGGCAGTGCAGATCTGGTTCAATGGTTTGTTTTTATTGTCTGAGTGTAAACCTCTCTTTAGCTGCTGTGTGGAAATTCTACTCTCATCCTGCATTACACACTTCTTATTACTCACTCACTGCTTTTATTTCTACCATCTGCAATTGGAGCTCTTCTGTTTCAGCTACATTCAAAATGCTTCTATGCGTTACAAATTAAGACACTTCTCCTTAGCTTTCCCTTTAAACAAAAATCCCCCATGATGTCTACATTGTTTTTCTCTGTTTTGGGTGGAGTCTCTTGTAGTTTTTGGTTGCTACATGGTTTCTGTAGTAACAGCTATACACACACACACACACACACACACACACACACACATCAAGATCGAAAAGGCATTTTAAAAGATGCCATATCTTGTCTGAAGTATTGTTATGTATAGGAATGTTTAGTTTCTTCAAAGCTTCCTTTCCCCTTTCAACAGAGTAGACTGCTGCTATGACAGAAGGATTTGTGGTGTCCTTACAATAAGTGCGTACATGAGAACCTCAAACTTGTTCCCAACCGATTATGCTGTTCTAAATAATGTTAAAACCCAAAGGTATTAAAATGTTGTTTTAAGAGGTAATAAATTGTTGCTTGTTTCTTTAGTTTTATAGAAACTAATTGCTATAACAAGTGTCTTCAATAAATTCTCTGACCTTTATACTAGTTTTAAAAGAAAATTCTAGATTTTGTAACAGTTTCTTTAAAAGCATAGTTTTGCTCTATTGTACACTTTGTCAAAGACATTTTAAGGCTGCTATAAAATTACAAGATCACATTTATGGCAAATATTACATAGCATACTAGCTCTATTTGGAAACCTAGCTAATTGCAGAAACGTAGTACATTGACCAGACGCTTTACTAGCTAGTGCTACTGAAAATATCTGGCACATGGGCCCAGGAAGCAAATACTACTAAGCAACAACTCATTCATAATGACAATGTGCTCTATGTTATGGCTGACAAAGTGTGAACTTCTGATTCTTCCTCATTTGTTTTAACTGTTAACAAGAGAAGTTAATCTGAAATTTAGCACTTGATTTTCAAAAGAAATGCAGAATGTACAGAAAAGTGTTTCTGGGCACTGTTCCTTGGTATTGGCACTATGTGGAGCGGGCTTGCTGCTTTCTCTGGGAGGTGGAGTGAGGGGGTACCAGGGCCAGTAGGCAGGCTATTTTTGAGTTTGTGCCCACATCTCATTCATGTCCTTGTTCAACTGTTCGAGCATGCTGTCTAACCACTCAAATTACTGCCACAAGCAGGCCCAGTTTCAATCCTCTCACTGGACCTCACATGGTCCAGGTGAGCCTCGGTAGGTGCAGGCTTGTGCTCAGCCGCATTCTGCCATAGCAGCTGCTTATGTCTACTGGCCATGCCCTGTACAGGGTCATGGATCTTATCTGCTTGCTGTCCAGTTTTTCCCAAGCAGTTCCTTAGCCAAATTCTCTCTGCAGACCTGTAAGTTGTACTGCTGCTGAACACTTTTAACAGGGGGTTCCATGCATTCCCATTGCAGTGGACCTATAGCCAGGCCCATGTGAAATGCTGTGAAATGCAGATTCTGCGTGGAATCTGGGCCAGGTGCCCACAGAAATAGGTGGGTCCAGTGGTATCAGCACACGCAAGCACATTGCAATAGTCTAATCTTGAAGTGATGAATGCATGAATAACTCTGGCCAGGTCGGAGTCCGAGATATATGGGCAGAGCCTTTTCACCAGATGTAATTTAAATATTTATTTATTTATTTATTTATTTGAGGCCCCCTCCTGCCACAGTAGCGCAGGGTGGCTCACAGCATCTTAAAAACAATATGCTGCAACTTAAAAACACTAAAAAACAGCAATAAAACCTACAAGAAAGCATAAAAAACCACCACCCATCACCTGTCTCCCCCACCAAAAGCCTGGCGGAACAGCCAGGTCTTACATTGGGTATTTTCAGACGTTACGTGGTCAATGTCAACCACAGACAATTCCCTGTGGTGACTTGGACCACGTAACGTCTGTTGGGGGGAACGGATGTTCCCCTCCAGATGTTACCACGGCGGGGAATCACATTCACCACGCGAGCGGCCGAAGTGGTGGGACCGGAGGCTGTTGCGTGGTGAAGGCGATTCCCCGCCGTGGTGACCCCCGCCGTCATGTCTGGACGGCGGCCACGGCCCGGAATCCCTGCAGGGATTCCGGCCCGTGGCCATAGCGGGCGAGTGCTGCAGCGGAATTGGCCACGGCGGCCGCCCGTCTCCCCAGAGGACGGGCGGCGGGGAGCGTGGAGGGGGCGGGGCTGTGCGGCCACACATTGCAGCGCGTGGCCCCGCCCCCTCCCCGATTCCCCACCGAGATCCCCCGGCACGTCTGTTAGGGCATTACGGGTCATCCCGGCGGGGGATGAATTCATTGATTTCGTGATGGGGCCAGTTGGCCTCGTCATGTCGGAAAACACCCTGTGTCTTCAGAAAGAGGGGAGGTCCGGGGACAGGCAAACCTCCGTTGGGAGGGAGTTCCACAAATGCCATGCAGCCACCGAGAATGCTCTCTGCATAGTAGCCACCCGGGATACCCTGGAGACCCTGAGGAGGGTGCTCCCAGCTGACCACAGGGGTCGATCCAAAACCTGGAGGCTGAGGTGATCCTGCAGATTGGCAAAAGGCCACATCCAACATCTGGGAATCCAGGCTTCGCACAGATGGAACCAATAGAGGATGAATACCCCCAACAACGGGGGCAACCTCCTCCCCCCAGATCACTGAGCCCCACCCCAGCATTACATCTGTTTTATCAGGATTGAGTTTCAGTCGCCTCGATCTCATCCAATCCCCCACAACTGGGGGATCTCATCCAATCCCCCACAACTCGTTGCCAAACACTGGGACGGCAACGAGACAGCAGGGTTGAAAATGAAAGATACAACTGGGTGCCAGGAGCACCCGCTGGGTGCCTTAAAGCATCTACTTTGGACACATGTGCACAGTCCTTCCTCCGTGGAGGCATGCTGACCTACAACTCCCAGCATGGCTGAAGGGAGAAAAGATGTGCACACAGATGTGCACCAGAATTCCATGCTTTAAAGTCCCCAGCTTCAGTGGCTAACTCCAAGGTTCGCTTAGGAGACCCGGTGTCTGGGGGGCAGCACAGTGGCAGTTGGTGGGTTTTGAGGCTGGTGGGGCAGTGGGCGGGTTGAACATACCGCTGGTGGCAAAGACGGCAGTAGGCCAGCAAGCCAACGGTAGGCAGATCTGGGACAACGGTAGGCCTGCTGGGGAGGAATGGGGCTGCTTGGGAGACACTGATGAAAATGAGGGTGGGGGTTAACAGGGCTGGGGGGTTAATGGGGCTTCAACAGAGCTGTAACAGTGAAGCATGTTTTGGGGGCCAAGTGGAATTCCTCGCTGCTGCTTTTGTGCTGTGCTAAGACTTCACATAATATGGTTCAGTTGGTTTAAGATCTGGCTTGCTTTTGCTTGTTCTGTGTTTGTGTTTGCATGTGCACTATTGGTTTCTCCTGCTCCTCTCCCAAACCCCTCAAGCATGTGCAAAGGCCATGACCATTTTCTGGTGCCCCACTGGCCATGGCTGCTTTTGGTTAAAATTAGTCTCTTTCTTGGCTGTTTTTGACGTAAACTGTCTGCTTTCTGTTTTATGGGCGGGGACTTAGGGGCTTGGATGGAAGGATTTCCAATCTTTGCTGGAATGTTCCTTGCATTTTAAAATGACCCTGCCCTTTGCAGTTTGGTGGGATGTTGTGGCAGGCTTTTTCACTAATGGCTAGTCCTTGCATGACTGCTCCGTGTTTAGTTGCAGCAGAAGCTACCTCTTACATTGCAACAGAACTGTGTAGCATATTTTGGGGGACAAGTGGAAATCCCCGCTGCTGCTTTTATGGTGTGCTAAGGACTGCACATAACATGCTGCCTTAAGATGGTTTGCTTTGCTTGCTCTGTGTTTGCATGATGCATTGCTGCTTTACTTCTCCCCTCCCAAGCATGAGCAAAGAGGCCATTTTGTAAATTTGTGGGTCTACTGGTCATGGCTACTCTTTTTTTTTTTTTTAATGGTCACTTCACTGTTTCACTGCTGCTCCCTGCTGAAAAGTAGTTTCTGGCCTCTCTGCTTGTGACTGTGCCTGGGGTTTTGTTGAGAAACAGAAATGCATTGTTTAAATTTTGATGGGGCTGGTGTGGTGGCAACAGAGGTCTGCAACTGACCAAACTTCTTTAAAAGGCCTGTTTGCTTGGACAGGCATTTGACTGCCGGGGATATGGTGTGGGTACTGGGGATGCTGGTTTGGATGGATCTGATTTGGTGGCAATGCAGGCCCATAACGGGCCAAACTTTTAAAAAAGGCCCGTTTGCTTGGCCAGGCGTTTGGCTGCCAGGGATAAGGTATAACTACTAGGGATGCTGGTTTGGTGGCAATGCAGCCCTGAAACTGGCCAAACTTTTTAAAAAAGGTCTGTTTGCTTGGAAGGCATTTGGCTGCTGGGGATACAGTGTGGGTACTGGGGATGCTGATTTGGATGGGGAGTGTTTGTCTGCTATACAGGCCTGCAAATGGCCAAACTTTTTTTAAAAAGACCTGTGTGTTTGGACAGGCATTTGGCTGCTGGGGATACAGTGTAGGTATTAGGGATGCTGGTTTGGATGGCGCGTGTTTGGTTGCTATTCGGGCCTGCAACTGCTCTCCTTGTGAACAGAGGAAAAAGTAGGTAGGAGCATGGCAGAAGAGAAGGCTGTAGACAACAAGGAGACCCCTTTACCCTGTCCCCCACTGAACCCATCTTTCCCCTTTCCTCTTCTTGTGCACCAACACCAAACCCTTTCCCTCCTACTTCTCTTCCCTTTCATTCTCTTCTGATTTGGCTTGTCGCAGGACAGGGAGCTAACTCAGTTCTCCAAGCCAGAAGGAAAGCTTGTCCTAAAACCTACACCTTCAGAAGACTACAGGTGGCCAAGGATGCCATGAAAATCAAGGATTTGATGGTTCAGGATAATGGTAGGCAATGGCAATGTGATCTATTTTTGTAACCTGCTGTGGTTAATTTGGACCCAGTGGGAAATAGAGAGTGGAGAGCCCCGTAAGAGGGCTCTCTATCCCACAGTGGCAGTGCTTCACACAGCAGGAAGGCGTTCCCAACATTAACTAACGTAATGTCTATCCAGTGTTAATCCTGGGAACTCCTTGCTGCTGGGTTTAAGTCACGCCATACCTCCCTCGCCTCCCCGCCCTCCATTTCCCCCCTCCTTCTCACCCTGCTCATGGCTCCCCTCCTTCTCCCCTTCCCTCCTCCAATGGCCTTTCTCCAACCAACCTACTCCTTATTCTCACCCATGCCCATTCCCCCTCCTCACCCTCATCCCCCCTTGCCCATTCCCTGTAAGCCCCCACCACCCGTCCACCTCCCCTCATCCAAACCTTGCACACCCAGATAGTCCACAGCCCATTGTGGCCTGTGTGAGGCCGGTGCGAGACACAAACCCGGCAAACCCGGCCGCTCCACATCCCCCAATCTCATCCGCATCCCATGCCTTCCCCAAAACCAATTAACTTTCTCCTGCTTCCTCTGAAACTGCCGCTCTTCCATGGCCAAAGCCCCCTTCGTCCATGATCTCTTCCTCTCTCGCCCCTTTCAACTCCTTGCTCTTACAGACACCTGGATCTCGCCCTCCAACTCTGTTACCCCAGCCACTCTATGCTCTGGTGGCCTTTCGTTCTCTCACCGACCCCGCCCTGAGGGCCAGGGGGGTGGCGTGGGTTTCCTCCTTGCCAAGCCCTGTCAATTCCAAACCCTTTCCCCTCCTTCCTCTCTCTCCTTCCCTTCCTTTGAGGCCCATTCTGTGCAATTATACTCCCCCCTACACCTTCGTGTTGCTGTCATCCCCCCCGGGTTCCCTCTCCTCTTTTCTCCCAGACTTTGAATCCTGACTCATCTTCTTCCTCTCTGACGACACCCCCGCTCTCATTCTTGGTGATTTCAACATTCACGTCGACACACCTTCCATGCCCTCTATCTCCCGCTTTCTCTCCCTGACCTCTTCCTTCAATCTCCGACTCTGGACCGACTCCTCCACCCATACCGACGGCCACTCCCTCGACCTCATCTTCTCACATCATTGCTCTCTTGCTGACCTCTCCTTTGATCCCTGCCCTAATTCTGATCACTTCCTTGCCTCCTTCAGCCTCTCCCACCAACC
>QEPC01003448.1:43902-61228 GCA_003113815.1 Sphenodon punctatus
GTTTCAGTTTAAGGTTTAAGTTTCATTTCAGTACAAAACTGAAATGAAACTTAAAGCAATCTAATAATCCTACTCTACATGAAAAGACAGGGGAAGGGAATCTTGGATGGAATATATGGGAGAGGAAAGGATTCAATGGAGGGGGGAGGGAGGAAGGAAGATTGAACACAGAGGGGGGCAAAAACAAAAAATAACCACTACATCTATCTAAGCTAAGCTAAATAAATGAATGAGAATATGGGGATAGAAGGATTGGATGGGTGAAATGGGAGGAGGATAGCAATGGATTGGGGAGCTGGGAAATGCTGGGAGAGGGAACCTTCTGAAATGCCTGCTGTTCAGGAACAGTGACTAGCTCAGAAGGTGTTGGGAAGGGGGGAGACAGATAGTTTTGTTTCTTGCAAGCCTCACCACCCCTGGTGCCTGGAAGTCTGCTCCTCAGCTGACTACCCCTCCCTGTCATGTTTGACCTTCCAGTGACCCTTTTTTTGCCACCCGAACTCACCAGAACGCGATCCAAACTGACCGAACTGTTCGGTCATTTCGACGTTCGGAATTGAGTTCGGTTCTGTCAGTTCGTGTTCGGATTCGGGTTTGGGTTCGGTCATCCAAACAGGCCGAGTTCGGGCTGAACTCCGAACTTTTGAACCGTGTTTGCCCATCCCTAACCACATCCAACTCGTCCTCTCCAGGCTGCCCCTCAACGTGTATGGGTGTTGGGTGATACTACCCATGCAACGGATGGCTTGGAAGTGGTCACAGAGCAATGACTGGTGGGAGAACATGCTGGTGACCTGGACTGACAAGAAGTGGACTGATCACTTCCGGATGACCCGCCCCCTGCTGACCTGGATCGGTGAGATCCTCTGGCCCCACCTTTGTAGGAACGTTACCAACATGTGCTTTCCCTTACCACCAGGAATGCGGGTGACGATGGCTGTGTGGAACCTAGCAACTCCCGATTCCTGCCGGAGCATGGGTGAGCAGTTAGGTGTGGGGACAGCGACGGTGAACAGGGCACTCCATGATGTCTGCGACTTTATCGTTGAACTGCTCATGGAGTGGGTCATTCATCTCTGGGACCTGGAGGTGGTGATCTGGGGCTTTGAGGTGATGGGCTTCCCTCATTGCATCTGTGCTATTGATAGCCCTCACATCCCAATATCCCCCCCCCCACCCAACGCCAAGACCGATTACTTGAACAGGAAGTAAGTGTTCTCTGTGAACCTGCAGTTGTTGACCACCAATGCCTGTTCATTGATGTGTACACAGCCATAATGCTTGGATCCTGCACTCCTCCCCTTTCTATGCCAGGATGTTCGATGGAGAGATAACCCTGAACATGATCGAGGGTGTATCTATGGCTCTGGTTGTTATAGGGGATCCCGCCTGTGGCAAAATGCCCCTGTTTCCCTACCAGAGTACCCTAGACAAACACTCTGCTACACCCTATCAATGCCCCCCCTCCCAGGGCATGGACAAATGCAAGGTCACAGGACAAAGTGTTCTGGGCATGCTCCAAAAGCCAAGAACAGGCATCAGTGTCTCAAGGTGACTGCCATGATGTCTCACCTAAGTGACATCACAGGTCAGAGGGTTCAGGCAGTTCACCTGGATTGGAGAAACCCCTACCTGGGGGTGATTCCCAAAGGGGAGGAGGGGTCGAGCTTAAAAAGCCAGGACACATCCCTTCCTCTCCCCTTCTCTCTGACTCTCTCTTTCGAAACTGCAACATGCTGCTGGCAGGGAGCCAGCTAAGATATGTGCCCCACTTGCTTCCATCTACACAAGTGGTGAAAAAGACTCTGTAAGTACCCTCAACTGCCTTTCTACCCTCAGTCCTAGAAGGTGGCGACCCAAACCAGGGGACATCCGTTCCCCAAGATTCAAACTTAACTCTGTTAAGTTTGCTTCTCTCTTTATCTAAAGACTTTTTACTTTAGCCTTGTTGCCAAACCTGTTTTCTGCTTTTGTCAAATAAAGCACCTCTTTTGTTTTGTAAAACAGTTGTGTCCATGCTGGGAGTTTAAAGGCCAGTGACTGGAAAGAAAAGTCTCTGACACCTTTAAGGGTTGAGGGATTTAGAACACCCCCCCCGCCCCCCCGGGGAGTCCTTGCAAGACACACAGTTTTCTGCAGCTCTGCCTACGGAGAGCTACCCTAGGGCGACTGACCTCAACAAGAGGGGTGCCAGGGGAGCTGTGGGTGAAGAGCCAGAGTTGTGTTGGGGGTTCACATATCCGGGAAGGTGTGGATCCCTCTAGTTTCCTGGTTCCTGGTGGTAGCAGCGCTTTTTAGACCTAACCCAGTAGGGCAGGAGGCTTCGCTGTACAGCGCCCCCTACTGCATTTCGTCACACGTGGTGGCAGCGGTGGGATCGAATCTACAAACGGCCAGGCTTAACACACACAGATAGGGACTCTGCATTCCCTAAACATTTTTTTTGGGTGGCATACAAGGCAAGGGGTTTTAAAAGATAATCTGGAAGCAACTGAGTCCTTTTAATTTGGCTACGGGACAGTGTGACAGGGCTTAGAGAAATGGCAGAGCGCTACAACAAGGTGACTAAAGAGGAGAGAGAGGAGGAGTGCAGGAGGAGAAATATTGACTTCTCTGGCATGAATGAGGCTGCTACAATCAATGCCCTGTTAGAATGGGACGGAACTCAGGATCCCATGACGGCAAGTTCGAGTGGCCAGGGCTAGGAGGCTGTGACTGACAGGCCCCTCAAGGTGGACCCAAGAGCAGCGGGAGCTGATCTGTGAGCGCAACCGCCTCAGGGAGAGGGAGCTGGAGAACCAGGCAGAACGACACAGACATGAACATGAGGAGCGAGAGGAACGACGCAGACACAAACGTGAGGAGCGAGAAGACAGAAGGAGAGAGAGGCTCAGGAAGCCCAGCGCATACAGAAGGCACCGATGTTACAAATGCAACAGAGATCCCCCCACAAACTGACCCCCAAGGACTTCACCTCCTTCACAGAGGGTGAGGATCCAGAGGTGTTCCTGAGCATCTTCGAGAAACAGGCTCGTAGGTGGGAACTGGGGGAGGGGGAGTATATGAGATATATGGCTGGGTTGGTAACGGGAACGATGTCTGCTGTATTAGATGATTTGCCCATTAAATCTGCTAACGATGACCTCGCTTTTAAAGAGGCAGTGCTCAAGCGCTATAAGCTGGGGTCAGACCACTTCAGAAAGCGATTTCACACACTGGCACCCCTGCAAGGGCAATCTATGGTTCAGTTTGGGGCCCAGTTGAGGGAGGCCTCTCGCAAGTGGTTGGAGGGAGCGAAAGCAGATACTGGGGACAAGGTAATAGAACTAATGCTATTAGACCAGTTTTATTATTGTTGCCCCAGGGAAATCAAACACTTATTGAAAGATAAAAATTCCAAAACTCTCAGTGAGACAGCAGAGGTTGCTGATCGATTGTTTGTTCAACAGGAAGGGGATGCACAAAAAGCCTATCCACTTTGGGAAGGATTGGAAAGGGCACCAAAAAGGGGGGAAGGGGGAGGTATTTCCTAACGGGAAACTGGGTACCCTCCAAGAGAGAAAAAGGGGACCCCCAATTTGGAAATACCCCCAAATCAGGATGCGAAGGGATGCTTCAATTGTTTTGGGCCACCGGAAATCCAGCTGCCCACAGTTGCAAAGCACCCCCAAGCAGGTTCACAGGGCAGCAATGGTACAAACGGGGGAGCCAGCCGAAAGCCCCTCAGAGGACCGTGTACAAGTTTTTAGTATCACAAATCCCGAAGACCCGACGGGATACCTCAGGGAGGAAGTGATCATAAAGGGTAGAACCATTATTGGGGAAATAGATATGGGGGCAATGATGTCTGTGATCAGTGCCAATTTGGTTTCTCCCACAGACATACTGCCAGGGCAAACCCGTCATGTCCAATGGGTACATGGGATATCGCTTCCAGTTCCTGTGGCCTGCCTGCCCATACAATGGAGGGACACTGCAGTGTGTCTGGATATTGGGGTGATGGACAATCTCACAGTCCCCATGCTGATAGGCAGGGATGTTATAGGGCCCTGTAGGATTTCAAGGGTCACGGCCAGGAGTCATACCAGGAAAACAGAAGCAGCTACAGTGAAATCTCCTGAGAGCCAGACAAGCCCACAGGGGGTTCTCAGGGAAGTGGGAAGTCACTCAGGGGTGGAGGGTGGGTCAAATGCAGAAACCACCCCTAGCCTGCGTAGCCAGCTTCAGAGTGGGGTTGAGTGTGAGGCAAGTTCGCTGGCAGAGCAGTGTGAGCAGCCTGAAGAAGGGGCTGAGAGCTTAGAGGGAACAGAGGCCCAAGAGACAGTGATAGAAACCAGTCCTGGTGAAAGGGCAGAACTCTCAGAGAGGGGAGACGAAGAGGAAGAGCAGGACGAGGCCCTGGTTGGGGATAATGTACCCATAGGGGTTCTAGATGAGATACCCACAGACAGCATAGCAGAACCAGAAGAGTTCAGGAATGAGGTGCTGGCAGATCCTAGTCTAGCTCAGCTCAGGGAAACAGCCCACACGAGGGAGATGGAATTCACTCTGGAAGTGAGAGAGCAGATTGTCTGGGACAAGAGGCTTTTATACAGGATCTGCCTCCCTAGAACTCACTTTGTGACCTGGGAGCCTTATCACCATCTAGTGGTGCCACACAAGTTTAGGCAGCAGCTGCTGGCCATGGCTCACGATTTGCCCTGCGCAGGACACCTGCGTATGGGCAAGACGTGCCAGCGCCTGCTTGCCAATTTCTACTGGCCCAGGCTTGCACAGAACGTGACTGATTACTTCAGGTCTTGTGAGACTTGCCAAAGGGTTGGGAAGAGTGGGGATAAGAGGAAGGTGCCTCTGCAGCCCCTTCTAATCATAGGGCAGCCCTTCGAGAGGGTGGGGGTAGACTTAGTGGGACCCCTGAAGCACAGAACAAAGAGGGGGAAACAGCACATCCTAACCCTAGTGGACTTTGCCACCAGGTACCCAGAGACAGCTGCCTTAGCTTCCACAGACACTATGGTGGTTGCAGTGAAGATGTTCTTTCAGCTGGGTTTTCCCTCGGAGATCCTTACGGATAGGGGAGGGAATTTCCTAGCTGAGGTGATGGAATGCCTGTGGGAGTGCTGTGGGGTTACCCACCTAAAAACCACAGCTTATCACCCCCAAAACAATGGGTTAGTGGAGAGGGTCAATGGGACCCTCAAGGGGATGCTAAGGTCTTATCTGGGCTCTCACCCTAATGACTGGGATGAAAAGCTCCCACATCTGCTCTTCGCATACCGTGAGATACCCCAATAATCAACTGGATTCTCACCCTTTGAGCTGTTAACAGGAGACCCCCTCCCACTCGTGACTATTGGGGGGTGGGTACCCCAATATCCACTGTTCCTTACATTTCAGGGGGAATTAGCTTAATGACTTAAATCGGGGTCTCCACATGTTCAAATGGATCAAGCTGAGGACAGCACACGTTACAGGCAGTTTATGTACCCTCCCCAAACAGAAAGAGATAGAGAGACACACAGGTGTTCAATAACAAGAAGTTTATTGCTATACAAAACAGAGAAACACAGCCCCGGTCTGACTGGTGGGATTTAGAAGGGGAAAACAAGCGGCTTGTGGGGAGTAAGGTAGGAGAAGGAGGGGGGGTGTCCAGTGTTGGCTCAGCGATGGGGAGCGAGAGAACGCGAATGAGGGGGAGAGAGAGACAGGGCTTCCCCAGTTGGCTGGGAAAGTCTGGACCTGCGGTTACCTTTCCTTGCCTGTTGAGACGGGACAGGCGGCCCACAGATCCAGCGGAGTTTGGGGGATGGAGGAAAAAAGAAGGGGCAGACCAGAGTCTGGAAGATCTCTCAACTCAGACACGCACAGAGTGACCTGCACGTATCTGGGTCCCAAGATTTCTCAGCCGTTGAGGGGGAAACAAGGGGCAGTTATTGGGTGCTAAACAAAGGGTTTTGGGAGGCTACGAAGGGTCATTGGGGGTACTCAATGGGTTAACGAGGGGAGAAGTCACAACTTTTGCTTCCATTACAAAGGTGACTCCAATATATGCAAAAGATCTCTTTGACACACACAGAAACTGCAAACAAAAAGTGAATGGAGGGAAGGAAGGACTAATGAATACACACATACAATAAGTGTGTGTCTGGTTTCTCTTGGGGAATATGGAGATAGGATGTTGCTGCTCTGAGTCATGGCTACCAATCCTTTGTCACAACAGGGTGAGCCCCCTCTCCTTAATGACTCCGAGGGCTCTCCCTTCCAGTCTTTTTCTCAACCGTAGGCTGGTATTTTTCCATGAGTGGTCCCTTTTGGCTAGGAGTTAGGGTGGTTGGGCCCGATCCTTATTTTCCATGCCCCCCCCCTTGCATCCAGTGTGGAGAGACTATCTTTTCCCAAGCCTCCTTGCCCTTGGTTACCCCTGTGGGATTTGCTGACCCCCAGGTCCAAGTTAGTTGGCTATCACCACAAAGGGGGGGAGGGGGGACATCCATTCGGGGAGGGGGGCACCAGGGGTCCTGTCTAACAGAGCTTCTGTTTGGAAGGCAAGTGAGGGGACCATTGGCCCTAGTAAAGGAAGGATGGGCAGGGAAAATCCCCAACGCCAAAACCTCCGTGGTGGATTATGTCCTAGGCTTCCATAACAGGCTGGTGGATATGATAGGGGTGGTACAGGAAAATCTAGCCCGGGCTCAAGAGAAGCAGTACGCATGGTATGACAAAGGGGCTCGCTCATGTACATTTGAGCCAGGGGACAAGGTCATGGTTTTCCTACCAGTGAAAGCAGACAAGCTACGTGCAGCTTGGGAAGGACCCCATGTGATCCAGGACAAGCTGGACAAAGTCACCTGCTTAGTGGCTTTTAACAAGCGAGGCAAGAAGCCCAAGACGGTGCATGTAAATATGCTTAAACCCTACCATGACAGGGCAGAGATGGTATTGTGGATCTTCCCCTCCCCCCCGACACATCAGCGGAGGAGAAGGAGATAGGGGATCTGCAGGCCACTTGTGCAGGGTTTGGGGTGGGGGTAGAAGAGCTCTCTCTGCCACAGGGAATTTCCCCCCAGGACAAGGACAGGCTGCTGGGAGTCTTGAAGGAGTTTGAGATTGTGTTCTCCAATAGGCCGGGGCGAACCAAGCTTGCGGTACATTGCATAGACACAGGCTCTCATTCCCCCGACCGCTCTTTGCCTTACAGGGTTAATGGGAAAGTTTTGGGGGATATCAAAAGAGATCGTGAGGATATTCTGGAGCTGGGAGTTATCCGGCCCTCTATGAGCCCATGGGCCAGGCCACTGGTGCTGATACAGAAGCCGGACGGGTTCATCAGGGTCTGTGTAGATTATTGGAAGCTCAATGCCATTACTAAGCCTGTTGCCTCAATGCCATTACTAAGCCTGACATGCTCATTGACACCCTGGGTCAGGCTAAGATCATTTCCACACTAGACTTGTCAAAAGGGTTTTGGCAAATGACATTGGATGAGGATGCCGTTCGCAAATCAGCTTTCACCCGCTGGGACTGTATGAATTTACAGTGCTCCCTTTCGGCTTGAGGAATTCTCCCGCCTCCTTTCACAGATTTATTGATAATCTGCTGAGGGGCATGAGGGAATTTGTATTAGCCTATATTGACGACATTGCTATATTTAGCGAGTACATGAACATACACCTGGTACACTTGGCCAAGGTGCTGAGCAGCATCAAGGAAGCTGGGATAACTATCAAAGCCAAAAAGTGCCAGCTAGCTATGTCAGAGGTGGTGTACTTGGGACACAGAGTTGGAGGGGGGGAAATCACTCCCCTGTGGGACAGGATCGAGGCCATACAGGACTGGAAACCCCCTCAAACTAAGAGACAAGTCAGGACCTTAATGGGTTCAGCAGGTTACTACCGCAGGTTTGTTCCACACTATGGTACTATAGCGGTTCCCCTACATGAGTTAACCCGGAAAAGACTCCCTGACAAGGTTACCTGATCTGAGGAATGCCAGGCATCTTTTGATGCACTGAAAGCGGCCCTAAGTGCACACCTCATCCTAAGAGCACCAGCCTATAATAAACCCTTCTGGGTGGCCACCGATGCATCAGATGTGGACCTGGGTGCAATGCTCCTTCAAGAGCAAGAGGGGATCAAACATCCTGTTGCTTACCTGAGCAGGAAGCTGATCCCCAGGGAACGGAATCTGTCCTCTATACAGAAGGAGTGCTTGGCTATTGTCTGGACTACAGACAATTTGAGACCTTATCTGTGGGGACAGGAGTTCACCCTCCTAACTGATCATGCCCCCCTGCAGTGGTTGCAGTCCATGCAAAACGTGAACTGAAAGCTACAGCGGTGGGCCTTAAAACTGCAGGAATTCAATATGAAAACTGAGCACATAAAAGGGAGCCAAAATGTGATCGCAGACGCTCTTTCTAGAAAAGATTGTGACTGACTGTATTTACTTCTCTTTCTTTTGCGTTGGTGTGTACAGGAATACAGATGCTGGGGAATGGCTTGTCTGTATTACATGCTAACACACACATCTTTTTATTCTGTGACGGGGGCTGCATGACATATTGGTATGCTGGGGACTCACAGCTCTGGGAAGCTACGTGTCCCAGTTCTAGAGGAAGGGTGGGGGGATGTGGCAAAATGTCCCTGTTCCCAACCAGAGTACCCTGAACAAACCCTCTGCTACACCCTATCAACTCCCCCGTACCAGGACATCGACAAATGCAAGGTCACAGGACAAGTGTTCTGGGCATGCTCCAAAAGCCAAGGACAGGCATCAGTATCTCAAGGTGACTATGTCTTACCAAAGTGACATCACAGGTCAGAGGGTTCAGGCAGTTTACCTGGATTGGAGAAACCTCTACCTGGGGGCGATTCCCAAAGGGAAGGAGGGGTTGAGCTTAAAAAGCCAGGACACACCCCTTCCTCTCCCCTTCTCTCTGACTCTCTCTTTCGAAACTACAACACGCTGCTGGCTGCGAGCCAGCTAAGACATGTGCCCCACTTGCTTCCATCTACACAAGTGGTAAAAAAGACTCTGTAAGTAACCTCAACTGCCTTTCTACCCTCAGTCCTTGAAGGTGGTGACCCAAACCAGGGGACATCTGTTCCCCAAGATTCAAGACTCTGTTAAGTTTGCTTCTCTCTTTATCTAAAGCCTTTTTACCTTAGGTACCCAAACCTGTTTTCTGCCTTTGTCAAACAAAGCACCTCTTTTGTTTTGTAAAACAGTTGTGTCCATGCTGGGAGTTTAAAGACCAGTCAGGGGCGGCTGGTGGCTTTTGAGTTTGGAGGGGCAGTAAGGCCGGCAAGCTGGTGGGCGGAGCCAGAGCAACGGTGGGCGGAGCCAGGGCAATGGTGGGCGGAGCCAGGGCAACGGTGGGCGGAGCATAACCCCTCAGTTTGGCCCCCAATGGGCCAGGGGCTCCACTGCCAGCAAAGCCCCCTTAGCCCCACAGCAAACCAGCGGAAGCTCCAATTAACCTGGCCCAGCACAAACTGCTTGCCAATAACAATCCCTCAGTTTGGCCCCCAATGGGCCAGGGGCTCCACTGCCAGCAAAGCCCATGCACACACATACAGCTAGCCTGTTCTCGAGAGTTTGGATCCATCAGGACACCATTTCAAGAAACCTAGGCCCCTGCAGAACACCATTCCTAATGATCACCGTACCAAATGCCTGCCCGTGCTCAGAGCAGGCCTGTTTTTAACAGTTGGGTGGCACCTTTTGGGGCTCCATGCCACCAAACCAGGCCCCAGGCCCTCCAGCAGACCAACATCACACCACCAACAAAATGCCTGTTATCCAAGCTCACACAGACCCCTCCTGTGTCCTGTCCACACCCAGCAAGACACATGTCCCCCTCTCCGTGTCTCTGTACACCCACTCCCCTCACTTCAGGTTGCCATAGACGCAAATTGTAAGAGGGCACTTATGAGATATGCAGGTTGCAGGGCTGCATTGGTTCCAATGCAGCCCTGCTACCTGCATATCTCATAAGTGCCCTCTTAGATTTTGCATCTGGCAAGTTGGCATCCCTACACATACTCCTTTGCCCACTCCAATCCAGACTCAAATCCCCCACTCCCAGTGCACCCCATAATTTGTAAGTAAATAAAAATCTTATTATAATCAAAATTAAATTCACAAATCAAAATTAAAGCAAATCACCATTATAACATTCCCCCTAAGTCCCTCCTGTCCTCCCCCCACCCACGGTTCCCTCCCTAAAAAAGCAAACCGGCCAAGCCCCAGATGGGTCCCCAACTCCGCGAAATACTTACCACCAGCACAGCAGGAGTCAGACTGAGTCCTCAGGGCAGGCTGAACCGCGTCTTCTCTTCACCAGTCAAGCGAGGGCAAAATGATCCTGCCCTGGGTGGGCCTCAACGATGATGGACCCACTCGGCACTGCCAAGTGGGTGTCGTGGCACACTGCACTACCTAGCTAGCTTCCTTGAGATGATTATTATTAAATAACAAACTATACTAATAAATCTAATCTATCTAACACTAAGTAGACTGGAGTGGAAAAAAAGATCCAATTTCAGCCGGATGGCCAACTGCAAAACTCACTCTGAGTCTGAGAAGAGCAACTGAGTCACAGTGCACACTCTCAGAAGCCAGAGCCAAAGAGAGCTAAAATGGCGCCTGGATTCCTATATATACTCTGCTCCGCCTTCTCACTCAATCTCTGCAGCAGGCAGCCCCCACCCTCTCATCACCACGTGAGAGGGAAAAGCCATGCAGCAGAGGAACTATGCAGTTTTTAAAAATACACAGTCACACAAGCACTCTCTCCCCCCAGCCAATCACATCCACTCCTCCACTCACACGTCACAGCAAAGGCACACAGCACATGGTTTCTGCAGCTCTCCCCATACACCGCACCACCCCTCCCCCTCCTCTGGGCGGCAAGAGCTACAGCCCCAATCACAGCCTGCCATGCAGGTTTTTTTCCCTATTTGCCCCCATGCAAGTCTGCCCCCAGCGGCTGTCAATTTGCCTACTGTGGGCTGGACGGCAATGCTAGCCGCCCAGCCCGCGTTTTGCACACATTTGGGCCTTGCGGGGCTCGGTTAGCTCTGGGCTTGCCTTCCCCTCCCCGTTTTCATAACTTATTTAAAACTGTTCCCGTTCCCCGCTCAATCATTGGTGGTTCAGTGTCCCAGGCCCAGCCCCCCGCCTCCCCCTCCCTCCCCTGATGCCGACAACTCAAGTCTGACCATTAGAGATCAATCGCGTCGTGCATGCACATTGACAAACCAGGAAGTTCGGGGTCAGGAAGTTCGGGGTCCCAGCGTGGCTGAGACAGCCGCGCCGGGGCTCTGAAGACTAAATGAGATGCTGGGGAGCCCAGGGAAGGGGAGGAACAACTTGTAATGCTGCAGGGGGACCTGGAGCAAGTCGGGAGGGTGGTGCCCCGGCCGCCCTGATGCTAGAACCGCCGCTGAGACCAGTGGCTGGAAAGAAAAGTCTCTGATACCTTTAAGGGTTGAGGGATTTAGAACACCCCCCCCCCCCCGGGGAGTCCTTGCAAGACACACAGTTTTCTGCAGCTCTGCCCACAGCGAGCTACCCTAGGGCGACTGACCTCAACAAGAGGGGTGCCAGGGGAACTGTGGGTGAAGAGCCAGAGTTTTGTTGGGGGTTTACATATCTGGGAAGGTGTGACTCCCTCTAGTTTCCTGGTTCCTGGTGGTAGCAGTGCTTTTTAGACCTAACCCAGTAGGACGGAAGGCTTTGCTGTACAGCGCCCCCTACTGCATTTAATCACACTGCCTACCCTCTGACCCCATGGATGATGGTGTCGTATCCCGTTACCCGCACCCCCACTTTTCAACGAGTGCCTGGCTCCTCGAGGTACGTGGTGGAGAGGACCTTCGGCCTGATCAAGATGAGGTGGTGCCTCCTGCTTAACCAGAGCCAGCTCGACCTGCAGCACACCCCCATCCTCGTCCTGGTGACCTGTGTACTCCATAACATCTGTGAGACTGGTGGGGCTGCCTTGGACTATCCCCCTCCTGTACAGAGACGGAGCCCAGTGCCACTGTACCAGCATGTTCAGGGTGGGGCCTTCAGGTGGATCTTGGAGGAGAACTGTGACACCCTATGCAGGCGCATAATTGCCCAAATGACTGGGGACTGACCCTGGCCTATAGGCAGCCCCCTTCCAACATTCTGGTATCACTGTACACCGTGCACCAATACATTGTGCTGTCTACCCCTGTTCCTGCCTCTGCCTTGTTTGACTGTTGTCATGGGGACCACCCCATGGTCCGTTGGCTGGTGTGGTGCCGGTGTGGGTCCCTGGGTCCCTAGAGCCCACTTGACCATAGTGGTGTGTGTGTGCTCTCGCACACCATTCCAACCGCACACTGCATGTGTGGTATGGCACCCTGTTGTGCGCCCTGACCTGTCCTGGAGGAGATGGGTGGCTGTAGTGTCCAGGGTGGTCGTAGCCCTAGGTTCCTTAGTTGTCCCTCGCCATTTCCACCATCTATTGGTGGGGATGGGCTGGTGATGGTGTGATGTCTCATGCTGTCACCCAACATCCCTGTTACCATACACCTCTCCATCCCCTCCATGCTGGTTTCTGGGTCTCTGCAGAGTGAAGTTCCATCCCTCCCCTCCATCCCTTCACGTGGCGAGAAGTCCTGGCCTCTAAATCCGTGAGCTTGGCTGTGCCCACAATGAGGATCTGCACAGTTTGCACATGGCTGTGCGTATGTGCAGCTCTGCACAGGATTCACAGGGCTTGGTATCGAGCCCACTGAGATGAAGACGAAGGACTGCACTACATGTCAGCAAATTCAAAATGACTGTATTTTATCTTGTTTACACGCTTGGTCATGGCCTTAGACTCCTTGGACATGTATCCAAGTGGACTTTTCCAGCCCTTCTAAGGGTTTATATTTTTGGTTGTCATTGGTGCTCACTCTAAATGGCCAGAGGTCTTCAGAATAACTTCTACTATAGTTACCAAAACCATTGAACATTTCAAAACCTTGTTTAGCCAATTCATTGTATCTTTACAATTGGTGAGTGACAGTAGATCTCAGTTCTGTTCAGAAGAATTCCAAAGGTTCCTAGCTGCAAATGGAATTCAACACACACATTGTGCTACATAGCCAGAACACTTTGTACAGACACTTAGGCACTAAGAGCTAACTAGTGTTCTTTGAGTCATCATCAGAAACTGGAAAATCTTTTGTTCATCTATGTAGGAACATGCCATATGCTACTATCCAGGACTTTCCTGAAACTCTTTTCTTGAAGAGACCCTTGCTTTTGAATTTGCAACAGTCTGATATTGACTCGGGGGTAACCAAATACGAAGATAAGCAATTTGATCATCATTTGTTTCAAACGGGAAACTCAGTGTGGGCTCACAATTAGAACTCTGAAGTAAAATGGGTGCTTGGAGACCTAGTAAAATGTACAGGACACATTTCCTTTGTGGTGAAATTAGTTCCCTATGGTAGTGACACATGGACTAATTGCAACCTCAACAAGTCTTGGAGACTGAGAGTGCTCCATCTGGACTTTCAGTTGCTCTAGTTGAACCTTCTGATCCAGATGTTGAAGACTTAGTCCAAGGAACTTTGACTCCAGATTCTGTTGATCCTTCATCTCCAACTGTTCCTGCAGTTCAACACTCTGCTACATCACCATCACCACATTATTTCAAAGGAGTGGAAAAAATAGTGCTGTATCTGAATTTATAGCTGTTTAGTTAGTGAGTTGCTGCTTTGGGGCAGAATAACCCAGAGTCTGAAGTAGTCTACCTACAACTTTCAGCTAGGTTGTTGAGTGTTATGTTAATTATAATTTGTATATTTGAGCTGTATTTTCAGTGTAGGAGAGGAGGAACTCTAATTCTTTGTCCTGCACCGTGGAAGAAGACAAGCACACATGTTGGGGTTTAGTGGCTGCACTCCTTATTCAAATTCAGCTAACCCAATCGAGTTTATTTGGGGATGGGCCATGCCCAGTTTTGGTTCCAGTAACACAACGTAACCTACAGCAGTTACAGCTCAAGGTCCCTGTTGACACCAACACACCTGCCTTTGGGTTATACAGTATTCAGGGAGTGTAGCTGCAACTCCAACTTCCCCCCCATAAGAATGTACACCTTCTCTCATTGGAATTCTGGGCCTGAAAACAGGCTTCCCCATTATTGATGCGCTCACTCCTCTGAGCCAGGGTATATCTGTCTGGTTAGTTATTAGCCCTTCTCCTATCCTTATCCTGCCACACACTCAGGTACCGCCATTACTCTGTGCTCTACAAAGCAGGTCACTCTCCCTCCCCACCCCCTTAGCTGCCCAGCTGAGTTGGGACAGGCGTGTTGGATTACCAGTATTAGGTAACCAATGGCAGTTGCAGGTGACCTGATGTATGCTTGTGTACTGCTGTCTCTCAGTGCTCTATAGATTAGGTCACTCTACTCCCCAGCTGCTTGATCAGGTTGGGAAGGCACTTAATATTTACTTATTTATTTATTACATGAATTTGATATCCTGCACCCTCCAGCACAAAGGCAGCTCGGGGCGGCATACAAAATAAATAAATACATTAGAAAAACAATACAATTCAACAATATAAATATGTTATAAAAGTACAATTAAAAGGAGCTATTAACCTCCAGCTATAACCAAGGGTAGCCCCACCTAGAGCACATTACAGTAGTCTAATCTTGAGGTGATAAAGGCATGGATGAGGGTGGCCAGGTCAGAGTCTGAGACATATGGCTGAAACCGTTGTACCAGATGTAACTGGCCAAATGCGCTCCTCGCCACAGCTGCCATAGTGACCTTAAAGCAGGTGAGGAGGCCATTGTCCACCCAGGACCATCCCTGTCCTTGAGTGTAGAACTTGACCATCCACCCTGGGCCGATTGACCTGAACCTGGCCATACTTGCTCTTGATTCAGCCTTTAAGCCCCATCTCGTAGGGAGATGCCTTCGTCAAATGCTTAACTATTCCAAGTAAACTCACTGAACCTCTGCCATAGCAAATTGCCAGCTTACTCTTGGCTGGTTTCGCACCCCATCCCCAGAATTAACCTACAACTTGCTATAACTCATCCTGTCCCAACTCTTGTTAATGAGCTCAATGCCCATCAAGAAGGGTGTAGACCTTCCGTTGTTGGAATTCTGGGCCTCAAGACAGGCTTCCCCACTCTCATGAGCCAGGAAAAATCTGTTTGGTTATTAGTCCTTTTCCTATCCTTATCCCCAGTGCGGGGAGATGGCACACAAGCACCATCCTCTTCATTAGTTCTGTCCAACTCAACAAACATGAATAGGGGAGCAGACGTGCTATTAACCCTCCAGCCTTACAATAATCTATCTCTGTAACCTTAGGCAAACTCATGTCACCCCAGTGTATTATAACAATGTCTGGTTGCGCTCTGCTGAAGTTGCATCGGGTGGTGGTATGAGTTGCTGTAACACATACCCTTCCTGGCTTCTGGATGACTTAGGGTGAGGCCTCGATCAACCTTCATGGTATCATGGCATGCCTGGCAACGTATGATTGACCAGTGGTTACTTCCTTTAAAATAGATTAAACAATGTGAGGGAAGGAATTTACAAGTCATCACCACCAAATGCAGGATCCAGTGAGCCTCATGGTGAAAGGTTTTGGAACGCTGCCTCCCCACATGCCTGCCATGAGCCCCACAGTGTATGCTACCCTGCTGGGCCACTTTCAGTTGCCTGGGACCTAAATTCTTAGGGGGGAAAGTGGAGTTGCGGCTGCACTCCTGAATTTTGCGTAGTCCAAAGGCAGGTGTGTTAGTGCCAACCCAGACCCAGGGCCTCCGACATCTACTGGAGGGAACGCCATGAGTGGTGAAATTCCATGAGTGAGCCTATTGGTGTAACTGGGAGTTGGGATCATGATGCATGCACAGGGGGCTGCCTGGTGACAATGTTAAGGAGGGCAATTTGCCACACCACTTCATCCAGTTGGGATCTGGAAGCCACTCCCTCTCTTGAACTTCGATTTACTAACTGATTCAACCTGGGTGGCTTTGCTGTCAACTTAGGTATCCACAATGAAATGATGGGCGTAGGGGGGGGGGGGTGTTTAGGCCTGTAACACTGTCTGCATCCAATAGCAGGTTGACCCTGAAAAATATACTCTTTGGAAACAAACAATGTAACGCCCAATGGAGATATGTCATTTTATGGTGTTGTTTACAGGCTGTGTATTCAGGATGGATCTCTGTGGCCGTTATGTGAACCTTGTGATCAAAGGTTACTTTCATGCTTATCAGTTCAGTTCTCAATCCCCTCTGGTTGTAACCATTTACCAGCCACCTGCACGTGGCGACCAGATTTACCCCTCGCATGCATACGAGACCTATAATTGCTGCCCTACTGGGGGCACCAGTACAATTCAGGATAACCAAATTCTGCATGTCTTCGCAGTATGCAATCGTGTGCTCCACTGCTCGGATGGATCACTGCAGGATATTGCTGTGTGAGACAACTCCCAGAACTAAAGTGGATGTTGGGGCATGACAGTGCCCAAACAGGCGTCTCTGTTGAATTTGGGATTAGTTTATGATTAATGGGGACTGGGAGAGCATGGGGCTGGTCCCCCTCATGCCCCATTTTTGATGCTTTTGGAATGCTCTGGTGCTGTGCAACAGAACTTGGTCACTGGCTGAATTGTGCATGCAATTCGTTTCCTTGAGAATTATGACAGGTAAGAGGAAGTGCTACGTGTAACATTTGTTTCTGTCTAGAGATTGACTGGACCGATGGGGAGACCCTAGCATGTTAAAGCAAGAGGTTCCTTAGGCCTACATGTCTTTCGGTCTACGTGTCCTATCACCTGGCATTTACTAATGTGTCGTAATTTCCTACTGACTGTGCATGTGCTCCGGCGACTACCCATTATTGCTTATTCACACTAGCCCCATAGCATATGTTGACAATGCAGGTGCAAGCTGCACCGATCGCTATCCCTGGTCTGCATTGCCTTATTTTGTACTTTCCACAAAATTTTTCATGCTCTCATCACTGACAGATTTTGGTAGAACATAGCAGTGATCATTGACTAGAAGTCAAATTAGCTTGAGGATTGCTTCAATCCTGTATCTAAGCCTAGATATTAGGCCATGTTATTATTATTATTATTAACAAACATTTATATAGCGCCAGCAGTGTACCTGGCACTTTACAAAGTAATAAAATAGACACGGTCCCTGCCCCTAGGGCTTACAATCTGAGAGACAGGAGCTGGGGGAGAGACTTAGGAAGGGGAACAGAGGGAGAGACAAGGGGTCTAACATTCATGAAGATGCGAGGTCTCA
>QEPC01003448.1:75578-96107 GCA_003113815.1 Sphenodon punctatus
GTTTGACCACGCTTCCCGGGACCTTCCCCCGGCTAGCCCGGGAAGCGTGGTTGAAACTGACCCCATGTGGGTATTGAGCGTGATGAACATCTGGCGCGCGCCGTTCAGACGTTCAGGGCCCTTTGGCCCCACGGGGGGGTTGAGCGTGGTTCAGTGTGGTTGAGCGTGATCTCGTAACGTCTGAAATCACCCTATCTATCGATATAGATTAGATTACAGATATAGATTACAGATATAGATAATATAGATGGAGATTAGATAGAAATACCCTATAGTTTTTTCCTTTCCCCTTCCCCTGTCTCTCCCCCGTCCATATTATATATAGATATATTAGTTGTAGATATATTAGATATAGATATATTAGTTGTAGATATATTAGATATATAAGATATTATATAGATTTTAGTAGATGCTAGGCTTTTTTATTATATATATTAGCATTATAGGATTGGCATAGGATAGATAGATACTTAGAACACATAGCAGATAGATATTTATTGATATAGATACTTAGATAGGAATATATTGCGTATAGTATAGGTTATTAGGTGTAGGTTTAGGTTAAACATACATATTATTATTATTATTATTATTATTATTATTATTATTATTATTATTATTATTATTATTATTTATTCATTCATTTCTATCCCACCTCTCCTGCCTCAGGACAGCTCACAACAATAAATAATAAAACTTCAACAATACAACAAATATAAAATACCTTTAAACCATTCAAACCCAATGAACAAAACCAACCCAACCCTATAAAGAAACATAACCCATCACCAGGGCCAGATTTAGGAATTTTAGGAATTTTTCACCCCAAGGCCCTTTTCATGCTGCCCCCCCCCAAGTGAAGCCCCGCCCCCACCGTGCAAAACAGATGAGCAGGTGTACAAAACATGCAAGATATACAGAGTGGAACACAGACACAGCATAAGGCAATGCACCAGGCAGTGGCCTAGTGCGTTGCAGGCCTGGTCTCCAGCTTCCCCTTACAGCCAGCCTATGCCACCATTAGTCAAGTCAAGTCAAGTTTTATTGATCAGCCACTGGGGTTATTACAATACAAAATTTTCCAAAATAATTTATAAAAACCAGATATCTTAATAAACAAACTACATTTCAATATCTTACTCATTTAATGCAACCCGCTTAAGAGATAAAACTGAAAATCAAAACCTGGCAACTCACTTAGAGCGATCAGAATCATGACCAGTTAGTAACAATATCAAAAGAAGGTCATATTGCCATTCGTGGTATTCACTAATATAAGAAGCTATATTCTTCTCCCAAATTTCAGAGTAAATAGGGCAGTAAAAAAACAAACATGCTTAGTTGATTCAAGCTGTTGGCTTGTACAGTGAGTACAGTATCTACATTCCTTTGGATCTTACTATATCAACCCTCTAAAATGGCTGAGGGATAAAGTTCTGCTCTAAAAAGAGTCAAAGCGTGTCTTAGAGTTGCATTGGTCCATACAAATAAATAGTGGTTGGATAATGAGTGAAGCTGAATCTTTGAATATAGAGAGGCAACCTTCTGGTTTAGGATTAGAGAAGATTCAATTTGGATTTCCTGATCCAATATTCTCTTCCTGATGCTCCCCCTCCCACGGCCTTGAGGCCCAAGGGAGCCAAAAGACACTTGGAGAAACCCAGCCTAGCAACCTCTTGCTCAATCTCATTATTCCAGTCGTCACCCACACCTGATTTCACTAGCAATGAAAACAGGGAATTTGAGTCAGGGGGAAATAAGTTCACTCTCAGCCAAAACTTAATTATCAAGTGTAAAGCTCTAAACTTAAAGAGGATGACAAGGTCTCTGCTCTTAGGATGACCTGTGGTGTTCCTTTAGGAAGCCCCAAAATGGAATGGAAAAACCGGTTTTAAACACTCTCCAACTTCTCCCTAAAGCACAATCCCCATATTTCTACTGCATACTGTAATTGGGGAACAACCTTAGTTTTAAACAAGTGTAAAGTGGGGGAGACTAATTTACCCCCATGATTGAAATAATAACTCTGGATAGTGTTCGCAGACGTATGGGCTGCCTCAAGGGCTAAAGAATAATGGGCTTGCCAGCTACAATTTTCTGAGAAGGTAACACCCAAATACTTGTAAGATCTAACCTGCTCTATTATGTTACTTTTAATTTGCCAACAAAGAGCTTTCTTAGCTCATCCCATGGCTATAACTTTAGTTTTAGAATAGTTTATTGACAAACTTTCCTCTTGACAAACTGGTTAAATCTAAACATGCTTCTTCGAAAACCAGTAGGACTCTGAGATAAGATGACTGCATCGTCTGCATAGAGCAGTACCAATATTTTACGATCTCCAAGCTTGGGAGGATGAAAATCAGGAGATGCAAGAGAGGACACTATGTTAGTTATATAGAAGTTAAAAAGAGCAGGAGCAAGAATGCAGCCCTGATGCACTCCTTGAAAGACCGGGATTTTCCTGGTTAGGTCTTGATTGGTGGAATAGCAGACTTGCAACGTATTGTTTTTATTAATTTTAACAATTAGATATAGAAGACGTAAATCAATGGCAGTCCAACTCAACTTGTATCAACTCAACTCAATCTGTCTCTGCCAACAGTATCGAAAGCTTGTTTAAGGTCAATAAAACAGACAATAGACAAATAGACAAATGTAAATAGACAAATGTTTTTGAAAAAAAATTCTGCATAACTGTTTAAGGATGAAGGCATGGTCCACGGTAGAACATCCCAAATGAAAGCCAGCTTGTTCGGGTTCTATAATTTGATGTTCGTCAAGCCAAGCCTGAAATCTAAGCAATAGAAGCTTGGCATACATTTTACCAATGATGCTAAGCAAGCTTATCGGACTATAGTTGGCAGGTGAGGCCAGATCACCTTTCTTGAATATAGGGATTATCAGGCTATTAAGACATTGTCCTGGGAATTCAGCTGTTTCATTAATAAATGTAAACAATGGTGCTAGTACACTAGCCCACCACAGTGGATTGCTTTTAAGCATTTCAACTGATATAAAATCACATCCAGATGCCCTCCCACATTTTAGTTGGGCTATCAAACTTAATATTTTGGAGCTCTCAGCTGGCGGCCAGCCTTCCAACTCATCCAGGGGGTGAAAAGGGAGCTCATTTCAAACAGTAGTTTGAAATGTTGTTCCCAAATAGACGGGGTAATCATAAAGTATCCAGACTGTCCCCGTCCGAGTCTGGCTTTTTTAATGAGCTGCCAGAATTTCCTCAGGTTCCTCTGATTTGCTGCTTGCAATAAGTTTTCCCAATTGTGCCAACAATATTCCTTCTTTTTCTTAAAAAGAACAAACCTATAAAACTTCCTATCGGCCACCACCGTTTCTCTATTTACTCTAGATGGGCATAGTCTCATCTGAGGAAGGCTCATATGGAGCCTTTTTTTCAGGGATTGACATTCCCTGTCAAACCATTGGTCATGATAGAGTTTAGGAATAGAAACTCTGCTAGCAACTAAAATAGAAGATACTTGCTCCACCAAGTTTTCATAAGCTGAAAGAGTATCATCTCGCATGTCACTGATACTATTGCACAAGACTACGAGAGAATCTTTCTTAATCAAATCAGAGAAAGCTTTTTCAATACTTGGGGACCACTTTCTAGAAACTATACAAGTGTTAGTTGAAAGACCCCTAGCAGGCACCCCATGATAAGACATTCTATATGCCTGAGGATCATGGAATACCAAAACTAGGGGTAAATGATCTGATTCTGGTCTAGATACTATTTGCAACTCCAACATACAAAAAAGCAAGAGAGCAGAGACATAAGGTAAACTAATACACTCGCACCTTGTGTAGAAAAGAAAGTCAAATGTCCTTCAAGGTCCCCTGGCAAATGCCCATTCAATATCACTAAGTTTAATTCTTCAAGTAAATGATTAACTATAGTTGCTCTAGAGTTAGAAACATTGTCCTTAGATGAGTGTATGTTGTTAAAGGGTGGGACTATGCAATCGTCATAGTCCGTATCTTCGAGCCCATTAAACAGAGCCCTTAATCGGGCATTCATGTCTCCACCAACCAATAATTTGGCCATTGGGAAAGTCCTAAGGGCTGTATGAGTTTGGGAAAGAATTGTCGACCTTATTTCTTTGTTGTAATATGCAGATGCTACAGGTGGGATGCAATTTTTTCCAACTAATAATTCAAAACCACTCCTAAAGGTGCAATGCCATAAGGCAAAATAGGACTGGTACTCACTAATTAACTTTGCTTTCAAATTGAGCTCATTGGCTACAAATAAGGCCAAACCTCCACTACACCTACCCCTAGCGCAAGAAGATGCGACACTACTAAAAACCTTGTAACCATAACACTGTATCTTGGAGGCCATCCAAGTTTCCTGTAACAAAATTATGTCGTGCATCTTCAAAAACTTAATAAAATCTGGATCAGCTATACGTTGTTTCCAAACTGGCAATGTTCCAGCGTAATAATCTCAGAGGGTGCGTACAGCCAGAAGACTGTCAATTCGAAAAACAGGTCTGAGATTCTGGAATGCTATTTTCTGTGTCAGCCCCCTCGTTCTTCCCTACTTCTATAGCTATCTGAGACAAAGGTTCGAAAGAAGGGAGCTTATGGGTTTTAGGTGAGGAAGATAATAGAATAGTCAGGCTCTCATCTAATATAATCCGCCTTTGAACATTTTCCTTGGAAGTTCTGTTGCTAACCCCAAGTCCTTTAATCCTAGCTGAAGAATGATAGAAACCTGCTCAGCGGCTGGGGAATTAAAAGGCTTCCCCAGTGTTGAAAACACTTCTCTAGCCGATGTATCAAGGGACACTATGGTATTGGGAGAGGATTCAGAAG
This sequence comes from Sphenodon punctatus, assembly GCA_003113815.1. Classification (NCBI taxonomy): domain Eukaryota; kingdom Metazoa; phylum Chordata; class Lepidosauria; order Sphenodontia; family Sphenodontidae; genus Sphenodon; species Sphenodon punctatus. The sequence continues at coordinate 80,421 of QEPC01003448.1, forward strand.
GTGAGGGGATGGAAATGGGGATCACTAAGGAGTTTAAGGTATCACCAAAAGCATGCGCCTGATTAGATGACCCTTCTGGAACATTCTGTTGCTCCAATCTAGTTCCGCGTTTACCCAATAGGTCGTACAGACCTTACATACAATTCAAAATTACCTTCTGATCTAACATTAAAATTTCCTTTTGCGGAGGCTGAGTAAATGCCCTATTGATGGACTTAAAGGGAGGTACAACAGTGTTCTCCGCTCCTATTTCCATCTCCTTAAGCTCAATTAAATTTCCCTCTAGGCATCCAGAATTCTCCACCAGGGTATCAGTAGGTCTCGCATTGAGGGTTAATGGTTTTGGAGGGACACAAAGGAATCTCCCTTCAGGGGTTATACGATCCCCAAGGGCTTTGTTACCCTGCCTTCCCAGAAGCGCATTGTCATTTCCACTGTAAACTTTGGAAATATAAATAGCGCGTGAATTCAAAAGAGCTTCATGAGCAAAAATCTGTCACCCAGTTTTGTGAGTTGAACCCCATGTTCAAAATTCAGCCATTTTTTACACAGCACAGATGGTTGACAGCTCGTATATTTCTCCTATACGGAGATTCAAAAGTGACCTTAGATGTTCCGCTATGTCTAGTACTACTACAGAGTTCCAAAAAGGCAGAGAAACATTAGGGAGAGGTAGAATTGTAAAAATAATATTACTAGGAAGGAGCCTAAAAGCATCCTTTACTCTAAATAAATCATTCCGAGGCCCTAAAGGAACTAAGTCAGTCATTATAGATTTGTTTACCCTCCTGTAAGATGGTCCCAAGACATCAGGCATAGTTTGATTTAGGCTCAATGTAATTTTCTCCCCAATTAATTTATCATTTCCACTTTGAGCAGTGGAGAGGGTAATGAGATCTTCAAGTCTGGAACTAAGATGGTTAATGTGAGCAAATAAAAAAATGCACGGTCTGGGCCATTAACAAAATATGCTTCGCTAGAAAGGAGGATTGATTTATATATGGGCAATTGGGGAAAGGTTAACCTGATTAGATGACCCTTCTGGAACACCAGTTCCATTGCTGTGACAAGCTTGTACTGGAGGTGGACATGTTTCACTTTCTGAGCCAAAACATCCCACAGCTTGCAAGGGCAGATGATCTAGATGGTCATTAGCAGTGGCAGTATCACTAGGCACGTTCAAATCGACAGCCGTTGATTTCACTGGTACCCCCGGGAAAAAGGGTCTATTTTCCATTGCTTAGTATGAGTAGCTACAGGTGGAGATACTAGCACTGCTTCCTGATGGGAGCGCTTTAAAGAAGACATTGAAACAATCTAGCAAATATACTGTAGTCAAGGTCACCAAACAGCAACAAAGGGGCAAACAAGGCAGACAGTAAATTATACAGATTGAAGTATAAAGATAATCGGGTGCCCCTGTGCCCTCCGGCGCCTAAGGCTGCGCGCACAAGGATGCGCCCTTGCACACGCAGCCCTTAGGCGTGCATGCCTGTGGCACGCACACCAATGGCGGTCTGCCTTTGAGGCCCCCTGAGGGCAGCGTCAATCAGCTTCTAGCCAATAGGGTCCTGCCAGTAGTTAGTGTCACGCAAGCAGCAAAATCAAAGTAACTCTGTCTGGGAAAGCTGTCTTCCGACACTCCAGTAACGTCCTGTACGCAAAAACTCACAGTCAGACAGGGCAGCTCCGCTGTAGCTCCAGCCCAACAGCTCAGGTCTCCCCATCCTCTCCTCCTATGCCACCACTAGTGCAACCAGGCCATTCCCCACTAGGGGTACTAGACAATTCCTTCTGGGCGTTAGGCCCTAATACCTAAGTGCACTCTATGCAGCCCTGCAACATGCATGAGGGGTGGGGAGGCACTTGTCTAATAATACTTTGTGAGTTGATTCAGCCTGGGATTTCCCTCTCTGCTGTTCAAACCTTCTCAGGCCCTACTGAAACAGTAACTAGCTATCCACAAGGTACAGGGAATGAGCTGAGCATCTGTCTGGAATCCACTCTCCGAGGAGAGCTGCCAGACAGACCCACTCAGCTGTAGTGTCTGTAGAGCAGAAGCAAATCAAGCATCTTTGCCAGCCTTATCACTCCCTGAAGGACAAAGCATTTGGTGAAGGAGGATATTCCAGGACCTTCAGTATGACCTTCAGAAATTGCTGTCAAAACTTGTGATGAGAGGATCAGAGATAGTGGGGCAGCTACTCGGATGTACCAGAGCCCCAAATTTCTCTTAAGAAGCCTGTCTCTACCAAGTTTAAGAGCTTGGGGTTTCTGCTGTGGCAGTGCAAACACCTGTGACCTTCTTCACCTGCTCATGTCCCTCCTCTCAAATACCCTGGCCTGGAAAAAGATCAGTGGGGAACTAGCCCTCATACTCCACACTAGGGTTGCCACCTTTTTCCATTTGACCCCAAGACTCCCATAGGCCAAATGGGAGTCTCAGGATCAGATTGCAAAAGATGGCAGCTAGGCTTGTCACCTACGCAAATGTTTATGGAATGCTTATGAAAAATGCATGTTGCAGGGCCTGCATTGATGATTACGGTGCAAATGCAGGTCCTGCAACATGTATTTTTCATAAGTGTTCCTTAAACATTTGCATAGATGGCAACCCTACTCCCACCCCCACCCCCTGGAAATTGCCTATTCCACCCCTCCCCCAGGTTCCCTTGTTTTCCACTACCTGCCCACAAGAGCACTCGGATTCCTCCACCCAAATCTCACCATTTGAGGACACAAACAAATGTCACAAACAACTCTCCCCCCCTTGTTCCCACTCATGGAGCAACCAGGGGAAACAGCAGTTGCTCCATGGGCGCGGTTGAGTGGGGGGTGAGTGGGGATGTGTGTGCCGCCGTGTGCACGCCCCACTCATGCACTGGTGTGCCCACAGATACCCCCCAACCCGGCAGAGCTGTGTAAAAATGTCCTATGAGAAGCCACTCGAAGAACATAAGGTTGCTGCCTTGTTAACACAAGGTTTTTTGAGATGGCTCCTAATATTCTCACAACACCCACCCTTCCAGCCCCGCATGGAATTTTCTTATATTCCTAGAAAGGGTTGGAAGGAACTGTCATTCTGAGGGGGAGAGTGCTTTTTATAACTAGAGGAGTTCGAGACCATCACGTGGTTTATTATTGAATATGATGAGCATGCACAATCCGGTTGTGAGAATGTTGGGAGCCATCTTGAAGAACTTTCAACATGGCTAAAACTGAACTCCTTATCTTCCCCCCTCATCCTTCCTCTCCTTCCTCACTGTCAATAACTATTGATGGAGTCACCATCCTGCCTGTCCCCCAAGCCCGTAGCCTAGGCTTCATCTTTGACTCAGCCCTTTCTTTTAAACCCTACATTGACTCTGTTGCTAAATCCTGTCGCTTCTCCCTCCATAACATTGCTAAGATTCGCCCTTTTCTCTCTGTCTCGTCTGCCAAAACTCTTGTTCATGCTCTGGTCATCTCTCGCCTCGATTACTGTAACCTCCTTCTCACTGGCCTTCCCCGGTCTCACCTTTCTCCCCTCATCTCTGTCCAAAACTCTGCTGCCAGGGTCATCTACCTCGCCAGTCACTTCGACCATGTGCAGCCCCTCCTCTCTTTGCTTCACTGGCTTCCCCTTCCTGAACGAATCCTGCACAAGCTCCTAGTCTTCACCTATAAAGCTCTTCACAACCTTGCTCCCCCCAACCTCTCTGCACTTATCGCCCTCCATACTCCAGCCCGTGCACTTCGCTCCTCTTCTGTCCCTTCTCTCACCCTTCCACGCCTTCCCTGCTCCCCTAAGCACCTTTGTCCCTTCTCACTTGCTGCCCCCCATGCCTGGAACTCCCTCCCTGTCCACATCCGCCTTGCCCCCTCCCTTCATACCTTCAAATCTCTCCTTAAAACTCACCTCTTTCGCTCTGCTCTGTCTGACTCTTTATCCTGCTGAGCCACTATTCCTATACCTACGATCGGTTTACCCTTATCCTTGCAACATGGACCTGCCTGCTGTCATTCTCATCGTAACCAAGCCAAGTACGTGCACTTGAGACCTCGCATCTTCATGAATGTTAGACCCCTTGTCTCTCCCTCTGTTCCCCTTCCTATGTCTCTCCCCCAGCTCCTGTCTCTCAGATTGTAAGCCCTAGGGGCAGGGACCGTGTCTATTTTATTACTTTGTAAAGTGCCAGGTACACTGCTGGCGCTATATAAATGTTTGTTAATAATAATAATAATAATAATAACCTTCTTTACAAGGTAACAACCTTCTGATCACTCACATGGGAAGGAGCTGTTTGTAAACAAACAGCTTTATCTCCCAGTCCCATCTTGTCCCTGTTGCTGCTGCAGCACTACTAGCAGGCAGAGGCAGGTGAGGGATGGGACCGGAGCCAGGGAGGGGAGGCAGAAGAACTTATTGAGGAGAAGCAGCCTGAAAAAAAGAAAAGAGCAGGGCGGCCAGATGGGGGTGGTGTGGTGTGTTGCCGCCCCCTCCCTCCTTCAGAAAATGCTGCCTGAGGCCTGGGCCTTAAGGGCCTTTCCCTAAATCCGGTCCTGCCCATCACCTGACCCTCACCTCTAACCTTCCCCTTCACCAAATACTTGGTGGAAGAGCCAAGTTTGCACTGCCGCCGGAAGGTGAGGAAATCTGGGCACAGGTGGACACCCACCGGGAGCGAGTTCCATAGCATAGGTATGGCTGCTGAGAATGCCCTCCTGTTCGAGGCCACTCGATGATATCTCAGGACCTCCAGGAGGGAATCCCCCTGATAAACACAGAAGCCACCCCAGGGCCTGGGGAGTGAGGCGATCCTTCAAGTAGGTAGGACCCAGATCATTTAGGTCTCTATAGGTTAATAGCAGCACCTTAAATTGGGCTCAGAAGACTATAGGCAGGCAGTGCAGAGCCTGGAGCACTGGTGTAATATGCTCCCGGCAGCACGTCCCCATAAGGAGGGGGGTTGCCACATTCTTCACCAGCTGCAGTCTCTGAACTGTCACCATGGGCAGCCACACGTAGAGTGCATTACAGTAGTCAAGTCTTGAGGTGCTACTGGCCCTACTGTTGGCACTGCTGCTGAGGGTACACAAGTCCAATCCCCAGCTCAGTCCAATTCCTTACTCAGTACAGGAAATCCACAGTAGTCCAGTCTTGAGGTGACAAATGCATGAATGATAGTCTCAAGGTCAGAGTCTAAAATATACAGAAGCCTTTGTACCATGTAATTGGTGAAAGGCGCTCTTGGTCACAGCCATCACCTAGATATCCAGATGTAGCTGCTCAACAGGAGCATCCAGGTTCTGCGCCTAAGTGGCCAGAGAGGGAAGAACCCCGTTAATGATGGGTGCCCCACCCAGATCACTGACTCTGCCAACCAGCACCACGTCCGTCTTGTCAGAATTACGCTTCAGTTGGCTCGACCTCATCCAATCCCCCCCAGCCGCCAAACACTGGGATATAACCAAGACTGCAGGGCCTGGGTCTGATGAAAAGGAGAAATATAATTGAGTATCATCAGCATACTGATGACACCAAACTCAACATCTCCCAGAGGCTTGCATATATACATTGAACAAGAGGGGGTACAGAATAGAACCATGTGGGACTCCACATCGCCCCTGGGGGATGACGAACAATCCCCCAGCACTACCCGCTGAGATCTATCAGTTAGTAAAGATGGTCCCATCCACTGTAAAATGGTCTCATCCACCCCAGCAAGGTCCCACAGACGGGTCACCAAGACCTCATGATCCACTGTATCAAAAGCTGTTGACAGATTGAGCAGAACCAACAACGTTGAATTTCCCTTATCCAGCAATATTCACAGGTTAGTAGTAGAATTATCATGACAGAGGATGGGGAATTTAGGGACATAATCTTACGTAGTGCGAGGAAATCAGGGCGGGCGTCCCAAGCAAGATCTAGACTCTTGTCGGGCTATAGACGCCCTTTAAATAGGGTAATGGTTATTGAGAAATCTACCATACAGTTGACTGTCAAGCCTGTATGGAATGGAGTTACGCCGAGTTGGGCCACAAAAGCAATGGCTGTTCATAATCTTTCCTTCCTTATGGACACTAAAATTGACCTAATGGTAATTGATAAGATTGTTCCCAACAAGGACCTGGCCGATGCCAAGGTTCTTAGGATATACTTCAAGGACCAGGGGTGGGTTCGTCGGCTGTTTCACATAAGATGCTCCCCGAAGCAGTGGGGAATATCAATAGATAGAGTTTTCTATTATGCTAATCAAGGGATGGTGGATCCTGATCCTGGGGTGCAGAGTTATGGAGTATCTCCGAGCGACTGGGGGTCTGAGTAGATGGTGCTGGGGGACCCCTTTTCTCCAGTCCCTCCCAAGGCAGGTCCACTCCTGTGGTAGACCAGGAGGTGGTCTCGGGTGGGCCTGGCTGTAGAGGGGCCCCCCTGGATGGTATCCCCAGCGCTGGCGGAAGGCAAGGAGGGTCCTCGTAGCTCTGCCCACTTGGAGTGGATTTCCCACTCCCCTAAGACCAATTTCAATTTGAAGTTCTTCGAGGCCTGTCTTGCATTTTCCACTGCCAATTTAGATGAATCTAAGATTGAGAATATATTTGATGAACTGGACCCCGAGGAGCAGGACTTGTTTATCGGGAGGTTTTTTTCCTTACAGGATAGGTTGTTAGCTAGGGAGATTGATTACACTGGAAGTGGGGAGGTTGTGAAAGTGGGACAGGTTCCTGCAAGTTTAGTAGCGAAGAGGAACCCTGTCTCCAATGAATCGGACCCCCAGGGACATGTGGAGGTTAGGGATAGGCCTTGCCCAGCAGTGGTACCAGCAAATAGCTGCCAAGTCCGGAGGTGGATGGCAGTTGCAGAGCAACTACCCCTGGGGATCCCGTGGTAAGGAAACTCCAGTCGACTACCTTAGAATTGGTTCTGGAGCAAGCTGCTCCTCACAGGGATGTCTGGTGTGTGTGTGTGTGTGTTACTCATTGATAGATATATGGATTAGATCTCTGAGGGCGGGTACTCTGCAGAATGTGCCTGTACCTGATATAGAATTAGCTTCCAGCAAATTTTCTTTGACAGACGGAGTGATGCCTACTTTACATTCCAACCAGGGTTTGCTCTTGGATGGTGGTAGCAATTCCCAGGGGCGGGTCTGACAGTTATGTCCCCAAGACTATGGTTGTTGGGGACCTAACCTTAGAATATTGTCATGGAACATTGCAGGATGAACCCGGCTTTTAAACCATGAAGTACGGACTCTGTAGAGTAACTTTGACCTTATCTGTATTCAGGAATCTTGGCTTGTAGATGATTTTTTTCTTTTCCTGCCGGAGTACCAGATTTGGCACTGTTCGACTGTCAAAGAGGCAAAGTTTGGTTGTGCCTCTGGTTGGATCTTGACTTTGCTGAAATCTTCTTAACCATTGCAGGGTAAATTGTTGTCTGGGGGCCCTAGTAATGTCCTTGCGTTGCTTTTGTTATTTAATGGGAAATGTAAGATCTTGCTTCTGAATATTTATATGCCTACTAGCTCGTCCCAAGATAGGACCTTTTGGAAAAAATTAGAGGATTATATAGACTGCCTGGAAAATGATCATCCGGGTTTGCCGATTATACTTGCTGGGGACTTTAATTCCAGAATTGGGAATAATCCCTCTAGGCAAGTGAGAGTCTTAGGTATCGAGGTCACAGATGAGGTTTTTTTCTTCCCCACAGCTTCAGGAATGAGGAATTGAACCCCCAAGGGTCTCGATTCCTTGATTTGATTATGCTGGTTGTTGGAGAATTTTAAATGGGAGGTTTTGTTCTGATTCTACTGAGCCGTTTACTTTTGTCTCCCAATCTGGCAAGAGTATTATTGATTATTTTTGTATTTATGATATGTGTTTGGATCACTGTCTAGATTTCCAGGTCTTAATAGAAGGTTTTAGTGACCATTTACCTACTGCGTTGACTTATTCCCTCTTCTCGCAATGTAGTAAAATTATGGGTTGTTCCCCCCATGCTTTTAAGGGTATGTCCCCAGATATTGAGCCAAGGGTTCAATGGACAGATAGGGTTGGCAAGAGATGTCTAGACCTTTATGACCAGGTCAATTTTGTTAAGTTAAAACATTCTGTGTTCAACTCCTCCCAGCTGGACCCAGAGGAGATCTATTCCTTTTTTGCTCGGCTCTTAAGACAGTTTGTGATATCCCTTGTAGAAAGCAGCCCCGCTGACACCCTCGCAAGACCTTCTTTTGCTCCCCTCAGGTGGTTTGATAAAGAATGTGCAAGGCTAGAGCCTTCAAACTAGGCCCTACTGAGGCTATATCTGCTTGCTATGCTAGGCAGAAGTGCACTTATAGAAAATTGGTAAAGAACAAAAAGTTTTTCAATCGAATGCTTGGAAAACCTTAGATTTGGTGGTCAGGAAAGGGGACCAGGCCCAATTTTGGGCCTTGGTCAAAGGGGGGTTTAGGCCACCTCTTGACATGGGGATATGGCAAGCCCATGTCGAGGGCATCTTCAATAAGATGCCTGACACGTCTTTGATTGAGGGCAACTGGCGAATGTTCCTCTCTGGCCGTCTGTGGAGCCAGAAGAGGTTAGAGCTCTACTTGTCAAGTTTAAGGCAAAGAAAGCCCCTGGGATTGATGGTATTCTGGTGGATTTATTGAAACATAATTCCGACTGGTGGCTACCGATTCTTGCTAAACTGTTTACCAGTATAAACAACTGTGGTTTGATGCCAGTGGGGTGGAATATCAGCATTGTGATCCCCATTTTTAAAAAAGGGGACAGAAATCTACCACAGAACTATTGCTTATACGTTTATTATGTGTGGTGGCTAAGATACATGCAAGATACTTTTTAGCTAAGCTGGAGGATTGGGCCATGGTGGCCAATTTCTTTCCCGAGAAGCAGTCCGGCTTTCGAGCTGTGCACTCGCCGATAGACCATTGTTTTACTCTCCGACGTCTGCTGGAAAAGTATGTAATGATTAGGAAAGGCAGGTTAATTATGACTTTCTTGGATTTGAAATCCGCTTTTGATTTGGTAAACAGAAACATTTTGTGGGACAAATTGTATAAGACCAACATAGACTAGAGGTTGATATTTCTGGTCCAAGATTTGTATAGTCAAACCGCTTTGAGAGTGAGGGTCAGGTGAGAGAGCTGTACTTGACTTTTTCCTACCAACTAAGATCGGGGCCAGACCATTATTTTGTTCACGGATGACATGGTGCTTGTGTCATCCTCAGTATTGGGGATGGATAGGCTACTTGTAGCTGCTGGACAGTTCTGCAAAGAATCGCAGCTCGTGATAAATTATGATAAATCAAAAGTTGTAGTGGCTGGCAAGTGCTACATCAATCATAACTGGTCCCTTGATGGGATTAGACTAGAACAAGTACCTTCGTATCGATACTTGGGACTGCTCTTTAATTCTTCTGCATCTTGACAGTCACATGCCGAAGCTACTAGGTGTCACGAGGGGAGGGGGAAAGAGGGGGAAGCTAGAACGGTGGGATAGAGGAAGGGGGGACAAGCAACCCCCACAACACCAAACAACACCAATACAAGGGGCAACCTCCTCTCCATATGGATTTCCCCTTACAGGGTAAAATGTCCCTCAGGGTATAGGCTGGGCTTTCCCTCTTATTCAGAGGGCAACCCTTTTCATCATAGGGATGGAAAGAGATGAGGCCGCTTGCCCCAAGGACAAGGACTATACCAGAACCCAAGAACAGGCACTCGGGGGTCTTTACAGGACCCAGGACACCACGTGCGTGGGGGAGGTGAAGGGAAGAGGGAAAGGGGGAGGAATCCCCTGGGTAGGGGGGAAGGGGAGTAGGAAGGGACAGGGGAAATCACAAGGGTGTAGGAAAGGGCTTGCACTCTCAGGAAAGGGATTGCAGCAGAGATCAATGGGAAACTGGGAATCAGGGGAGGAGAAGGAACAAGATAACCCTTCCACCGGAGTCTCACCTTTCTAACACACAAGGACAACAAGGACAACAATATTACAATACACACTCACTCACCAATTCACTCCAAGGAACGGGGGGGGGAGGGGGATACACAGGGAGCACTCAATCTTGCTCTTTCTCTCAATACAGGCACCAACAGAAATATCAGGCAACAACAGAAATATCCAGGCAGATAGGGGCCAGTCTCTCACGAATGATTACCGGTGGTGGCTCTTAGCCCAGCCGGTACTATTTATAGCCCTTTGCCTAATTGAAGGCTGTTGTGCTCCGGGCGGGGTCCTGACCCACCACAGAGTCATGTGCTGCCCTTTGTGCGCTGGGGGGGCAGAGCCCAGAGCAACGCTGATGCGTGGGATAGCTCCGCCCCCCGCCCCGCCTGCAACGACGCTCCTGGACCCTCTGCCCCCCCCAGCCTCTCCAAGACAGCAGGAAACCCCGCTACTGACCCGGGCGGGCGGAGCGCACCGTGACAGTATCCCCCCGCCCATGCCCACGCCCACACCCCCGTCCCCCCCCCAAGGTCCGAAGACCAGGTTTAGAGGGATGACGGAGGTGGAAACATTTGATGAGATGGGGGGCATGGACATTCATAGCCGGCTCCCAAGACCGTTCGGAAGGACCGTAATTTTTCCAGTCAATTAGATAGAAAAGACGGGAGCCGGAAATACGAGAATCGAGGATTGCTCAGACCTCATAGTTGGAGTCATCAGGGAGAAGGGTAGGAGGGGCAGGAGTCGTTTGTTGAATGGAAAAGGAAGGAGTCAAAGCCCTCTTCAGGAGGGACACGTGAAAAGATGGATGTATGCGCATATGGGGCGGAAGTTTCACCATATAGGTAACCTCATTCAATCTACGTTTAATAGGGAAGGGACCCATATATGCATCGTCGAGCTTAGTGGAAGGGCGTAAGGAAGGATAATTCAATTTTCTTACCCACACCATATCCCCGACCTGAAAAGAGGGTCCAGGAAGGCATCGTTTTTCGGCCGTCACCTTATAACGGAGACGTGCTTCCTGAAGATGACGTTGGACAGCACGTTGTGCTCGATGTATGATCTTCACCAAGGAACCAACAGCTGGGATAGAAGTGAGGGGTGCGTCTGGAAAACAAAGGGGGTGATGAAAGCCATAGGAAATTTAAAAAGGAGAGGTACCCAAAGAAGAATTAGGGCTATTATGGTATGTAAACTCTGCGAGCGGGAGAAGGTCAGACCAGTCCTCTGGCAAGTAAGTACAAAAACATCGAAGGTATTGTTCGATGTGTTGATTCACCCGTTCCACTTGCCCATTAGCTTGAGGGTGGTAGGCCGTAGTGGGTCGCAGGTTGACTCGTAAAACAGAGAAAAAGGCTTTCCAAAAATGAGAAATGAATTGGGGACCTTTATCAGACACTATTTCTTTTGGTACGCCATGTAAACGAACCACTTCTTGAAGAACCAGACGTGTTGTGGCAGGGGCAGAAGGTAATCCTTTACAGGGAATAAAATGGCCTAGTTTTGTGAATAGTCCACTATGACCAAAATAGAATCACACTCTGCTGATTTTGGAAGTCCTACTATGAAGTCCATGGCTATTTTTTGCCAGGGCCCCTTGGGACAATCCGTCAATTGTAACAATCCCACAGGTAACGTTCAGGGCGTCATAGTTCTAGCACAGGTAGAGCACCCTTGCACGTATTGTTTAACGTCCTTGTACAGGGAAGGCCACCAGAAGGACCTACAAAGGATAGAAAGGGTGCGTTGAAACCCGGGGTGCCCAACAAGGGGAGAATCGTGGTGGACCCACATGACCTGTGGTCTAAATTTGGGGGGAATAACAACTTTTCCCTTGTATAGAAATAACCCCTCCTTTTGAAAATTAGGCATGGGTTTTTCTTTTTGACTTACAGCTTGTAGTTGGGATAAGGAGGGGAGAGTTGCAGCGAAGGTTCGTGGAGGAAACAAGGGTCCATGAAGATCTCCTTCCTTCTCAATGGGCGTATAATATCGGGAAAGGGCATCTGCCATTGTATTTTGGGATCCATGACGATACTGTATCAAAAAGGAAAAACGAGTGAAGAATAAAGCCCACTGGGCATGCCGGGGGTTGTTAATGCGGGCTGATTGTAGAAATGCTAGATTTTTGTGATCTGTATATGCCAGAACCGGGTGAGGACCGCCTTCCAGGAAATGTCTCCAAGCCTCAAAGGCAGCTTTGATTGCCAATAATTCTTTATCCAGAATGGAGTAATTTCTTTCTGCTGAAGTCAGTTGCCGAGAATAAAAGGCGCAAGGAAGACGGCGTCCCGACGTTCCACGAGCTTGGGTCAAGACTGCTCCAATGGCTACATCTGACGCGTCTGCTTCCACTATAAATGGCAGGGATACATCGGGATGCTGTAATAAAGGTGCTGACATAAAGACTTGTTTCAGGTGCATAAAGGCTTCATTCTGCAAGGCCCCCCACTCAAAGGTCGCCCCCTTCTGCAATAATTTGGTAAGGTGTTTGGTTAGGTCAGCGTAACAAGGACTGTATTGGCGGTAATAGTTTACGCTGCCTAACAACCTATGCAAGGCCTTTACCGTGGTGGGAGCTGGCCAATGATTGATGGCTTCAAGATTGCTAGGGTCCATATGCACTCCCTCAGGGAAAATAATAAAGCCTAAAAAAAGAACCGTAAATGCATGAAAAACACACTTGTCTAGTTTGCAATATAGTTTATGGTGGTACAGGCATTCTAATACGGTTCGCACATGCTGAACATGGTCATTCATGGATGAAGAAAAGATAAGAATATTGTCCAAGTATGCCACAACATACAGGTCCAGTAAATCTCGTAGGATATCATTAATAAAATGTTGGAAAGTGGCCGGAGCATTTACCAAACCATAGGGCATTACTAGGTACTCGAAATGCCCAAAACGTGTACGGAAGGCGGTCTTCCATTCATCCCCTTCTTTAATTCGTACCAGATTGTATGCACCCCTCAAATCCAACTTGGTGAACACTGACGCCCCTTGGAGCTTCCCCAGAAGTTCAGAAATAAGGGGGAGAGGGTAACGATTTTTGAGTGTAAGTTGATTTAGGCCCCGATAATCTATACACGGTCGGAGGTCCCCCTCCTTCTTGGGTACAAAAAAGAGGGGAGCCCCCGCAAGGGAGGTAGAATGGCGAATAAAGCCCTTCTTTAAATTTTCTTGAATATACATCCTTAAGGTCTCAGTTTCTCCTGGTGACAGATTATATATTCGCCCATAAGGGGGTTCCTTCCCTGAAATGAGTTCAATGGGGCAATCATACGGCCTATGGGGAGGAAGTTCAGAGGCTTCTTGTTTACTGAATACCAGGGCCAAATCATGGTATTGGTACGGGATACGGGAATCCACTACTGACCCTGAAATAACAGGAGCGGACTTACCTACCCCAGGGAACGGAATAAGATGAGTGAGGCAGCTTGGAGATGAAAAGGTAAGGGAGTGTGTTCCCCAATTTATAGAAGGATTATGGGTTCTAAGCCAAGGAAGACCCAACACCAGAGAAAACAAAGGGGAAGAAATCAAATCAAATTGAAGGGACTCGGTATGTGTACCGATGGTACAGGTAAGGGGGATGGAACAGGTCTGTAAAGGACCTGAACTAAGGGGAGAACCATCAATGGTTTGTACTACCTCAATTGATGTTCGGGTCTGATGGGGTATCCCATAGTGAGTGGCAAAAGTAGTGTCCATAAAATTCCCAGAAGCCCCCGAGTCCACCAACGCTTTGGCTACTAGGGAATGATACTTATCCCACTGTATAGCCAGGGAAACAAAAAGTTGGGACACAGATAATGCACTACTACTAGGTCTAAGGAGGGAATTACAAATCGGGAGGTCCCCCCATTCCCCCGGCCCCTGACATTTCCTGCTCCCAAAGGGCGTGATGATTTACTAGGGCATTCCCTCACGAAATGTCCTGAGTTGCCGCAATAAAAACAGAGATGGAGTTGACGTCATCTTTCCCGTTCCTCTACACTAAGAGGTCTCCATAATGCCCCAATTTGCATAGGTTCGGACCCCTCTTGGCCTGTTGATACTTGAGGGGGATTAAGGGGCATTCGGGGACTCTCCCACCACCCCATTCCTCTACCTTGGTCACGCCTTCATTTTCTTTTTCGTTCAGTGAGTCGTTCATCAATTTGTACGGACAATGCTACCATTTCCTCCAAGGTGACTGGGGTGGTGGTAGCACACGCCACCTGATCATTAATTTCTTCGCTAAGTCCCTGTCGGAATAGGGCTCGGAAAGCAGAATCACTCCAGTTTAGGTCAAACGCTAGTTTCCTAAACTGGGTGATATAATCCAGCAGGGGGGGTTTACCTTGACGTAAATGGAGTATAGCCTGCTCTGCATCTCTCACCCTATGGGGATAATCGAATAAGAAACGGAATTGTTTAAGGAATCCTTTATAGTTACGTAATAGATCATCATCTGCTGCCAGGAGGGGAGTGGCCCAGTCCAAAGCCATTCCCCCCAATAGTCCCACAATATATGCTACTTTAGACTGATCCGAATTGTAGGTAAGGGTTGGGTCTGAAACGTAAGGTTACATAAGGCCAAAAACCCCTGGCAGGCCTTCCTATCCCCATAAAACTTATCTGGACGTGGGGCTTTAGGTTCCCTAGGGATAGGGGTTGGTGGAGTAACAGAGGAAGAAGCGGACGCTTCAACGGCTTCCTCCTGAGCCTCCATGGGGAAAAGGGGTGGTTGGTCCAATGATTCCCGAAATGCTCGACAACGTGCTCGAAGCTCCTTGTTTTCCTCTTTGAGGTCCTGGACCTCCATAGAGAGGGACTGGACCGTATGCAAGAGTTCCTGAACCTGTTGTTCAGAAGCCATTGTGACCAAAACCCTAGTAGGGAGGCCGGTAATTCTGTCATGAGGGGAGGGGGAAAGAGGGGGAAGATAGAACGGTAGGATAGAGGAAGGGGGGACAAGCAACCCCCACAACACCAAACAACACCAATACAAGGGGCAACCTCCTCTCCGTATGGATTTCCCCTTACGGGGTAAAATGTCCCTCAGAGTATAGGGTGGGCTTTCCCTCTTATTCAGAGGGCAACCCTTTTCATCATAGGGACGGAGAGAGATGAGGCCGCTTGCCCCAAGGACAAGGACTATACTAGAACCCAAGAACAGGCACTCGGGGGTCTTTACAGGACCCAGGACACCACGTGCGTGGGGGAGGTGAAGGGAAGGGGGGAGGAATCCCCTGGGTAGGGGGGAAGGGGAGTAGGAAGGGGCAGGGGAACTCACAAGGGTGTAGGAAAGGGCTTGCACTCTCAGGAAAGGGATTGCAGCAGAGATCAATGGGAAACTGGGAATCAGGGGAGGAAAAGGAACAAGGTAACCCTTCCACCGGAGTCTCACCTTTCTAACAAACAAGGACAACAATATTACAATACACACTCACTCACCAATTCACTCCAGGGAACGGGGAGGGGAGGAAATACACAGGGAGCACTCAACCTCGCTCTTTCTCTCAATACAGGCACCAACAGAAATATCAGGCAGTAACAGAAATATCCAGGCAGATAAGGCCCAGTCTCTCACGAATGATTACCGGCGGTGGCTCTTAGCCCCGCCGGTACTATTTATAGCCCTTTGCCTAATTGAAGGCTGGTGTGCTCCAGGCGGGGCCCTGACCCACCATGGAGTCATGTGCTGCCCTTTGTGCGCTGGGGGGGCGGAGCCCAGAGCAATGCTGATGCGTGGGA
>QEPC01003448.1:98517-109346 GCA_003113815.1 Sphenodon punctatus
GGGTAAAAACAAAAAATAACCACTAAATCTATCTAAGCTAAGCTAAATAAATGAATGAGAATATGGGGGTAGATGGGTTGGATGGGTGAAATGGGAGGAGGATTGCAATGGATTGGGGAGCTGGGAAATGCTGGGAGAGAGGGAGCCTTCTGAAACGCCTGCTGTTCAGGAACAGTGACTAGCTCAGAAGGTGTTGGGAAGGGTGGAGGCAGACAGTTTTGTTTCTTGCTGCGCCCGTCTCACCGCAAGCCCCATTGGCTCCATGCAGCCTAGCCCGTGGCCAATCGCAGACTGTGAAGCCAGAGTTCTGAGGCGAAAAGGGATGGTGATTGGGCAGGATGGCTGCTATACCAAGCCTCTCCACCCCTGGTGCCTGGAAGTCTGCTCCTCAGCTGACTACCCCTCCCTGTCACGTTTGACCTTCCATTGACACTTTTTTGCCACCCAAACTCACCTGAACGCGATCCGAACTGTTTGGTCATTTCGACGTTCGGAATTGAGTTCTGTTCGGTGTGTTCATGTTTGGGTTCGGTTGTCCGAACAGGCTGAGTTCGTGCCGAACTCCAAACTTCCGAACTGCGTTCGCCCATCCCTAGCGCATACGGTCATGCGGCCTTAGGCACTGGCCGAGGAGCCCAAGTTTTTATGCCCATTGGCTTCTATGAGTAAGAATAATCTGTTCCATAAGGCTATATATATATTGCTGGACATGAGGCAGCTTTTCAGAGTGGGAAATAATTATATATGGGGGACAAACGGCATAGAGGAGTAGATTCCCTAGCTGCTTCTATGGATTCACCATTAAATAAGTGCCCTAAAACTGATAGACCAATGGGAAGTAACCAGTCCCGGCTGAGGTTATCTAATAGATACAAAGTTTTGGAGGAGCTTGGGAATGAGGATGATTTCTGCCTTGAAGGGCACACCCAGTGTAATTGTGTAATGAATGAGTTACTTAATGCTGCCTTAGACAAGGATTCTAATATAGGCGGTACTAAGGGGGTGGGGGATCGCCAGGATCATGGCTGGAGTTTAATGTGGGTGATGCCCTGACACCACAGTGCCATCTGATTGCCAAGACTGTGGCACTGTTATTTGCTAATATGTCAGACTTGCGTACATCACTACTCTGGGTTAGAGAACAGTTGAATGAAGTGATAATTAAAATAGATCTCCTACAACCTGGGTTAGGTGTAGGAGTTGCTGTTTCAAACAGCAAGTCGCAGACAGATAGATCTGAGGTAGTTGGTCCTAATAGAACTCAGTTGCTGACTAATGCTTATAAGTTTAATAATGGACCTCGACTGGAGACGGCTGTGGATAAGGCAATTTGGGTAAAAATTAGGCCATTACATGATGGTACTACTCCCAACTGAGAAAACCCTAAGAGTGTCGCGGATAATTTATCTGCCTTGCTGCATAATAAAAGTTTATTGTTTAGCCGCGGCCATTACAATTATACAAATATACACTAACAAAAATACAGCATAAATAAGACACATCACATAATATACTATAACCCCCTACTAATGATATACACTCCCGGCATAGGTAGTTCATTCTAATCCTCATTCAGGATTCACCTTGTCTCTGGGTCTTTAAGGAGTCAACATACTCATTCCTAATTCGGATCACTGCCCAGCAATATTTGGCCACAGCCCTAGTCGTATCTGAGTCTATTGGATACAGTAGTCTCTGGAGGGCTCTCTTAGGTACGTCCCCCTTTCCAAGATATCCCCCCCAAAAAACTAAATCTTGGCCCCTCGAAGGCAGGACAGTGCAAAATGATATGCGCCGGGGTATCTACCTCTCTCAACTGGCACATACAGCAGATTCGCTGTTCCCATGGAATTTTCATATAACGCCCCTCAAGTACTGCAGAGGGAAATACATTAGCTCTCATCCTAAAAAAAGCAACACGGCAGTTGGCATCCTGCCACTCGAACAGATAATATTGGCTGGGCCTCTGTAAAGTATAAAAGGGGTAGTAGGAATTATAAAGAGGGGCCACCTCCTGCACCTCTCTCTGGGCATTTTCAGTTTGGACTACCTGGTCCCACAACCGCCTCTTAATGAGGTTTTTGCACGTCGCCCAGACCAGCCCTCCCAGATCCGAACAAGAGAACCGTAACTTAGAAACTTCAAGTTTAACTTCTTGAATCCAGCTGCTCCCTAGCCCTGCTGCAATAGTATCATTCACCAGAGTGTCATTAGGTCGAGAGAAGAGCATCTTCTTGAGCCAATAGCTCAAGAATTGCTGGGTGGCATATACTTTCAAGGGTGGAACAAATGCCTTTGCCCGCAGAATTGCCTGCGGGGTCCCCCGGGGGCCCCCCAGGATCGTTCGCAAGAATGTATTCTGTATGCTTTCCAGGAGAGGAATGTATTTCAGACCCCCTACCGGCAATGCATACAAGAGCTGGCTGATTTCTTTAGCCCTGAAAAGTTGCAGAGCCGGCAGAACAAGGCCCTTACCACAGTATATTTTAGTAATAGCGGTGACCGATTTTTTTGCCTGCCCACATGCTGCATCGTAGTGGGTCTTCCAGCTACCATTGGCAGAAATAAGCACACCCAGGTATTTAAATGCCTTGACCTGTTCTATCTGGTTATCTTTCATAGCCCACCGGTGATTTTTGCAATTTCCTCTGGGGCCCACCACCAGGACTTTGGTCTTGGCAAAATTTATCGCCAGCAGCTCTGACCAGCAGAATTCACCAAACACCTCCAATGCATGTCTCAGCCCCACTAGTGTTTGGGAGATAATCACGGTATCATCCGTGTATAGTAGTAACCCTAATCGGCGGTCACCAATTTTGGGGGGGTGCGTGTTGTGCCTCTGCATAAAATGCATCGCGTTATTTAAATAGAGATTGAAAAGTGCTGGTGCCAAAAAGCACCCCTGCCGGACACCCGATTCTACCTGGACTGGGTCTGAAAGTACTCCCTGGGCATTAACCCTAATTCGTAAATAATTCCCTGTGTGTAATTTTACTATTAGAAAAAGCAGCCTGGGTTCCATATCCATGGCCTTCAGCTTGAGCCACAAACGCTCCCTACATATGGAGTCGAAAGCTTTCTCCAAATCGACAAAGCACAGAAAAAGAGACTCCCTCCTATCAATGGACCTGGCAATCAAGGCTGCCAGCACAAGGATATGATCTGATGTCGCGGCTCCCTTGCAGAAGCCTATCTGTTCTGGGGCAATTCATTCCTTATCTGCTATCCACTGTTGTAACTTAGACAGCAGAAGTTGGGAGTATAATTTGGCTACAATGCTCAATAAACTGATCAGTCGATAATTCCCCGGGTTCGTTGGATCCCCTTTCTTTTATATGGGGACCACCGTGCTGTGCAGCCAGGCCTTAGGGAGTGTACCATACTCATTTATATGAGAAAATAAAGGGGCTAATAGCTCTGCCCTACGTAGTGGCTCGCATTTCAGGAGTTCCGCCGATATAAAGTCCTGTCCCGGGGCTTTCTCAGATTTTAATGATCCGATCAGGAGCATCACCTCCTCGACCGAAACCAGTTACCAATTCTGGAATGTATCTATTGTTGCAATTTTGACCATCGAGGGGGCAGTTCCCTTCTTGGCATATAGCTTCTCATAGAAGGCCTGCCATACTTCTAGGTCAGGCGAGCCTCTATGCCCTGACCCTCCCCTTTTTTGGAGAGATTGCATTATCTCCCAAAATTTCCTTAACTTTTGGTCCTTAGCTGCTTTAATAAGCTCCCCTCAGAGGGCTTCCTGGGCACTTTTTAGTTTATCCCTTAATAATTGCCGATAGATTTTCCTCATATGGGTTAAATCAGCCCTCAAGGAATGGCAAGGGGAGGCCTTCACTTTCCTTGCTAGACATCTAAGTTGGGACCTTACTGTCCGGCACTCTGCATCAAACCATCGCGGACTAGTCTCAGGCGGCATTATGCCTCTGGCTGAAGTAACCCGTGTAGTGAGTATCGGGATTAGTAATTCCATCAAACCCTCAAAGTGGTGGATCATATCTGGTCCTGACTTTTGAATGTCGGCCGAAATATCCTCCGCCAGGGGAGAACCCAGAAACTCAACTGCCCTGGTCTTTAGGTCCTCTGACCATTTTATTCGCCTCATAGGAGGGGGATCGTCTGGTCTAATAATAATTGGTCCCACTGGATAGAATCGAGAATCACCTAAAACCAGGCTAATGGGTGAATGAGTTTATACAAATATTGGTATCACTGAAAACACCCCAACACCCACAGCCCTCTCCCTCGCCTGCAGGACACAGAACACCCCGGGAATGGACCCAGGAGACCGAGCCAGCAGCTGCCGAGGAGGCCAGCCAGCAGGTGCAGGAACCAGGTGAGGCGGGGGGGTGGTAGGGAGGGCACCACGGGGTGCAGGGAGAGGGTCCCCGGGCAGGCGGAGGGGATGGGAGGGACTAGGGTCAGTAGGTGGGAAGGCCCCGGGAGAGACGCCCGAGGGGCCCCTGCCCCATCCCGGGCAGGGGGCAGGGGCAGGATCGGACTCACCCTCTTGTACCCACAGGGCAGCCCCGGCAGCCAGCGTCCCCTGGGCCCGTGGCCCCAGCGCAGCGCATGCGGGAGTACCGGGCACGGGTCCGCAGACGGAAGGAGGAACAGGCGCAGGAGATCATCCAGAATGCGGCGGAACAGGGGGAGATGATGATCGAGGCCGTGGCCCGCATGGAGGCGGCCATAGAGCGGTCCCTGGAGTGGGCCGAGGCGAGGGACCAGAGGCTCCAGGCCGAGGTGTGCCTGGAGCGGAGATGGGAGCGCCGGGAGCACAGCAGGCAGGTGGAGGCGCTCGGGAGGCTGGAGCAGGTCATCACCGGGATGCTGCGGGAGCACACAGCCAAAATGGACAGGTCCCACTATATTGGGAACTCCCTGCTCCTGCACGCCGGCACGATGTGCGCCTATGTGATGGCAGGTGCACCCCCGGGCACCCTGCCTGCCCAGGTCCAAATACCCGGACCCTCGGCGGCCCTGCCCCCCGCCCAGGTGCCCCGGCCACCCCCACGCCCTCAGGGGCGGCTGGGACACTGGGACCCTGACCGGGACACTGCTGGGACACTGCTGGGACACTGACCAGCAGGAATCGGGCGTAGCGAGGGCCCAGACCCCTATTGCCACCCGCTGGACCATGGGGATGGGGTCCCGCATGGAGGTGTGCTGCCGCTCCAGCCAGGGTGTGAGGAGCTCTGCTAGGCGGAGCAGGGTGCTCTTGCTCATCCTAAAGAGGTCCCTCCAGTCTGGTTCTTCCCAGTGGGCCAGCGTCCTAGCCCACCACGTCTGTGGGCGCTCTGCGACCCATAGGCATCTGGCTATGGACATAGCGAGCAGGGCTGCCCAACGCATGGTCTCCCTTGCCCAGAGAAGGCACCTGGCAGCCCCTCAGAGCACTGCGGGCCAGGTCCAGCTCTGGCTCGCAGCCTACCTATCCGTCCCGGAGATTCTCTGTGCCCTGAGCCGCGCACGGGCTCTCCTGCGCCCGTGGTGGGCCCGGAGGCCCCTTGCAGCTATCCGGGCCAGGGCAACCAGCAACTGGATGGCCAGTTGCACCTCAGCGGTCAGGAAGCGCAGCTGCTCGGTGTGGTCGTGGAACCACTCGGCTGCGAGCGCGAGGTACATCCAATAGGCAGCTGCCCTGTCCCGCTCCATGGTGGTGGGTCCCGGAGGGGGACGGGAGCAGTTATACAGGGCCTCTGATGGCAGGGCTGTCCGAGGGGTGGGCCCCTAGGTGGCCGTGGCCCCCCCAAGGGGGGGCCGGGGTATGCGTGTGTGCAATTGGGTGCACCGGCAGGCAGGGCACCTGGCCTCACCCCTGCACGAGCACGCGGGTCTGCGCGCTCCCTGGACAGCTGCATTCCATCAGCCATCTCCACCGCCACCCCGCGCCCCTCCCCCCACTCTTTGCTACAGTATGGCTTTGGAGGTGGGATTAGCCGGACAGTGTGATCGCTATTGTGTTCTGCAGCTGTGCCGGGTCCACACCCCACACCTTGCTCTGTTGTGCTACAATGTTGTGGTCCATGGCTGTTTTCCCTGGCCTTGGGACCCCTCGGAGGCCCGCCCGGCCCTGGAGGGTGTGTGTGCCCCCCAGGCCTCTGTGTTATTCTCCCTGTCATGCCGGACCATGGCTGGTTGCCCGTCCACGGGGCTCCCGCTCCCCAGCCCCCATGGGGCCCCCATATCTGGACCTTCCGCGAGACCATGTCTCTTTGCGACCTGTGGCATACCCTAGCCATGCAGCTGCTCCTGGGCACCCCGGGCAGCCGTGCGGGTGCCTTTGAGAGCTTAAGCTCTGGACTTCACTACTTCAGCTATGAGGTGAGTGCTTGTAATTGCCGGCTGCATATGGAGACCCTGGGACTGGTTCGCTTCCCTGAGGGGTGCATCCTCGCTTCCCTGAGGGGACAAGCGGTGTTCGCATGTGCCCTGGTCCGGGACTGAGACCGTTTCTGCGCTGGTTGTGTGTGGGTTGAGCGCCTACATGGTGTGCCTTGCTGAGGGTGGCCCTGCCTTGGCTGTGTCCTACTTTGCCTGTGTTCACGGGGCGCGTGGATACCAGCACACTCGTGGGGCGGTGTACCACTGGCTGCTGGATCTGGGACATCTTCCCTGGCCCCCTTCTGCTGCCTGCTGTGTGCCGGAGCCTTCCACGGTGGAGATGCCGGCCCTGTTGGGGGTGTGGTCCCGTGTGGACGTCCAGCTGGCTCCTTCCATGCATGATCCCTTCGAGGCGTACTACCTGATCGCGCACCACATGTCCGTGCTGGGGTACCGCCGGGGCTTGCTCCATTGGCCCCACCTGGTTCACCGGGCGGGGCACCTGGGCCCTGGGCCTGCAGCGGCCCCCAGCGGCAGCCTGTGACTCCCTGTGCTCCTCCCGGCCCCCCGGTGTCCTGCCCCCTTGTGGGCTCCTGCCCCAGTCCGGGGGGGCCTGGTCCCTGCTGCCGCTGCCTGTGGCTCTGGGCCCCCTCCTGCCCCCCCGCTATGCCTGCACCCCTTGGCCCCCCTCCGCGGTTGCCCTCCCTAGTGCCTCAGTGCGGTGCCCTGCATGGCCTCTCCAACCTGCCTGTGTGCAGCTACCTGTCCGCACCCGCCGGCGCTGCCACCTGCTGCACGCCCCCACCCCCACCCCTCTTGGGTGCTTGTGTGACCTGGGGGTTAGGGCACCCCCGGACTGGGCCACGGTGCTTCCACTGGGGTGTGTGCATGTCGTTGGACCTGCAGCACAGCTCCGCCTGTCCTGGCTGCCCTCCATTTGCCACTCTGTGACTGTGGAGCCACCGTTTTCCTCCTGGACCGTCTCTGCCCGGCTCGCTGTGCATTGTGGGCCCCCATCGTGCCTTGGTCCCGGGGTCCTGGACCCCCCTTTCCGAGACTGCCTGTGTTGCTGTGGGGGCGCCTATGTGGACTGCGCTGCTGTGGAGGTGGGGCTTGCTGCAGCCTGTGTCCTGACATGCCCCTTTGCGGTGCCCCCATCTTCCGTGTCCCCCCCCCGCTCCCATTGTTCCTTGTGTTTTTTCTGGGCGCCCCTGCCCCCCTTCCCGACCTTTCCCTTGTGTGTGTGCATGCGCATGTGTGTGTGTGCCCGGGTGTGTGGTTGTGCTGTGTGTCGCGCTGTGGCTCCGCTGTCTGTGTGCGTGCTGTGTGTGGTACCTGTCAGCCTCTTCTCCCTCTTCAGGGGGTCCCTTCCTGTTTCCCTTGTGTGGGCGTTTCCTTTTGTGCCTTTTGGCTTTGTTTGCCCTCAGGCGGCCATGTCTGTGTCCCGCCCCTGCCCGGTGGCTTCTGGGAGTTTTGACCACGGCTGGGGATCGGCGTCACGTCTGTTGCGCTGCCCCGATCTGTGATCTGTCAGCCTGATTCCCAGTCGTGGTCCCGGTCCCATCACATCTGTTTGGGGCTTTTATTCGCCCCGGGGAGTGGTTGTTTTGTTCACCCCCACTGGGGATCCATTGTGGTGAACTGCCCGCCCGTAACGTCTGAAATCACCCACTGTGTGCTAGTATTGTGCTGGCACGCAGTATTATCATGGCCCCTGGGTGTGAAATACAATTTTCTATAATGAATCTGCTCACACTGTGGGACAGACGTGTTAAATTCGTAAGCATCTATAGTGAAAGAAAGCAACTAACTTAGAGCCCCACGCACAACAAATACAGCACTCAAATTTGTGTTTATTGCATTGATTGGTTTATATTTTAGAATATTTTGCATTATGAAAACCTAATTAAATATATCTGTTCTTCAGAGGAAGGCAAAACCCACATCACACCTCCAAAAACCCCTTACATTAAGTTGGAAAAACAGAAAGTGGTGGCAAAATTCCTTCCTGGCTCCATGTAAAAATAGCAGTTGCATATATGAATCCCTGAAGAACATTTGTTATTGCACACAAGCATCCAAAAATGTATGAGGCTGCTTGAAAAAGACTCTGTCCATATCCAAATCAAGGCGGTGAAGACAGAGACTATCAACTTGTCTGTGTTATACACACTGGGTCTGAAAAAATCCACAATATCGGACATTGCCAAAATCAATAATCAGGATGTGTCAATGTAGATACTGAACTGCTGGGAATGGGGCAACATAAAAACTTAGTTTCCATGTTCTCCCGGTGGAGTGGACTGTCACCAGACTGAGAAAGGCAGGGACACGGGAGCAACAGGGGAAGGCCAGGGCAGACATTGATTTGCAAGTTGCAACAGTCACCCTCCCTGCCTATATCGGTCACCTGACCTCACCTCGGTTCAGCATCAGCATCAAAAATGATCACNGGGTTGTGAAGCAACCTTTCTATTTAAATAGCTGGTTATCCAAGTAAAGAGCTAGGGGAGGGGGGGGGCAGCTGGCTGCTGTTAATGAAGGGGGACGCTTTGTTTCAATTAACACACAGTCACTATAAGAATGGGTATAAGAATCCGCCCCCCCCCCCGCCACAGGAGATTTCACCACTGGGACATTCGGGAATCGGGATTGACACAGACAGACAGACACAACCTTTCTATTTAAATAGCTGGTTATCCAAGTAGAGAGGTGGGGGGTGGGGGGGGCAGCGGGTGGCTGTTAATGAAGGGGGACGTTTTGTTTCCATTAACACACAGTCACTATAAGAATGGGTATAAGAATCCCCACCCCCTCCCCCTCCCCCCGCCACAGGAGATTTCACCACCGGGACATTCGGGAATCGGGATTGACAGACAGACAGACACATGACACAACAACAGCAGTTTTTGCATCCTCACCACATGGCCAACACCCCTCTGTGCACACACACACGCACACGCACACGCACACAAACATACTGCACAGGGCGGCCAGCCATGTCATGTGGCTCATGGGGGGACACTCGCACCAGGTTGTTAGCATACCCTGACGTGTGCGTGCCCTGATGCCCATGATGATGTGTCCCTCCCCTCCCATAGAAAATTATGGGGGTGGGGCAGCAGAACCTGCCCACACTTCACTCATGCTGCCCAGCTGACAGAAATGAAAAATAAAAGTATGTGCTAGGTGCTATATCTATGTGTATGTGGCACACACACAGCAGCAACACAGAGCAGGGCAGGACAGAGGGGGCAGGTGGCCGGAGCTCATTGCCTTATGTATGCCTAATTGCCATACATGGTTGCCTAATTGTCATGTTTACAAGAAAGTAACTGAGTAAACCAGAAGACACCAAGGGGTGTCTCATCAACAATGATCTCATCATGTGCATCATCTCAATGATCTCATGTGCATCATCTCAATGATCTCATCATGTGCATCATCTCAATGATCTCATCATGTGCATAGCTGTGACTGTGACATTGGTTTGCATGCAGTGGACTAGCTTCATCTGTTTAATTCAGTTCAGGTGCAGTACCGTCCTTGTTTTCTCACTGTTCAGAAAAATGTGCCCTCCACTATCCCATTTTAAGAAAGCATGAAAGCTGAAGTTCAGTTTGATTAAAAAGCACTTAAATAGTAGTGCCTTTTTAAGGTGAGTGGTTCTGATGATTGCGTGTTCCAGGCTGGCAGCAGTGCGCACAGGATCAATGGAAAAATTGTGACAATGATGAAAAATGAGTCTGTCCATACAAATTAATAAGCTACGATATTGAACTGATCCTGGTTTTCAATGAGATTTCCCATCCCTAACAACAAGAGGAGGGTGGCTGGCTGTACGGGATTCGCAAGATGAATGGGGACGGATGACTGAGTCTCGCTCAGCACAGAGCGGGAGGGGAGGATTAGTTTCCCGCTGTGAACTTGTAGAAATGATCATTGCCCCAATGGTCATGCAGATATACTTGGACTACTGTTTTTGAGCAAATCATGAGCTCACTGTGGTGTAGCTGCCAGGTACACGAACTGTAAAGACCAGGATTCTAGTCTCCTCTCATTCACTTTTCTCCCACAAATGTAGTTAACTTTGTAAGTGTAATTTTAGTGACTATAAGTAACAGAAATATTAATTTACAGTGGTTTTTACTAAAAAAAGAAAGAGTTGCTTGCTTTAAGTTTTTACTGATGCAAAGAGAGCAGCGCAGCGCCACCGACGCCACCGCACATTGCTCTGCGCTGCCCGCTGCTGCTGGCCAAGGGAGGGAGAGACACACCCATCTCATTCACCACGGCGCTGACAGACTGACTATGGGTATTTTCAGACGTTACGAGATCACGCTCAACCACAGTAAACCACGCTCAATCCCGCGGCGGGGCCAAAGAGCCCTGAACATCTGTTCGGTGCCTGCCAGATGTTCACCACGCTCAATACCCACACGGGGTCAATTTCAACCATGCTTCCCGGGCTCCCCGCACCAATTCCCGTGGAC
>QEPC01003448.1:110712-152094 GCA_003113815.1 Sphenodon punctatus
GGGGCCCATGCCACGATATAGCACACCCTCCTCTACCCACAGGGCAACCCCAGCAGCCAGCTTTCCCTGGGCCCGTGGCTCCAGCCAAGCACATGAGGCAGCACCGGGCATGGTTCCACAGGTGCAGGGAGGAGCAGGCGGAGGAGATCCTCCGGACAGCGGCAGAACAGGAGGAGAGGATGATCGCGGACATGGACTGAATGAAGGTGGCCATCGAGCGGTCCCTGGAGCGGGCAAAGGAGCGTGACAGGAGGCTTCAGGCCGAGGTGCACCTGGAGCGGAGGCAGGAGCGCTGGGAGCACATCAGGCAGGTGGAGCTGCTCGGGGGGCTGAGGCAGGACATTGATGCCATGCTGCAGGTGCACTTGGACAAGCTGGACAGGTCCCATGATATTGAGACCTCTTTGCTCCTGCACGCCGGCACCATGTGTGCCTACGTCATGTCAGGCAGCCCCAGGAACCCTGCCTGGTCAGGTCCCCATGCCTGGCCCCTCAGCGCCCCAGCTCCCTGGCCTGCCCCCCCGCCACCTCCACGCCCTCCGGGGCCGTGCATTCGCCTCCCGGTGCCCCCTGCTCCCAGGAGGGTGCAGCCACCATGGGGGGCGGGTTCCGGCCCCCCTCTCCCCCCAACCGGGACCCCTTTGTCCAGACCAGGAGGTGGCCCGGGACACATCTACCAGCTCGGACAGCGGGGGGGGAGGTGAGCTCTATGAGCTCCATGGCCCAGACCGGGCGCACACAGGGCTGTCCCAGGAGATGAGGGGGTGGGAGGAGGGGGAGGGGGAGGGCGGTGTAGGGTGGGGTCCGTAGTGGTGACAGAGCACAATCGGGTCTGAGGGAATGGGTGACAATGTACACATGGGTGAAATAAAAGGTGTTGTTGGTACAGTGGCTCCTGGTCCCGTATGTGGGTGACAGAGAGGTGGGGCACCTGCGCCCGTGCAGGGACCGGCCATAGGAGCCCCCAGGGGGTGGGCCGGGGAGGAGGGCCCGCACCCCTCGGGCCCCTGGGCGACACACCTAGGCAGGGCGGGCCTGATGCACCCATTGTGGGCCCCATGGGCCCTGACAGCTCTGTAGGTCAGGGATGCCTGAGGATGGGCGCCTCTGTGCACCTCCACTGTCGGTAGGTGGTGCTGCTCCATGTGGTCTAGGACACACATGGCTGCAAGCGTGATCTGCCTCCAGTAGGCGCCTGCCCTTTCCTGCTCCATGGTGGTGGGGGCCCCAGGGGGGGTGTAGAACAGTTATGTAGCCCCTCGGTTGGGCGGGTGCGCTAGCACCCATTGGGGTGCAGGGGCCTTGGGGCAAGCACTCAGCCCCCCCTGCATGGGCGCACAGCTCCACGCGCTCCTTGTGCAGCTGAATGCTAGCAGCCATCAACACAACACCCCCCCGAATGTTTGCTGCTCTGTGGCCTTGGAGGGCTGATTAGTTGGTATGTGAGAGTTATTGTGTTGTGCAGCTGTGCTGGGTCCACACCCCACGCCTCGCTCTGTTGTGCTACAATGTTGTGGCCCATGGCTGCTTTCCCTGTCCTTGGGACCCCCGGGAGGCGCCTCGGCCCCGGAAGGTGTGTGAGGCCCCCTGAGCTTGGTGCTCATCTCCCCGGGTGGTTGGATCATGGCTGCTTGTCCATCCACGGGACTCCCACTTCCTGGCCCCCATGGGGCCCCCCGTACCTGGACCTACACCGAGACCATGTCCATATGCGACCTGTGGCATAGCCCTGCCGTGCAGCTGCTCCTGGGCAGGCCGGACAGCCGCTTGTCCGCCTTCACGAGCGTGAGCTCTGGACTCTGCTACCTCGACTATGAGATGAGTGCTCGTGATTGCCGGCTGCATGCCGAGACCCTGGGGCTGGTCCGCTTCCCTGATGGGTGCGTCCCGGAGAATAGGTGTTCGCATGTGCCCTGGTCCGGGGCTGAGACCGTGAGTGTGCTGTGGGTGTGCAGCCTGGGCACCTACTCGCTGTGCCTTGCTGAGGGGGGACCTGCCTTGGCTGTGTCCTACTTTGGCTGCGTTCACGGGGCGTGTGGGTACCAGCGCACCTGTGTGGCGGTGTATCACCGGCTTCTGGGGCTGGGGCATCTTCATTGGCCCCCTGCTGCTGCCTGCTGTGTATCGGAGCCTTCCACGGCAGAGCTGATGGCCCTGGCGCGGGTGTGGTCCCGTTCTGATGTTGAGTTGGGGCTCTCAGTGCATGACCCCTTTGAGGCTTACTACCTGATCACCCACCACATTTCCGTGTTGGGGTTCCACCAGGGCATGATCCATTGGCCCCATCTGGTTCATCGGGTCGGGCACCCTGGGCCTGGGCCCCGAGCTGCCCCCAACGGCTGCCTGTGAGCCCCTGTGTACCTCCCTGCACCCCTGTGTCCTGGCCCGTGTGGGCTTCTGGGCTTGCCCGGGGGGCCGGACCCCAGTGCCTGCCCCCTCCCTGATGTCTCAGCCGTGCTGCTGTGACGTCTGCTTCCCGGAGTGCTGCTGCCCCGGCTGTGCAACCGGCCCACCTCTGGGCCGCACCCCTCCCCCCTGGTTGCTTGTGTGACTCCGGGGTTCAGGGGCCCCCGGACTGCCTCTCCCGACCTTCTACAAGGGGGGGCACCCATCCTAGGACCTGCTGTGCTGGACTGCCCCTCCTGCCTGCCGTCCATTGGCCCCTCGCTGGGGTGCGGTGTCTGCATGTGCCTCCTGGACCCTTCCCGGCCAGCTCGCTGTGCCTTGCGGGCTCTGAGCTGCAGGGCCCCCCCATTCCAGGACTATGTGTTTTGCTGTGGGGGT
This sequence comes from Sphenodon punctatus, assembly GCA_003113815.1. Lineage (NCBI taxonomy): Eukaryota > Metazoa > Chordata > Lepidosauria > Sphenodontia > Sphenodontidae > Sphenodon > Sphenodon punctatus. Next base: position 113,497 of record QEPC01003448.1, read on the forward strand.
GCCCGTGGGGACTGTTCTGCTGTGAGGTTTGTTGTACCTGTTGGCGGTGCCCTGCCTTGCCCCTGTGCCCGTTCCTCCCCTCTTCCCAGTCCCGCACCCCCACCCCCCGTGCCCGGTATGCCTTGCATGGTGTCTGGGCGCCCGTGTCCCCCCCTTCCCTTCCTTTCCTTTCTTCCGTGCCTGCATGTGGGGGGGATGCGTGGGTGTGGGCGGGCATGTGCTTGTGCTGTGTGTGCCCCCGTGCCCCCATTGTGTGCATGTGTGGCTGTTGTGACTGGTACCTGGCCAGCTCTTCTCCCTCTCTCCACTCCCTTCCCGTTTCCCTTGTGTGGGCGTTCCCTTGTGTGCCTTTTGGCTTCGTTTGCCCTCAGGCAGCCATATCTGTGTCCCTCCCTTGCCCGGTGGATTCTGGGTGTTTTGACCATGGCTGGGAACCAGCATCACGTCTGTTGCACTGCCCCGGTCCGTGATCTGGTGGCCCGATTCCCAGCCGTGGTCCCGGTCCTGTCACGTCTATTCGGGGCTTTTATTCGCCCCAGGGGGGGGTTGTTTGGTTCACCCCCACCAGGAATCCACTGTGGTGAACCGCCCACCCGTAATGTCCGAAATCACCCACTGACAGAAGCAAGCAGCATACTAGTTGACAGACAGAACTTCACATCATCATCTTTGTGTGCAGTGTTCTGTGGTGGTGAATGATGGCCTACATGGAGGCACTCTTCAGAATTGGTAAGTTTATTCTAAAACAAAAATATTCACTTCTAACCTATATATTTAAAGGTTGTAACCTATATATTTAAAGAATCAGTTTCTCATGCAGTTTGACTTAAAATGTATAAAATTCTATAAAGGGACGATCCTTGTTGTGAACGTATTTATTTTAAACTTAAGTTTCTCATTCTGAGTATGTTTGAATAAATAATTTCCTTTTGCAACAAAATATATACTTGTTGATGTCGCATCTGCAATATGGTCAACAGTTTGGAGTACTGCTGATAAAATGCAGCAAATAATCCAGGCGCAGGAATGTCAGGGTTAGTATATCTTGCATTTATATTTATTTATATCTTGCATTTATATTTATTTACATATTATATAAATAAATGTATAGTTTTATATATTATATAAATATATTAAATTTATATAACTATTTAGAATTTGATAATATTAAATCTATTTAATCTAAATTCATTAAATCTATCTCTCTCTATAGATTTAAATATAGATTGCATTTATTATTTATTTATAAATATATACATACAGTGCATTTATATAATTTAATATAAAAATATGTAACATATTTAAAAATATATATTAGATATATTTATATCAGTAATTGTATATAAACATTAATATATTAATATAGATTAATATATTAATATATTAATATTTACATATTTAATTATATCTTGCATTTATTATGTATTTATAAATATATACATATTTATAAATATATAAATACATTCACTATTGAACAGCACAAGATAACATCTGGTTCAGAGAATCCTCACAATCGTTCATTATCCTTCTACAGAACAAAACTTTGAAGCAGCCCACGAAAGGCATCGTGGTGAATATATATCTACTCAGCTGAACATAGCAGAGGTGCTGGATGAAGTTCGAGCCATTTGGCTTGAGTTGAGAGAATTATCCCGCTGCCCAAGCTGCACCCCCGCTGCTGCCAAATTCAGCATGTTTAATGTTTTAATTGATGTGGTTGACTTTATTTTGTTATATAGAGTAATGTTATATTTAAATTAATATTCATATTTTTATATTTTATATTTTAATTGGTTTATTCTTTGTAGTGTTTGTTATATTTTTTATAAATAATGTTATTTTGTAAATAAACCTTTTTAAGATTATTCCTTGCATTCCTTTGATCTTTTTTTTTTAGTCCACTCCATCCAAGGAAATCAAACAATTATCTGTACCATTACTGATTAGTAATGGAAATAATAAAAAGGATATGCACATATGATTAGAAACCTATGAAACACACACACACACGGAGAGAGATTTTGGCAAGTGGCCACACACAACAAGCTGTAGCTCCTGTTATTTGCATGATGGCAGAGAGGAATCTTTTTTTGAAAAGAATACATTGCCTATTCCTAATGCATAGCTTCTGTTAGGGCAAAACTAGACCCAAACCCAAATTAATAGCCAGCTATCCCTTGGCCTGGCAACGTTAATTATTCTCATGAATTTCAGGAAAATTTTTGGAGGTCAGTGCAGGGGCTTTTGGTGTCCCAAGTTTGCCTCCTTTTTAAATGCCTGTCCTGAATGAATACTTCCCCTCCTCAAGAGAGACATGCACCATAAGTAATATTAATAGGCCTTGCAGTGGGTGTGCGCGCGCACACGTGTGTGTGTGTGTGTGCTGGCCCTGGCTCCTGGGTGTGAAATACAATCTTCTATAATGGATCGGCTCACACTGCTTCCCATGTACATGTTAAATTTGTAGGCGCCTATGGTGAAAGAAAGCAAATAACTTAGCACAACAAATACAGCAATCACATTTGTGTTTGTTTGTTTGTTTATTAATAAATATTTGTTAGCTGCCCCCTCATGCCTACGGCATCTCGGGGAGGCTTACAACATAAAAACATACAATAATAAAATTCATTAAAACAATGTTTTAAAAATACAACATAAAACCTCTTCAAAAATCCCCCCCTACCCCACCCTCCCCTCCGAAGGCCTGGGCAAACAGCCAGGTCTTGCAGGCTCTCCGAAACGCCAACAGACCTAGGGCCAGATGAGTTACATCCGGGAGGGAATTCCAGAGCATCGGCCTGGCCACCAAGAACGCCCTCTTCATTGTGGCCCCTCGCTTTACACGGGGGACCTCCAAAAAGGCGCCCCCGATGGACCGCAGGGATCACTCTGAGGTGCGGAGGGCGAGGCGGTCCCCAAGGTATGAGGGGCCCAGACCATGTAGGGCTTTATAGATCAACACTAGCAACTTGAAGGTTCGGTACACTATAGGCAGCCAGTGCAGAATACGGAGCACAGGTGTTGTGTGCTCCCACCTTTCCGTCCCCATAAGGAGATGGGCTGCTGCATTCTGCACCAGCTGCAGCCTCCGAACCAGAAACAAGGGAAGCCCCATGTACATCGCATTGCAGTAGACTAGCCTTGAGGTGATGAAGGCATGAATGAGGGTGCCAGGTCGGGCCTGGAAATGTACGGACACAGCCTCCATACCAGATACAGCTGGCGGAAGGCAGCCTTAGCCTCCATCTCTACCTGATGATCCAGCCAGAGCCCTGAGTCAAACACCACCCCCAGACTCCGAACGTGCTGGGCTACAGGAGGCAGACCCCCCCCCCCAGGGGAGCCAGTACCTCTCTCGCCCTACCCACCACCATCACCTCTGTCTTATCAGGTTGAGCTTCAGTCTGTTCTGCCGCATCCAATCCGCCACAACCTCCAAACATTGGGAAAGTAATGAGACAGCAGGACCTGGGTCAGTTGAAAATGAGAGGTACAGCTCAGTATCGTCAGCATATTGGTGACATCGCACCCCGAACCCTCTCACGATCAATTTATTGCATTGATTGTTTTATATTTTAGAATATTTTCCATTTTTAAAGCCTAATTAAATATATCTGTTCTTCAGAGGAAGGCAAAACCCACAGCACACCTCCAAAAAACCCTTACATTAGGTCGGGAAAATTCCTTACTGACTCCATGTAAAAATGGCAATCAGATATATGAATCCCTGAAGAACATTTGTTATTCCACACAAGCATCCCAAAATTTATGAGGCTGCTTGAAAAAGACTCTGTCAAGGTCCCAATCAAGTAGGTGAAGAGACGATCAATTTGTCTGTGTCACACACACTTTCTGAAAAAAAAGGAACACGCAGAGTCAGTACACACAGTAACTGGTTTCCTCCAAGCTTAACTAGATGTCAGTCTTTAAAGCACCCTGCCCCCAAGCCCCACCCCGGACCCTGCCAGGTTGGGGCTGCCACTGACCAGCCACTATAAACTTGCCACTATAAACGGCAACTATAATAAACATTCCGCCCACTATAAACGTGGGCGGCATGAAATGAGTGGAGTAACTGTGTGTGGGTAGGTCACAGCTCGCTGCTCTAAAAGCATCCATCCTCACCCCCAGCCCCCTCACTTTCATCATGAATGTGATTGTTTATTGTCACCCATGAGAATTGCATCTGCTGCATGCCTATAAAGCCACACATACACACCAACACGCATGAGTGATCATTGATGCAGACACACCTTACACAACATACCCCCCCACACACACACTCACTCACATGTCACATTTGCAGTTGCATTTTGAACCAATAACACTTAGCTTTCCATGAGGACTTCATTTCACAGGAGGCATCTCTGTCTGCCCCAGATCGCCAGCGCCTCCTCTTCCTAAATCTGAGGATCCTCATCATCTGAGACTGTCTGTCAGAGTTCCATGTCCTCCCAGCACAGCACCACCCACCCAGTCCTCTAAGCTTGGCCTTTCCGTTGAGGCCTTGACCGAAGACTTGGACTTGGGTTGTGTGTCAGTGCGTGCGGACGGGAGAAGAAGAACTTCTTCAAAGTCAGTGATCCATGTCAGTGCTCCGAATATCTGGGTGGTGGAAAATGAAAGGAAATCACAGATGACAAATTTTAATGATGACTAGAAGAGGACAACACTGCCATGTTGCCACCTCCCTAAGTATTATACCAGTACCTTCTATGTATATGGGCACACGCAGTCCCATCACTGGCACAGCGAGTGCTTACCTTCTCAATGCTCCTGTATGCCGTCGCATATGTCATCTTCCAGATCACAGCCCTGACATTGTAGTGCCATACAATGCCTCTTTAGTTAGTTGCAAAATTTCCTCATCAGTGGCTTTTAGAAAGTCCTTTGTAATTTGTGGAAGGTAGGCCCTGTTCATACGTATCAATGCAAGTTGTTCAAGTTTTGCACTTGATAGGCTGGTTCTTTTATTACCCACATTAGCACCAGCACAGCTGAATAGACGTTCAGATGACACACTACTAGGGGGACATCCGAGGTGGGATACTGCAAGATTATACAGTGCAGGCTAAGTGTCTTTATTTTCATTCCAAAAAATGAGCAGATCAGTACTCATGCCAACCACCCCTGAAGACATCAGGTACTGGTCGTACATGTCCTCTGCTGCTGCTAGCGTTGTAGGTCAGTGCAGAGGATCAGTTCTTCTTTACCTACGCAGTGAAAAATCCAATGCAAGGAGGCCATATTTCACAAAAGTAGACCAAACTGAAGAAGCATGCTCTTGTGGGTTGTCTTCTGCACTGCTGTCAGTATTACCTTCTTCCATGTCAACATCTGTGTTTCCTTGATTATTGCACACCAGCCTCAATGCAATTTCATGCCGTGCAGCTACTGCCAATGCATCCCCACCCAAGACCTTGTTTACCCTCTTGAATCGTGGGTCCAGAACTGTGGCCCTCCGGTACAGTGATTGAACACTAATCAGCTGAAACTGATGACTGTCGGCAATCAAGCATAGCAAGGTATGGGCCAAGGCAGCAGCAATCTGTCCATCCTCCTTCTGAGCAAATGTGTCTGCAATATCCTCAGTTTGGCTCTTTAATAAGACGAGCACTGCCAAGCTCTGGCTTAGTGAGGTATCCGCCTTACTGACAAACTCAGTCATGGTTAGAAAAGGCTCCAGCAGAACTAGCAGTGTTTCGATAACATCCCACTGTGCAACTGTTAACTGCATTTCTGAAGCGTCTTTTACTGATTTGGATGCAACAACAAAGAATGTGTCCACTGAAAGCCTTTGTGTATGCAATCTCTTGAGCATATTATATGTTGCGTTCCAATGGGTGCAGACATCGATAGGAAAATACTGTAGTGGAAGTTTTCTATCTTTATGTATCTTCCTGAGCACACGGCGAGATGCTGCTCATCTCTGAAAGTGTGCTACTAACTTCTTGGCTCTTTCTACTGTCTATACTACCAAACCATCACTCTTGAGTAATTTCTTTGCAACAAGATGCAGGGAATGTGTCATGTATGAAACCCTTTCAAAGCCGGCATCAGAAATTCCTTTATTGATATTTGCACCATTGTCTGCAACTGTGAAGCCAACAGACAGACCAAGCGGTTCAAACCACTGCTTTGTCAGGTCTAATAATTTATCACGGATGTTCTCTGCTGTGTGGGCTTGTGGAAAGTGTTCCAAAGTAAGTATTGCTTGCTGTCTTTGCAGTCGATTCTTAGCATCACGATGTATCCAATGTCCAGTACTAGATAGATACTACATATGCTGCGCACTGGGCCACATGTCTGTTGTTAGGTGCACAACTGCACCTTCACAATCATGCATAGCTGCTGCCACCGCTTTGTAGGATTCATTGTACAGTGTAGGAATGGTCTCTGTGGCAAAGTATACCCTTAAAGATACCTTCCATCGTGGGGCCATGCCCTCCATCAGTTCACGGAACCCCTTGTTCTCCACAAAAGAAAAAGTGAGCATGTCCACTGCAAGCATCTTTGTCACAAGTGCAAGGTAGTACTGTGCAGTTGGGTGAGATGCTGCCCATTTCGTTTGATTTTGTACAGCTTGCTCCAATGTAGTTTGTACAGAAGCACCACCAGCGGTGTGTGTTGTTGACTGATCTGTGCTTTTCATTCTGCATTGGGGACTAGCGGCAACATTCAGAACCGACTGGTGATGGTACTTCATGTGGCTATACATCCCACTGGTTCCGGGGTGGTTCTTCCCACCTTCGTTTCCTCTCTTGATCTTTCTACAGCAGTATTTGCACTATACGACTAATTTCTTCTCATTACAAGCAGTGAAATGTTTCCATACATTAGACCTTTGTCCTGTTCTTCCATCTGTGGAGCTGGTGGTGGTGGCGGTGCTGCCTTGCAGTGGCAATACCATTGTCTGATTCTCCTGTGATATTTGTGGAGATGGAGAAGGAGTCGGAGGATGATGTGAAATAATGAACATGTTCATGGTGCTACTTTGATGATGCACTGTGGTGGTGGGGGGCAGATTGCCTTCCTCCTTGTGCTAAAGATCTGTTGAACACAGGGGCTACCACTGGTGTTCTTCTTACACATGACAAAGAAAAATCAATTTCTTCCTGTCTCACATTGATTGGGTGATGCACAATCTTTGATCTTTTGTATGGTGGTGTGAGTGTGTAGCTGGTGGTGTGAGTGTGTAGGGCAGCTGCAGGAGGAGAAGCAGCAGCAGTACAGTCCGACTCCTCCTGACTCTTATGTTGTTGCAATGGGAAGGATGTGGAACCTTGATCTAAGTTACGCTGCTGCTTCTGCTGGTGGTGTTTGCTTTTGCCATTGCGCAGCAGCATCAGTGTTGTCAAAGATTTTTTGCACTGCTGACGAGATTCACTACGTCGGCGTTTGGAAGTCTCACGAGTCATCGCTTCAAATTCTTCTGAATCTCTAAGTACACAAAGATTATGGTTGGAAAGACAATGTAGAAAAATGTTTTTGAATAATCCGAGACTGCTATTGAGCAATTCATTTAGCAACACACTATTATACAAAACTTAAATTCAAGTACATAAACTTGATAATAAAGTATACCATATATATTAGTATATTTATTATAGCAATCAGTCTATTCATATAAGTTATTAATCTTAGATACTATAATTGTATATATAATATATAATATAATTTTACATATATATAATATAATTATATATACATATAATTATATAATATAATTATAAAATATAGTATATTATATTAAACAATATATTATATTATACTTACAACATTCACTTGCTATTACAGTACAGTATCCACAATCAGAGAGCGAATGTTTTCGTAGAATATCGACAGGCCCAAGGTGGGTAGATGCACCCCATCATTAAGAAAAAGACTCTTATTATCTGGGTTATTGTTACATTGCCAGATAGAATGCATGTCCATGTCTTTTATAAATCCTCCAACTGACTTGTTGATATTCTTTATATATTTGTTCATAGCATGCATGTTTGTGCTGTATCTGGGTACTTTCAGACGTTACAGGCGGCCGGTTCACCACAGCGAACCACCAGGGGGGGCGAACAGCGCAACCACGCCCGGGGGTTGGAAAACGACCCAAACAGACGTGCCGGGAACGGGCCCACGGCCCGGAACCGGGCCGCACCATCGCGGGCCGTGGCAGCACAACAGACGTGCAGCCGAACCCCCGGCGGGCGCTAAACCCCCACAAGGCACCGGGCAGGGGCGGGACACAGACATGGCCGACTGAGGGCAAACGAAGCCACAAGGCACACAAGGGAACGCCCACACAAGGGAAACGGGAAGGGAGGGGGGAAGAGCGAGAACAGGCTGACAGCCGGCTCACACAGCGGTCCCGCAGCGGGGCACAATGCACGGCCACACGCCCGGGCACACACACACACACACACACACACACACACACACACACACACACACACCAGGGAAAGGCCGGGAAGGGGGGAAGGGGCGCCCGGAACGCCCCACCCGGAACACCGGCAGGGAGGGGGGGGGCACCACCACGGGGCAAGGCACGGACAGCAGCAACCCCCACCCCCACACCACCCCAGTCCAGTCCAGTCCAAGGAGGCGCCCCCACAGGAACAGAGGCAGTCTCGGAGGGGGGGGGGGGACCCCCGGAGCAAGGCACGTTGGGGGCCCCCAAAGCACAGCGAGGCCGGCGGAGGGGCGCCAGGAGGAGGAGGAAGGGGGCCCCACAGTCAAAGGCTGGCACAGGCAGGGCAGCCGGGTCCAGCGGTGCTCCTCCGCAGCACCAGCGACGCTCAGGCAGCACCCACGGAGTCACGGGGATGGAGGGGGCCCAGGACCACGGCCAGGGGCAGCAGCAAGCAGCGAGGCGGGCGGGAGCTCACCGAGGTGGGGTCCGCAGGTCGGGAGCGGCCAGCGGGGACCAGGCCCCCCCCCCGGGCCGGGGCGGGAGCCCACACGGGGGCACCACGCCGGGGGGGGCAGGCCAGCGACGCGGGGCTCACGGGCCGCTGCCGGGGGCCCCGCTGGCCCCAGGGCCCGGGTGGCCCGCCCGGTGGACCAGGTGGGGCCAGTGCAGCATGCCCCGGCGGTACCCCTGCAAGGACATGTAGTGGGCGATCAGGTAGTAGGCCTCGAAGGGATCGGGCATGGTGAGGGCCAGCTGCACATCCACACGCGCCCACACCGCCAACAGGGATGACATCTCCACCGCGGAGGGCTCCGGCACACAGCAGGCAGCAGAAGGGGGCCACGGAAGATGCCCCAGCTCCAGAAGCCGCTGGAACGCCGCCCCACGGGTGCGCTGGTACCCACGGGCCCCGTGAACACAGGAGAAGTAGGTCACGGCCAAGGCAGGGCCACCCTCGGCCAGGCACTCCGAGTAGGCGCCCAGACCACACACCACCAGCGCTGACACGGTCTCCGAGGCGCTCCAGGGCACATGGGCGCACAGCACCTCCGGGATGCGCCCCTCGGGGAAACGAGCCAGCCCCAGGGCCTCCGCATGCAGCCGGCAATCACGGGCGCTCACCACATGGCCAAAGTAACGGAGCCCGGAGCTCAGGCTCTCGTAGGCACCTGCACGGCTCCCCGGCCCGGCCAGGAGCAGCTGCACGGCAGGGGTGTGCCACAGGTCGCACAGAGACATGGTCTCGCGGAAGGCCCAGATATGGGGGGCCCCTTGGGGGCCGGACAGCGGGAGCCCCATGGATGGGCAGCCAGCCATGGTCCAGCACAACAGGGAATGGGACACGGAGCCCGGAGGGCACACAGACTGCCCAGGGCCGGGAGAGGCTCGGCCCGGCCCCCGGGACAGGGAACACGGGCCCGCACCGCAACATTGTAGCACAACAGAGCGAGGCGTGGGGTGCGGGCCCGGCACAGCTGCAGAGAACAACAGCGAGCTCTCTGTCTGCCTAATCGCACCTTCAAGGCCATCCCGCTACAAACAGCGAGGGGAGGGGGCCCGGGGTGCTGGGGGCGGGAGCAGCCGGAATGCACCGGCACAGGGCGCGCGCAGGGCCGCGAGGCCGACCCCCGGGCGGGGCCACCAGCACCGGGCCGGCATAAGCGCTCCCAGCCCCCACCGGGGCCCCAGCACCATGGAGCGCGATAGGGCAGGTGGGAACTGGATGTTCCTCGCGCTCGCGGCTGAGTGGCACCGTGACCACACTGAGCAGCTGTGCCTCCTGACCGAGAGGGTGCACCTGGCCGTCCGCCTGCGCTATGTCCTGGCCCTGCGGGCTGGCGTGCGCCTCCGGGGCCAGCAGGCCCGCAGGAGAGTCCGTGGCCGGCTCAGGGCTCGGCGCCGGGCCTGGGGGGCGTGGCTGGCCGCCTGCCGGAGCCTCACCCGGCCCGCTGCGCTCCGAGGGGCCGCGAGGCGGTTCCGCTGGGCAACGCAGACCCTCCGCCGGGCAGCGCTGCTGGCTATGCCCATAGCGCGGAGCCTATGGGTCACGGAGCGGCCCCAGGCCTGGTGGGAGCGGGCCCAGGCCCACTGGGGGGAGGCCGAGTGGGGGTCCCACTTCCGGATGGGCAAGGCCACCCTGCTGCGCCTAGCGGAGCTCCTCACGCCCTGGCTGGAGCGGCAGCACACCTCCATGCGGGAGCCCATCCCCATGGTCCAGCGGGTGGCCATAGGGGTCTGGGCCCTCGCAACGCCCGACTCCTGCCGCTCCGTGTCCCAGCACTTCGGGGTGGGGCTCAGCACGGTCGCCTGCATCGTGCGGGATGTGTGCGAGGCTGTGGAGGGCGTGCTCCTCGACAGGACCATCCAGCTCCTGGACCAGGGCGCTGTGATGGCTGGCTTCGCGGCCGGGGGCTTCCCGAACTGCATCGGAGCCGTGGACGGCACACACATCGAGATCCTGCGCCCGGCCGCGGGGGAGGCCCTGGAGTATGTGAACCGGCACGGATACTACTCCCTGCACCTGCAGGGGGTGGTGGACCACCGGGCCCGCTTCATAGACATCTACACGGGCAACTCCGGCCGGAGTCACGACGCCAGGATCATGACCATCTCCCCCTTCTATGCCCGCATGTACCGGGGGGACTTCGCGGACATGGGCATGAGGTGGATCGAGGGTGTTCCCATGCCCCCCTGCATCCTGGGGGACCCCGCCTACCCCCTGACCCGCTGGCTGATGAAGGTCTACCCTGTCCCGAGCACCCCTGCGGAGCAGGTATACAATACCCGCCTGTGTGCGAGCCGGACCGTGGTGGAGCGTGCCTTCGGGGCCCTGAAGCAGCGCTGGAGGAGTATAGCTGGCCGCCTGGACTTCACCGTCCCCACCTCCGCCCTGGTGATCGGTGCCTGCTGCGTTCTGCACAATGTGTGCGAGACCGAGGGGGCGGCCCTGGAGTACCCCGAGCCCCACCGGCCCCCCGGTCCTGTTCCCCTGTACGTGAACGCAGGGAACCCCCGGGAGTACCGGTATGCCAAAAGGATCCGGAACGCCCTTGCAACCCACATCGCCCGGGGGGGCCCGCTGTGAGGGCCTTCCCGCCCCTGGGGGCCCCACCCCCCGTTCCGTGCCAATGCCCCTGTACACGCGGTCCCACAGCCCTGTCCCCCCCACAAACGGGCCGGGGACAACTGTCTATTTACACCACTTTATTGCCCACACAGTTCACACAATCACCCTGTGCCCCCTCCCCACCCCCGTGCCCGTGTCCCCGTCCACCACCCGCCCTCATGTGGCCCTCCCCCTCCCCCCCCTTCCCACCATCCCCCCGCGTTTCCTGGGCCGACCCCTCGTGCGGCCGCTTGGGCCCACCGAGCTCTGGGAGCTCCCCTCCCCCCCACTGTCCGTGTCCCCTGCCGTGTCCTGGGCCGGTCCCGGCCCCGGCAGGGGGCCGGGCGGCGGATGGGCAGCTGTGCCCGGTGCCCCGGTCGCGCCCCGGGGGGGCTGGACCCTCCGGAGGCCCGGGGGCACTGGGAGGCGCATGCGAGGGCCCTGGGGCCGGGGGGGCGCCAGGGGCGGCAGGGCTGGGCCCGGGGGCGCCGAGGGGCCCGGCATGGGGACCTGGGCGGGCAGGGCGCCCGGAGGTGCGCCGGCCATCACGTAGGCACACATGGTGCCCGCATGCAGGAGCAGGGAGGTCCCAATGTCGTGGGACCTGTCCATCTTGGCACTGTGCTCCCGCACCATGCCCTGTATGTCCTGCCGGAGGCCCCTGAGCAGCCCCTGCTGCCGCTGGTGCTCCCGGCGCTCCCGCCTCCGCTCCAGGCGCACCTCCGCCTCCAGCCGGCGGTCTGTCTCCAGGGCCTTCTCCATGGACCGCTCTATGGCCGCCTCCATGCGGTCCACGGAGGCGATCATGCGCTCCCCCTGTTCCTCCGCCCTGCGGACGATGTCCTCCGCTTGCTCCTCCCTGCGCCTGCGGACCCGCGCCCGGTACTCCCGCATCCGCTGGGCTGGGGCCGCGGCCGGCGGAGGCGCCGCGCGCGGGGGCTGCCCTGTGGAAATGGGCGGGTGGGTCAGTGCAGGGCCCTGTCCCCTAGCGGGGTCGGGTCCCGGGGCCCCCTGCCCCCCCTCCCCCACTGAGGCCAGAGGCCCCCCTGGGCTGGCGCCCGGGGGGCCCTCCCGCAATCCCAGCCCTCCCGCCTTACCTGGGTCCGGCACCTGCTCTCCTGTGCCCTCCGCGGGGGCCTGCACCGTCTCGCTGGCCCGGTCCTGGGGCTCCCCATGTCCTGCGGGCGGGAGAGGGGGGAGCGGGTGAAGGGGGCTGGTTGTGGCCCCTGCAGCAGGGCCCCCACCCCCGCCCCTGCCACCGGCCCCCTGGTCGTGCCCCCCCCTGCCCTGGGGGCCCGCTTACCCTCTATGTCCGTCTCCGAGCCTTCGGAGGCCGGCGCCTCACCCTGGGAGTGCTCCCCCTGGGACCACTGGCTGAGGGTGGTGAAGGTGCCGACCTCCGACTCCGCCTGGCCGGCCCGGCGTTGGGATGTCTCCGGGCTGCTGCTGGGGGGGGGCCTTGGGGCTTCTGCGGGTCCCGGGTGGTCCTCCTGGGGGTGGGGGTCCCCTGAGCTCGTGTCTACCGGGCGGGCGGCGAGGGGAGGGGGTACCTCGGCCCGCTCCCTGCCCTGGACCACAGCGCTGCCCACCAGGCGTGGGGCAACTATGGAGCCCTTCATGTGAAGGATGCGGTCCAGGGCATCGTAGTAGGGGGCGGTGCGGGCCCCGTGGCCGGAGCGGCTGTTATTGTCCTTGAGGGCCTTGTACCCCCTCTTGAGCTCCTTGGCCTTCGAGCGACACTGGTTGACAGTGCGCTCGTGCCCCGCCGCCTCCATGTCGCGCACGATGTCCCGGTAGACATGCTCGTTGCGCTGGTTTATTGCGAGCTCCACCTGGTACTCGAGGGTCCCCCAGATCCGTATGAAGTCCCGGGTCTCCTGGAGGCCCCACTGTCCCCCTCTGTGATAGGCCTTCCTCCGGCTGGGCCCCTGCTGTTCCTCCTCCCGGTGCAGCTCCTGCTGCACCTGCCTGTGCTCCTCCTCCACCTCCTCCTGGGGGTGCGCCTCCAGGGGCCGGGGGCCGGGCTCCTCCTGGGGCTCGTCCGCCCGGGCCGACTTTCGTGTCTGGGGGGGGGAAGGGGGGTGGTTGGTTGCTGGGTGAGGGTGTGGGCCCTCTCGGGGGCCCCCTGCCCCCCTGCCCTCCGCCCGGGGTCCCCCTGCCCCCCTGCCTTCCGCCCGGGGTCCCCCCGGCCCCCTCCACAGGGGGTTCCCCTGTGCCCCCTGTTCCCCTCCCAGTGGGTGCCCTTACCCGTTTCCTGGGTGCCTCCTGTGGGCCTGTTCCGGCCGCTGTCCCCGGGGCGGCGCGACCCGGCTGCAGCTGTGGTTGGTGTTCCCGGGGCGCCTCCCTGGTCGGGTGCTCCCGTGTGCCCCCTTCCTGCACCTGTGCCCCCTCCGCCTGCATCGCTGGGCCTGGCTGCACGTCCTCCGCCTCCTGTGCCGCCGCTGTCGCTGTTCGTGCCTCCGGTCTCTTCCGCTTCCCTCCTCGCTCCATCCCGCCACGCTTGCTTGCTGCTGCTCTCGCTTTAAATCTCCCTCCGGTGTTTGTGTTGGTGCTGGTTGCCTGGCAGCGACGCTGCGTGCCTCGTCCCCGGCCGGGGCTCCATTTTTTTGGTTCCGCTGGGGGATTGGCGTCCAGACGTTACTTTTGCTTGGTTCCCTGTGGGGGTTGGTTTGACCACGCTTCCCGAGACCTTCCCCCGGCTAGCCCGGGAAGCGTGGTTCAAACTGACCCCATGTGGGTATTGAGCGTGATGAACATCTGGCGCACGCCGTTCAGACGTTCCGGGCCCTTTGGCCCCGCGGGGGGGTTGAGCGTGGTTCAGTGTGGTTCACCGTGATCTCGTAACGTCTGAAATCACCCTCTGTTGCATTGCCTCATGATTAGGTCAGAAAACAAGATTGTACAGCCACTGAATAGATTACTTATTTCAAGTAAATCCCTTTTCATGAAGTCAATGATCTCGACAACTTTGAGTACTCCTATGTCATTTCCACCAGAGTGGATCACTATGCAAGATGGAAGTGCAGAATTTGAAGAAATTAATTGTCTTTCTTTCTGTAAAGTGGCCAAGACATTACACCATCTCAGTCCACCCCTTCTGATCCACCTCACACAAGCATCTTTCACATGGAGATCGCATTTCTGCAAAATTGCTCAAGCCGTGTTATATAAGAATCACCAATGAACCAGATGTTCTTCATGGCCTAGTAAGCGAATATCAAAATAGAAGGCCAATTTAAAAAATGCAGTCACACAAAAAGATGTAAAAAATTACTTATTATTCCCATAACATATTCCTTCACTTTCCTAGCAAGTATGTAAGCATTTAAGTCACAAATCTATACTTTTAAATAAATCAATCATTTTGTATTAATTGTTTTTAAAAAATTATAAATGGGTTATAATGGGAGGGAAAAAAAATACTTACCTTATTATCTAGCTGTGTTCTCTGTGTGTGTCCCACAGTGTCCACTGTCTGCCTCTTGGATGAAAATGACACCTCCTCCTAGTAGTTGCTATGAAATCCAAGGAGGAGGAGGCAGGCAGGAAGCAAAAGTGAACGCATTGAAGCTGAGCTGTAATTAATGATGGTAAATTAATGTTAATTTAGACATGGTAATGTGAGGTAATGTATATATAATGGTCATGTATACACACACACACAAACACACACACACACACACACAAACACACACGGGTAGGGATGCTTGTGGGTTTAACTTAAGGCTTAGAGTAAAAGGCTTCTTGCTGTTTCTTCAGAGAATATATTGTTGCAGAGGGGGGAGCCTGGGGGTTGTTCATCAGCAAGTCCCTCACACTAGGGACTGGAAAGTTTTTGAGCTAAGTGTTGTAAATGACCAGACAGCAGATGGTGGATCAGTGCCAGGGGCGCGGCTACAGGCTGAGGCCTGGGATCAGTGGGCGGAGCCTCCGCCAAACGCGAAGGTACATGCGCTGCCGGGGAGGATGGAATCAGCCCGCACCGGGGTGTCCTGAGACACCGCTGGGGTATACCCCGGCGGGATTGGGAACCCCGGCGGGCTGCAGAGCTGACAGAGGGGTACAAAACTGAAATGAAACCTAAATCAATCTAATGCTACTCAAAATGAATCAAAAACAGGGGAAGGTAATCAGGGATGGAATATATAGAGGGAGAGGGAAAGGATTCAATGGAGGGAGGAGGGAGGAAGGAAGATTGAACACAGAGAACACAGGGAGGGATAAAAACAAAAAATAGCACCTAAATCTATCTAATCTAAGCTAAATAAATGATAATATGGAGGTAGATGGGTTGGATGGGTGATATAGGAGGAGGATGGCAATGGATTGAGGAGAACAAAGCTGCTGGGAGAGGGAGCCTTCTGAAACGCCTGCTGTTCAGGAACAATGAAGGTGTTGGCAGGGGGGAGGGCAATGAGTTTTGTTACTTGCTGTGCCCGCTTCACCGCAAGCTCCATTGGCTCCATGCAGCCTAGCCCGTGGCCAATCGCAGACTGTGAAGCCAGTGGTTTGAGGAGAAAAGGGATGGTGATTGGGCAGGCTGGCTGCTACTCCAAACCTCTCCACCCCTGGTGCCTGGAAGTCTGCTCCTCAGCTGACCTCCCCCCTCCCTGTGCCTGCCTGTGTCAGGCAGTGGGTCACCAACAGGCTGTGGTCACATTTCTCCCACCCAAACCATCTGAACGCGATCCAAACTGACCAAACTGTTCAGTCGTTTCGGAATTCGGAATTAGGTTCGGTTCAGTTGGTTCAGGTTCGGTTTCAGTCGTCTGAACAGGCCGAGTTTGGGCCAAACTCCGAACTTCCGAACCGCGTTCGCCCATCCCTAGCCCTGCCCTTGCTTGTTCAAGTAATACATTGTGGTTGTGCTGTCTGTTGTTACTTGAACTGTATGACCTGTTACTTGATGCGTAACGGTCATGAGGGCATGGTGAGCTGTTTGCAGGAGGGACGGGTTATAAATATATTAAATAAATAAATAAATAAATTCCAGAGCATTTATGTGCATTCTTTGTTCCCATCTGGACCATAGGTACCAAGCTATGAGGAAGTGGCAGTGTGCCCCCCCATCCTTCCAGGGAGGCATCAGATATCACTGTGACAAATGGGTCTGGTACCGTAAATGGTTTGCCCTGTAAAATGTTCCTTGGGCGGAGCCACCAATGTAGTGTTTCGATGAGCTCTGGAGGAGCAATGATGTTCATAAAACAACTGGTGGATTTGCGGGTTGTACTCCTGGCCTAACCAGTGCTGTAGTGGTCTCATGAGAAGCCGTTCATATGACGTGGCAATAGTGGCTGCGACAAAGCGTCCCAACAGTCTCAAGAAGAAATGAACTGTTCTCCTGGGGTGTTTAAACAATCCCTTTATCGTAAGAGACATGGTCTGGAACCTATCTATAGGTAGGAATGCTTTCATTGTGGTGGTGTTTATAATGGCTCCTATGAAGCACTCGAACTGGGTCCAGGTGAGACTTTTTGAAGTTCACCTGTAATCCCAAGTCTTCTAGAAGTTTTAAGGTTATCTGCATCTGGTCCTGAAGCTCCTCTCGAGTCGGGGCCATCAGGAGCCAATCGTTGAGGTATGGGAATACAGTAATGTCTCTTCTCCGCAGCTCCATCACCACTGTGACTATGTACTTCGTGAAGACCCTTGAAGCAGAAGAGAGTCCGAACAGCAGAACTCTATATTGGAAGATCCTACCATCTACAATCATCGGAGTATTTTGTTTACAAGATTTACGAGTAGCTACATGAAAATATGCCACGAGCCTAGCATCTTTTTGTAAAACAGGGAGGATAGTGGATAATGAAGTCATATGAAACTTAAATTTCTGCACATACTTATTTAGTGTGTGGAAATCCAGAATAAGGCAGAGACCCCCATCTTTCTTATCAATAAGGAAGTAATGAGAGTAAAAACCCCTCCATTTCATTGAAGGAAACACCTCCTCACTCACTCCTTTCTCAAGTAGGGTGTTAACTTCTTGAAGCAAATGTGTTTTGTGATGGGTGTCCCTGAAGAGGTATGGGGCAAGAGATAAATTGGATCGCAAAGCCTTTTTCAATTATTTCCAAGGCCCGTCTATCTGTGGTGATGTTACACCATGCCTTTAATCTGTCTCCAAAAGAACAAGTTCAAGTTTATTGGATCTCAGTCTTTGCCATCATTCAAAAAATATATATGAAATATACATAAAACAACAAATAATAAATATTAAAACCTGACGTAACTTTGCTCTCAATTTGGTTTCTTTAAACACAGAAGCAATAAAAATAAGCTTCAAACAATATTATCAGCCACCTCTGTGCTACTTAATTCTTCTTTTCTTGCTTGCTAAAAAAGCAAATAATGTTACTTCTTTCATTATCCGAGGCTCTTTAGTGGCTAAGAGAGATCTAATCCTTAGTTCACAGGTAAAAAGAGTTTGAGAATAGCGGGGTAAGCCAAGCTTCTCTTAATTCAGCATAATATGGGCATCTAAACAAAACATGTTCCAAGTTTTCAGTTTCATTTAAAGAACAAGAACAGCACAGCAAATTGAATTCTGTGTTTGCTATTCTGCCAACCAGTACTTCTGACTCAAAAAGTTGAAATCTAAACAAGGTCAGTGCTCTACGTAACTGGAAATCCTGAATCTGTATTAGATATTCTTCCAAAGAGAAGTCATTTATAGACACCCAATACCAAGGGGCTATTAGTTGAGTAGCCACCTTGGCCAATTCATTCTGTATTGCAATGTCAAACACCCTTTGCTTTAAATGTGCAGATGATATAAAATCAGGCACAATAAGACAAAATGCTGCAGAATACCCAATTGAATTCAGGATTCCTTTTATACCTCTCCACCACTCATATTGCCTACTTCCCTTGTAGTTATATTGCTCTTGCCAGCATTGAAATATAAGTTGGGAGGGGTCTGAGTGTTGCACCTTATCCCAAAACTGTAGCGCTCTGAACCAAGTAAATACTGCAATTGGATATAATCCTGTCTCTGCTCGCAGCATAGCCAGAGGTGTTGAAGATGGTACACCTAGAATTCCCCTAATAAAGATATTCTGTACCACCTCCATCTCTTTGCTGCAGGACAGAAACCACAGCTCAGCGCCATATAGCAGTTGCACTAGGCATTTTAAAGACATCTAGCACTGCTGACATACTTGGGAGAACTTGTGGTTCTGTATAATTTTAATATCCCTGAAACTGAACTCCTAGCTTTAACTATATTTTGGTTCCTATGTCAGCCCCCAAGAGTATATAGATGTAAAAAGAACTCCCAAATAGGTTGCTTTATTACATATCGGGATTTCGAGACCTCAGGTAGAACTGCATTTAAGATGGCTAGAGATGTTTTTAATTGTAAGACTAGAGCTCAATTCCTTTTTGGAGCTGAACTGTGGGCTCCTCTCATCTGTTCCAACTTGGACTTAATTCCTTCCAAATTCTATCGGACTTTGGTTAGGGCACCAGGAGGCACCCCTGGGGCTGCCATTAGACTCGAATTGGGCCATCGTAGCTGGTTCTTTAGTGCTTGGGCCCTGGTCTACAAATTCTGGAATAGAAATGCAAGGCCTGGTGCTCAGGGGTTGTTATAATTAATGAACGCAGATCACTTTAACAACAGCTGGCAGTCTAAGGTGAAGGCCCAACTGGTCAAACTGGGTTTGTCTTGTGAGTATTTGTTAGCCAAAGACATACGGGCTGCACAAGTGGAAATTTTAACTAGGTGGCGGGATATCGACAGGCAGTCTGAGATAGCTAAGGTTAGGGCAACCCCTCATATGAATGGGTACCTAGATTTGATCCCGGAGGAAGGAACTATGGCCTCTTATCTATCATCTTCTTCCTTTTGGGGCAAGTTGCTTTTTTATTGGCCAGATTCAATGCTCTTCCCGCCAGGTTGCTGGATGGCCGTTTTTGTAATATTCCTGTTGAACAATGTCTCTGTCCCTTTGAGCAGCAGGAAGTGGAATCAATGCATCATGTTTTCTTTAACTGCCATCTTTATGACAAACCCAGGGATGAATTTCTGGGGTTGTTTATCAGTGAATACCCTGGTAGAGCAGATCAGGCCCTTCCGAACTTAGCACTGGCCCACACTGATTCCTAAGTTTCTGTTGGTGTCATAAGATTTTTGATCAGATCTTTCTCACTCCGCAAACATTTTGTGGACTTTAAGCTCCCAATTGGGAATGGGTCATGATACCTTGTTGATTTCTGACTATTTGTCTAGGATTGTTTTGTTTTCAGATGGGTATAAGATCTTTGGGGTGGTGAACCAGTATTTTACTCTCTCTTGTATTATTGTGTTAATATGCCTCTGTATTTGGGTTTTGCATATTTGAAAAGCTTGTATGATTTATTTGATATTGCTATTTTGTTTTGTTATTTTTATTTTTGTCAGCTATGACCACCAGTCTTGCTCAATAAATATTCATTCATGCATTCATTCATATTGGGATTACACACTTACCAATATGCCAAGAGTAAGACACATGTGAATCACCAAAAGATAAAATTTTAGATTTTCGGGTGCTCACCATCATACTGTTTTTCTTACAGTAGAAGTCCAGATGAGTCAACCCTTTTTGAAGACCTTTCTGAGTTTGGGACATAACCAAAACATCATCAGCATAAAGCAAAATAGGAACAGCTCTATCTGCTACCTTTGGTGGATCTAAAGTAGTGTCCTTAATTTCTGCAATTAAGTCATTAATAAATAAGTTAAACAATAATGGTGACAATCAACAGCCTTGTCTAACCCCTGCTGCTATCTGTAAGGGTTTAGAGATAGCGCCCTCTTTATTCAATCTAAGCACTGCCCTTATGAAAAATGGTCTCCATGTTGGACAATTCTGACAAGACACATAAAAATGGACAAATACACCAACACGACGTGCCTGAAGGAAATTTACTAAGAAGCCCACTGGGAAAAGGGGGGGGAGGAGGGTGGGATAGGAATGGGAGGGAGGGAGGGGGAATGTGTGCATAGAGTAAAGTGGAAAGTTGAGGGTATCCACACAAGTGGTTGTATAACAGTATTGATATAACAATGTAAGATAATCGCAGCCGTCTAGGTACAAAACTGAAATGAGATGGCAAAAGAACGAATATGATGTAAAAGGAACGTATTGTATATGTTTGTTGATACTAAAAAATAAAAAATATATTAAAAAAAAAAATTAAATTTATTGTGTTGTTTTAAAGATGTTTTTATTGAATGTTTTTATGGAGTTGTACGTCGCCCCGAGATGCCGTAGGCACGGGGGTCACTCAGAAATGTTTTAAATAAATAAATAAATAAATAGGTACGGGAGGAGGGTCCAGGTGTCAACAGTTGTTCAGGGAGCCAATAAGCCCTTACATCCCTCTGGGGCTACACACCAGTAAGTAAAGAAGCCCTCCCCCCCAGGGGCCATCTCTTGCACAAATACCTATAAGGGAGGCGAGTCCAGGTGTCAACAATCTCTCAGGGAGCCAATAAGCCCGTACATATCTCTGGGGCTACACAGCAATAAGCAAAGCACGGCCCCTCCAAAATAACATGCGGTTGGCTCATTGCACTTTACCAAGCACAGGTTAAACCTGTCAATGAGGCCCTGGTGGTGTCTGGTTACTGGATTTCCTGGGTTTAGCTTTCCCTTTAGCAAGTCTCCTCAAATTCTGTGTGGGAAATTGCTGTTGCTGCTGTGCAGAAAAAAACCTTTGTCACAGTGCCCCTCTTCTGGCGAATTAGCTCGGGGGTCCTGTGGACGAAGGGGTGTCTCACACCCCTCTATATATTTTGGGGTTCCCTTAAATGTGATTGCTGGCCTCCTCTCATGCCCCTCTAGCCAGTCTTTCTGAGGTCTAACAGTCCACAAAACCTGGGAAATGGGTTGCTCCTTGGTTGGCTTTTAGGTAGAGTTGAGTGGACTTCCAAGCCCCTTGGACAACTGCTCCATGGGAAGTCTGCTCCCTTTAGCTGCTTCCTGCAACTGCCAACTTCTCAACCTTAACTGGGCCTTTATATAGTCCTTAACCTCAGTTCCTATTCTTTATGTTGGAACCTCAGTTACAAAATAACCCTTTCTTGTCTGCCGGTTGAGTTGTTCTCTGGCCTCTGTTTTGTGGCTTTCACTGATGCGGTCACCATTTTGTGGCTGGACCCTGCCACATATCCCCCTCTCAAAGACAGGATCTAATGAAGAGAGATCCGTCCAAACGTTCTCCTCTAGGAGAACAACAATCCCCTCCCTGGAGTGAGCTAGAGGCTGGGGTCTAATCCAAAATCAGCTGTGGCCGTGGTGGGGCCTGGGCCCCCACCCACTCTCCAGGAACCCAGTCCTGGGACCCTAAAATATGGAATAATCCACCAACTACAGTGAACAAAACAATTATATACTGTGCATTCCCAGGACCAATATACATGCAGCCAACACCTCGCCCCCCCCCCCAAAAAAATCACTATAGGCATTGGCAAAGCATGAAGCCAGTGATGTGCAAGCTCCAACGGTTCCATCCAGGTTAACACCTTGGAGTTCTGGCTCAAAGCTCATTCGGTGGGGCATTCCTGGAGACCATTCACAAAAGTCACATTGATAATTCTGCCAGGGTCCTTCCTTTTGCATAGAAGCAAAGTCCCCATCACAATAATCACAACTGTGAACTGGTAAGTTAGGTAAATCACTTTCTCCCAGTTGTTGTGGTTTAACATTCGCCATCATATTTTCAGTTGAAAACTGAATACAGGGCCTGAATTCTTCTTTTTCTTTCATTTAGAGGTATTCTTTTCCTCAGTTGATCCTTTGGTCTTTAGGGCTTCTGTCTTGTCCTTTTTGGTACTGCCCTTTATCTTCTATTTGGGTACTGGTCTCTCACCTCTCAGGACTTTCTTTAATCTGCAAGGAGTCTGGCTCCATCTGGGTGGTCTTATTTCAGTTCTCCGAGGTTGTTTGTATATTTTGATCATTTATTATTTGTTTATTAGCTACCTGGGGTCTCCTTTCTATTGGACTTATTGGTATTTTAACCCCATTTTGACCCACTAGTTTTGGCTCGTTCTGTGTGGAGGTTCCTCTTCCATTTTTCATAGGTCAGGGCTGTCTCTTTGTTTGGGTTTGTTCAACTTTGTTTGGGTTTGTTCAACCCAGTCCTGGCCTAGGATAATTGGCCAAGGCATATTGGGCATTAACCCCACCCTAATCATATATTTTGTTGCACCAAGCTGGATCTTTATCATTGCCATGGGGTATTTCCTCGCCTCTCCATTTGAAGGGAAATAAATGAGGTTGCTGTCTCAGTTTACCCCAAATGGGATCGAAGGTTGCCAATTAACAAGCCAAAGTATGTGGGTACAACTCAATTGCTGACTTCATCTGCCTGCTGAGGGGGGTTTGCTTCCACTGCAGCTATCACCGCCGCCGCTCCATAGGATCCTTGGGACCTGTGGGGGAGAGAAAGAGAACTGTGAGTGCCGGGGTGTGTGTGTGTGAGGAGGAACAAAGAAGCTGGTCGCAAGGGCGAGCTTGTCCCCTCCCCCACCAGGAAGTTACTGGGAGGTTATTAAGCCCAGCTGCCAGCAGCTTCTTTGCTAGAACTTACCTGTGCTGACTCCATCTGCCCACTGAGGGAGGTTTGCTGCCACTGCTGCTATCACCGCCGTTGCTCCACCACTCCATAGGATCCTTGGGACCTGTGGTGGAGGGAAAGAGAACTGTGAGTGCCGGGGATGTGTGTGAGGGGGAATGAAGAAGCTGGTCGCGAGGGCCAGCTTGTCCCCTCCCCCCACCAGGAAGTCGCTGGGAGGCTATTAAGCTCAGCTGCCAGCGGTTTCTTTGCCGCAGGCCGCAAACCACAGGCAGTGGGCCAAAGGGCTGTGTCCAAAGGGCATGGCACTTTGGGGTCACAGGGAATTCAGGGGTGGTTCTTGGGTGTGGATGGTATGGCCCATNGTCGCGAGGGCCAGCTTGTCCCCTCCCCCCACCAGGAAGTCGCTGGGAGGCTATTAAGCTCAGCTGCCAGCGGTTTCTTTGCCGCAGGCCGCAAACCACAGGCAGTGGGCCAAAGGGCTGTGTCCAAAGGGCATGGCACTTTGGGGTCACAGGGACAGCAGGGGGGGCATGGGGAGGGATATTGGTGGGGGGGCTGACCCCTGTGATAGAGGGAAGTCAGGTGGGGGGGTATGTCTCACACCAGCCCCTGGTGGTAGCAGAATGGCTGGAGGGACTGGGGTGTGATTTTTTTTGGAGGGGGGAAGTCGAAGGGCAAGCAGCCAGATTTGTGGGGCCAGGACTTGGTGGACGGGGGGGGAGGAGGTGCGGCTATAGGGGTGGTTCTTGGGTGTGGATGGTATGGCCCATGGGGTTGGATTGCTCATGTCCCTAGGGGACCTAGGTGCCTGCGGGAGGTGCAACTTGCCATCCCCCTGCTGGGGTGGAGGGAAGAACCAGGTCCAAGGTCCAAGCATGGGGGGTTGTTATTGCTAAATGCGAGGTCCATTGTCAACAAGGCCCCAATTGTCCAGGATGTAATCTCGGACGGGGCTGTGGACCTCGCATGTATTACGGAGACCTGGCTGGACGAGATGGCGGGACCAACTTTAGTCAATCTCGTTCCGGCCGGGTATGCCGTGCAGCTTATTAGCAGCCCCGCACGGGTGGCCGGAGAGGTGGTGTGACAATTATTTTTAGAGAGGACTGGCCTGTTAGGGGATGTCCAGTTCAGGAGATTGCAGGTATTGAGGCCCTCCATGTGGTGTTTGATTTGGCTCAGGGCAAGCTAGGGGTGCTGCTGGTATACCGAGCCCCTTCCTGTGTGGCAGCATCCCTTACCGCTCTAGCAGAACTGGCCTTGGAGGTGGCGCTGGGCTCCTCCAGGACTTTGGTCCTGGGGGATATCAATATCCACGCCGATGCCAGCCTTGTAGGAGCAGAGCGAGAATTCATGGCTGCCATGGCAAACATGGATTTGTCCCAGGAGGTCACCTGCCTGACCCATGGGGGGGGGGATACCCTCAACCTGATCTTCGGTTCTGGCCTTGAGGAGGAGGGTCCAGTAGTGGGAGAGGTCAGCGTGGTGCCCTTGTCATGGATGGACCATTATCTCCTTCAGGCCAGTCTGTCAGCACACCCCCTCCAGAAGGGGAATGGACCAGTTAGGATGGTCCACCCTCGGAGCCTGATGGAACCACAGTGGTTCCAAGAGGTCTTGAGGGAGTTAATCTTGGACCTGGATGGTCACTCTGCTGATGAGCTGGTCCAGCATTGGAACAGCTTGTTGGAGGAGGCCATCGACAGAGTGGCTCCAAGATGCCCTTTGCCTCTGTCTCATCACCGCAGGGCCCCTTGGTTTACTGAGGGGCTGCGGTTTATGAAGTGAGTAGGCAGGAGGCTGGAGCGACGCTGACTTCAAACTCGATCTGACTCCGACCGACTACTCCATTGGTCCCATTTGCGGTCCTTTGTTGAGGCTGTGAGGACAGCAAGGAAGGAGTTCCTTTCTGTCCTCATAGCGTCTGCGAACTCTCGCCCGTCAGAGCTTTTTCGGGTGGTGTGGGGGCTGGTTAGTCTGGCCTCCCTCCGCCTGGATGGGGACTTGTCCCAGGCCCGCTGTGAGCAGTTTGTCAGCTACTTCGTAGACAAGATCACTCGGATTCAGAGCGACTTTGACGCTGGATTAGGGGCAGTAGATGGAGAACGTGAGGTCACAGAGGCCCCATCTGGTCCAATTTTGTGGGGGGAGTTTCAGGAAGTGACGCCAGCTGATGCAGTGGATGTCTTGGGGTCTGTGAGAGCCACCTGTTGTAAATTGGATCCGTGCCCTCCTGGTTATTGAAAGCCTCCATGGAGACATTGGGGACAGTTCTGGCGAGGGTGGTTAACATGTCCTTGCAGCAGGGGAGGTTGTCGCCTAGTCTCAAGGAGGCTGTGGTGCGCCCCCTACTGAAGAAAACATCGTTGGATGTGGACGCACTCGCCAGCTACTGACCTGTCTCTAACCTTCCCTAAAAAGGGAAGGTTATTGAGTGGGCGGTGGCGATCCAGCTCCAGGCGCATCTAGATAGCATTGGTTTCCTGGAACCTTTTCAATCTGGGTTCTGCCCCGACTATGGCACCTAGACGGCGTTGGTGGTCTTGGTCAACGATCTCCGCCAGGAGATGGATTCAGGATGTTCAACATTTCTCATCCTGCTAGATCTCTCAGCCGCTTTTGATACCGTGGACCATGGGCTGCTGTTGAGATGGCTGCGTGACCCGGGAGGTCTGGACAGGACTGTTCTTGAATGGTTCCGTTCATTCCTCTTGGGCAGAAGCCAGTGGGTAGTGTTGGGAGCTGAGACATCTTGCCCCTGCGCTTTATCCTGCAGCGTTCCTCAGGGTTCTAGTCTGTCTCCATTGTTTATTTAATGTATATATGCAGCCCTTGGGGGAGGTCGTGAGAGGGTTCGGGGTGCGATGTCACCAATATGCTGATGATACTCAACTGTACCTCTCTTTTTCAACTGACCCAGACCCTGCTTTCTCGGTGCTATCCCAGTGTTTGGAGGCCATGGCAGAATGGATGTGGTAGAGCAGACTGAAGCTCAACCCCGAGAAGACAGAGGTGACGTTGGTGGGGAGAATGAGGGAGGTGTCCGCCCCCCTGATTGGGGGTGGGGTTGCCCTCCTATAGCCCAGCAGGTTCGGACTTTGGAAGTGGTATTGGACGCAGATCTCCACCTAGAGCGACAGGTGGAGGTAGTGGCAAAGGCTGCCTTCTGCCAGTTGTATCTGGTACGGAGGCTGCATCCGTATGTCTCCGGCCTGGACCTGCCCTCCCTCGTCCATGCCTTCATCACCTCGAGGCTGGACTACTGCAACGCACTCTACGTGGGGCTGCCCTTGTTCCTGATTTGGAGGCTGCAGCTAGTGCAGAATGTGGCAGCCTGTCTCCTTTTGGGGACGGGCCATCGGGAACACATAACACCTGTGCTCCAGACTCTGCACTGGCTGCCTATAGCGAGCCGAGCCAGGTTCAAAGTTTTGGTACTGAGCTATAAGGCCCTTCACAGTATGGGCCCCTCATACCTCAGGGACCGCCTTGTCCTCCACACCCCAGAGCAGCTCCTTCAGTCTGCCGGGGGTGCCTTCCTGGAGGTCCCCCGTGTTAGGCGGGGGGCCACAATGGAGAGGGCCTTCTCAGTGGCTGGGCCTCGCCTTTGGAATTCCCTCTTGGAGGAAGCTCACCTGGCCCCAAGCCTGTTAACATTCCGGCAAATTTACAAAACCTGGCTGTTCGCCCAGGCCTTTTGGAAGGGGAATAAGGGGGGGGGTTAAGGGTTTTTTATCCCCCTCCACCCTTATTTAATGTATTAATTAATTTATATGCTCCTTTGCCCGCTTTTAATTGTTGCAATTTTATGAATGTTTTAAAATGTTTTATACTTGTATTTTACATTGTTTTTAGAGTGTTAGCCACCCCGAGCTGTTTCAGGAGGGGTGGGGTAAAAATATGATTAAATAAATAAATAAATAAAATACATTTTATTGAATAGATACTTAACATCTGGACATGGCAGCATGTGGTACTAGTTGTGAACCCCAGTAACCCAACCTAGGATATCTTACGTGTCAGAGGCCACGGTCCGAGATGCAAGCTGGTTCAGAGGAGAAGAGGGAGGGGGCCCAGTAGGCAGCTGGGCAGAGTCTCCAGATCTTTGAGAGTGAAGGTTAGGGTCCAAGGCCTATGAGGCTTACTGCAATGCTTGTAGCCACAAGCGCCAAGGACAAGTGATAAGGGCTTTTCCTTTTATAGCTTTATTGATTAGGGATATATGTTGTAGGTGCTAGGTGCAGAAAATAAGCTGATTATTCATTATGCTATCTCTTGGAGTATAGCCACCAGGGCTATTTTGGAGTTTTAGGGAGTTTTAGGGAGTTGCTGCCTAGTTGTAAAAGGGAGGTTCCCTCCTTTCTTTCAACCCCCTCTTTGTTTTCTCTCAGGCCTCTCTTTGTGTTCTTAAAGATAGTGGCTGTCTGGGATTTGTTATTGTGGCCTTGGAAATACATTTTCTGCTGGAGTGTGATTTTTACAACTTTATTCTCATGGGCGTGGTTGATTTGTACCAGCCTCATCCATCTTGCCTCAAGTTAGCCAAACTGAATTTGTATAGGTCTCATCCATCTTGTGTCTGTGACCATGACCAATACTGCCTAATCAATACATAACAGTCCCGCCCCTTTTTCACATGGCAGCACATACAAAATATATGACAGTGAAGGTGTAAAAGGAAGTAAGTTGTACCAAAATTTGTTACATACAATTGTAAATCTTAATACTAATTTAAAACAGGTTACAAATCACATTTCCATTAAACTAAGTATAATACTGAGTGTTACAATTATTAGTACTATCATTTTATTAAAAGATTACCATTTATTTCTGTAAGTATATTTGGTTATAAATGCATATATGCGTCCAGTAAGTATAAAAGTAAAAATAAAATGTAAAATATAAACAGGTGTTCAGTAAAAAAAAAAAAAGGTTACTACATGTGAGCTTCTTTGTATGCTGGCTGTGTTACCTCCATGACAGATCATGACAGATTCAGTATTTTTATTAAGTCATGCATCCTGCCCTGTGTGACCCCCAATACAACATCTCTTTAATAAGGAGGTGTGTAACTAGGGGACCAGGCCAATTACACCCCAGATGTTGCTGGGCATGAAGGTGACCAGTGGTACCCCATTCTCAAGTCACCTTCATGAATCCAATTAAGAATTGCATAGGAATTAAAACAGTCCAGGAGACGGGAACTGTCCCAAAACAATCTTGTTTCTTCCCAATGCAGTGCAAATGGGAAAATGAGCTTGTCAAGGTGATCTATAATACAAAGAATAAAATGAGGCACAGCTAAAGCAGCAAACCAAAAAGAGCAACACACATGAGAATGAAACCTTTAGGTCCAGTCCATATATCTGGGGTAGAGAACAAATTTACCAGACTATACCACCAGGACGTCTGAGAATCCTCCTCTACCTTGTTGGCCCAATTATTAATGTGTTGAACAATCTCATTTAATTTCTTTTCAGCAGCCTTTAATCTATTAACAGTGGAGTTCACCAGTTCCCCATGACTGTGCACTGTTTTTAGGAGCATTTGGAAATCCTTTCCCAATGGTAGGGTTAATTGAAGGTCCTGTAACCATTCCAAACTTAAAGTATCATTGTTGTTTAAAAGAATTGGGGAATGTGACCAATTTTGGTTGGCCACTTGAAGCCTTCTTAACTATATGTTTGCACACCATATGCCTTCTGTGACAGATGTGTTATGCATTATTAATGCTGCCTCCACAGCACCCACAGGACATGACACAAGGGGGCATACTACACATGCTTTATCTGGTCCCAAAAACACAACCTCAGGAATTTGCATAGGCACTGGAACAGATTTTTCCCTTCTCCATAACTTAAATGTGTCATTTAGTGTAGGCCATCTTTCCCATCGGTTTTTATAACACCAGAACTTATTACGTTCTCTGAAACAATCTTGGAGGGAATAAACCCCTGTGGATGCACCTCAAAAGTTGGGAAACCCAGGTTTCCACCTTTTTAGGGAAGGTTATTGAATGGGCCATGGCTCTGCAGCTCCAGGAGCATCTGGACCGTATTGGTTTCCTTGACCCTTTTCAATCGGGGTTCCACCCTGGCTATGGTACTGAGACAGTGATGGTGGCTTTGGTGGACGATCTCCGCCGGGGGATGGATGCAGGATGTTCTACATTATTGATTCTGCTAGATCTCTCGGCTACTTTTGATACCGTGGACCATGGGTTGCTGTTGAGATGGCTGCGAGACCTGGGGGGTCTTGACGGGACTGTCCTTGGGTGGTTCCACTCATTCCTCTCGGGGAGAAGCCAGCGGATGGTGCTGGGAGCTGAAACATCGAGCCCCTGGGCCTTGGCCTGTGGCATTCCGCAGGGTTCGATTCTGTCTCCGCTTTTGTTTAATGTGTATATGCAGCCCTTGGGGGAGATCGTGAGAGAGTTCGGGGTACGATGTCACCAATATGCTGATGATACTGAGCTGTACCTCTCGTTTTCGAATGACCCAGGTCCCGCTGTCTCATTGCTTTCCCAATGTTTGGAGGCTTTGGTGGATTGGATGCGGCAGAGCAGACTGAAGCTCAATCCTGATAAGACTGAGGTGATGATGGTGGGTAGGGCGAAGGAGGTTCCGACCCCTCTGGTGGTGGTGGTGGGGGTCTGCCCTCCCATAGCCCAACAGGTTCCGAGTCTGGGGGTGGTTTTGGATCCGGACTTCCGTCTGGATCGGTAGGTGGAGGCGGTGGCTAAAACTGCCTTTCGCCAGCTGTATCTGGTGCAGAGGCTGTGCCCATACATCTACGGGCCTGATTATTCATGCCTTCATCACCTTGAGGCTAGACTACTGCAACGCGCTCTACGTGGGGCTGCCCTTGATTCTGGTTCGGAGACTGCAGCTGGTGCAGAATGCAGCGGCCCATCTCCTTACGGGGAAGAGGTGACGGGAGCATATTATACCTGTGCTCCGCGCTCTGCACTGGCTGCCTATAGCGTACCGAGCCAGGTTCAAGGTGCTGGTGTTGGTATATAAAGCCCTATACGGTCTGGGCCCCTCATACCTGAGGGACTGCCTTGCCTTCCGCGCCCCAGGGCGGCCCCTGCGGACTGCCGGGGGTGCCTTCCTGGAGGTCCCCCATGTTAAACGATGGAGAGAGCGTTCTCAGTGGCCAGGCCGCGGCTTTGGAACTCCCTCCTGGAGGAAGCTCACCTGGCCCCGGGTTTGATGGCTTTTCGCTGAGCCTGTAAGACCTGACTGTTCACCCAGGCCTTCGGAGGGGGGGGGGGGGGGGGGGAGGGAGTAGAGGAATCTTTTGGGATGGGGGTGGGTAGTTTTAATTATTTATACTGCTGATATTTTATATATTTTAGTATTGTTTTATTTGCTGTGAGCTGCCCTGGGATGCCGTAGGCATGAGGGGGCAGCCAATAAATAAATAAAAACATACTATTTTCTACCCACCCGATGGGAGCAAGAGGCCATAATGTTTCAGTTTCTATACCTCTTACCACTGTCATTCGGAACACACACTGATCCCAACTGCATGACCCCAAGTTCATGGTTAGAATAGAGCAATCTTTTGAGCCACACTGAAATGATCTAACAAGTTCAGGAATTAATGTGACAATTCATAGCTGCAGAAACCATATGTTTCATGATTTCATCCAGACTTCCCTGCAAGGCACTACACCAAACCTGCCATGTAGATCGTTGTGACTCTTGTACTAAGGTGTCAACTATTGATTTCATCAGTACTGCTTCTGATTCCCACAAAACTGTTTTCCATTTAACCACCTATTGACAACCCTTTCCCACTCTAAGTCTCTGTGCTGTGTTTATACTTGTCTGAGCCAGTTTCTGTTGGAGACTGGCCAGGTCCAAACCATTTAAAACCCCTAATGAAGTCTCAGTACGTCCCATCCAGTCCCCCTACTCCCTTCACTTTTCCTAATTTTGGGAGTCATCGCATTAAACCATTTCCCCTGTATTTTCCTAGAAGCAGTCAGGGCTTCTGAACAATTAACATATTTGGCAAGAATTGTGAAAGTTCTTGGTACTTCATGTATTTCTTTTTGTGTGATCTCAAACAAATAGCCATGATCTTGCAATGATACCTCCAGTGGATTAGCCTCCCTCCAAATTTCAGTTGTACCCCCAACTATGATTATACTGGCAGCAGCTTTTACTGATATAAAAGGTGCTGGAAAAAACACAGAAACACCCTTGATTAGTCTTAAACCCAACAAAAACATATTATGGTTCGTTAAAACCTGTAATGTTCCCAGGCTAGAATCAGCATGCATTTCCTTTACTTTAATGTGGGTTCCTCCGGTGGAAACCATGTGTTACCGTATACTACTAAGTGTATCAAAAATATATGTCCCTTTTTCTGTACTTCCAATAACATTTCGTGTCTAGGATCTAACCTTTTACATTCAAATTGGACCACCCTCTTAATGTTCCCAACATGTATTGACCAAAATGCCCACCCATTTACTGTCATAATAGGGTTTTCTTGTATGTTCCAAGTGTATGGTGTAAAAGCTGTTGGAACTGGTGTGCTTGGGAAAAATTCTGTGTCATTAATCCTTATTACACTGTCCACATGTTGTTTTCTGGGGTTTTCTACATTGTATACCTTCTCCCCACTCCATATATCATCACCACTATACTCAGGTATCTCAATTGGTGGAAACAATAATTTTAACTGAATGCTGGAATTACAATCTTGAATCCCTTCCCATTCCCAGCAACATACATATGTCCCTTGTGGAATCCTCATCCATCTGCACACCATACCATGTTGAATTCAGGTGTTCATCTTTACTCAGTGAATCAGGAATGGAAGTGTCAGTGTCTTTAATATGCTGTGGGGGCGTCCAGGTCCATGAAACTTTTATTCCCTCACCAAAGGGTTGAAAGAAATGGATTGACATATGTATGCTGACAACTTCGCAATTTAAAAGTAACTGAGTCCCCCTACTATATTGTTGAACTTCATCTGGAGCCAAAGCAGTGGTTCCCTTGATTTCAGTCCAACTTGATCTAGCGAGGTCAAACGTATCATTAATCCAATATTCGTCTGAAAGTCCATGGTCTGTTATAGTGACCAGGTACAGGATCCAAATCAGTGGTAACTGCAGCTGACCAGGCCTTCCGGGACACTTAAAAAAAACCCTTCTTTTCTGCTTCTTTAAAAATAAAGCAAGACAAGTCTGGCCTTCGTAATTTCCTGGAAAAGAATTGTTTGGTTATGCACACTTCTCTGAACAAAACCAATTTTAAAGAGAGAGGTGTCCGCAATCCAAGGCATTTCCCTGATGTTTTAAAACCAAACAAACTAGCTGCCAGAACACAAACATGAGACCAGCAGCTCATGCTTCCTCCCCCACTTAATACTAAAACAAATAGTATTACCATATCAGCTGCTAAATTGTAATCAATTGCTGCCCACAAACGGAGGCTGTAAGTAAAAGCAGTATAAGTGAAAGCAGTGGGCAAGGGTGTAGTGTTACAGCTGGAAAGAAAATAATAAAAAGATTGGAGAGAGGGGAAAAAAGTGTCTGAAGGGCAGGCATGTGGGTGACATCAACAATGATTATGCAAATAAGGAGACAGACAGTGCCAGTTAACCTTCTTTCTTTCCGTTTTCCTTCTCATACATTCCTCCTCCCTTCCATACAAAAAAAACCCCTTACCATCCAAAAAACTCACATTCAGGCATCCTATTATCCCTTATTATCCCAATTCCCTTAAGCTACCATATGACTGTGCAAATATGGAGACAGACTGCATGGGAACAAAACACAGACACCGTTTTCAGGCCAGACCCAAATCAGGAATGAGACAGAATATTACCACAACCAGTGAATTTGAAATGAATACAAAGGCAAGGTTCCCTTTCTAGGACTTTTCTCACTTCTAATCTGGTGTAGGTCTGGACACATTACAGAAACAATGATTAATATAAGGCAAAAAGCAAAGAAGACTGAACAGAAGGGACAGAGTGCCAAACTAAGCCAAAAACGTTACTGTCTGCTAAGACACCACCACAAAACTTAGCTTATTACAACAAACAGTCCAGGAACACTTTTTAATCTCAAATAAAGCACACTCAAAGAGAATAGTGCTTCCATGCTGCAGCGAGTTAGGTTGCCAATTATGTGTGGTATCCCACATATCCCACAGGGATATATAAAGGGGTATATAAAGGAGGAATTCCTGCTTTACCACAACTCCTGTGCCTATAAGAATCCTCAAACACACATACATTGCCACCCAAAGACCTACAACTCTAACAGGCGCACCCACTTACACAAGCTTTAAATAAAACATTCATTACACTTGCACATATGCTCACACAAATTTTGTCACACACCCCTATTTTCACATGAAGCAGGCATACATTGTTTATTTCTTGCAGACATCCAGTATCAAAGGGTGATTTCAGACGTTACGTGATCAAAGGCCACCACAGTCAATTTCCTGTGGTGGCTTGGACCACGTAACGTCTGTTGGGGGAACGGATGTGGGATCAGATCCACAGCGTGGGATCAGATTCACCACGCGAGCGGCCAAAGCGGCGGGGTTGGAGGCCGTCGCATGTTAAATCCGATTCCAGGCCATGGTGACGCCCACCGTCATGTCTGGACAGCGGACACAGGCCAGAATCCCTGCAGGGATTCCGGCCCGTGGCCATAGCTGGTGGGCGCTGCGGCGGCATTGGCCGCGGCAGCCGCCCGTTGCCCCAGAGGGAGGGTGGCGAGGAACATGGAGGGGGCGGGGCCGTGCGGCCGCACGTTGCGCCGCACGGCCCCACCCCCTCCCCGATTCCCCGCCGGGATCCCCCGGAACGTCTATTAGGGCGTTACGGGTCATCCCGGTGGGGGATCATTTCCTTGATTTCGTGATGGGGCCAATTGGCCCCGTCACGTCTGAAAACACCCAAACTTACACGCATAAATGCAACATCTGTGGAAATAAGCTGTCTTAGGGAGTTTCAGTGTGAGTTGACTTGCTAAAAAAAACCCACTACCTCTCTTGATACACCACCTCTTTTTTTTTCGTAGAGCCAAAGTGGGGAAATACAGTCTCATGAATTCCTGCAGAACTCAGAATTTAACATCTCGGGGCACTCAGGCAGAGTCCCTCATACACATACCCACATGGGGGATCTCCTCAAGCATACAAATATACATGCACCCCATTTCACACATCCCACATAGTCAAGCACACACACAAGTTACTTATATCAGCACTGAAGTCAATGGCAGAGACAACACATGCTTGGGAAGTACATGATTTTTTAGACTGCTGCTTTTATTCTTCCTTACAGACAATATTAGCCCTGATGGCAAAGATAAATGGTGGCAAAAACAGTGTAGATGAGGCCCTATTTTTAACAAAATACCTAAACAAAATACCTAACTAACACTACCAATCACAACAATAAAAACTATTTTTGTTTCCCTTTAACACTTTCTCTAACCTTCTTTCTAACTTACACATAATTCTGCTTGTGGTGTAGGGAACGCACACACACACACACGCACACGCACAAAGTCTAGTCCAGTGCCTAAAGGCCTGGGGAAGGTAGATTTAGAAGTCCATCCTGGCCTCTGCCTGAACTCCTTCCCAAACTGGATTTAGGATTAGCCTAGGTTTCCCTCCTTGTATAGATGCTACTCCATGCCCATTTATCCAGTGTTAATCCTATCCTTCAAGAACTATCTTTAAAATTCTTTTTCCCCAACACCACTGTTCTGTATTCCCCTCCTCAACACACGCACACGCACACGCACACGCACACACACACACACAAAAGGGGGAGGTTTGCTTCAGGCTGGATTATGCGTGCAGGGGCCAGGGACCACTGTTGCTGGTTAGGGCAGAATGGGGGAGCCACATGGAGAGATGGGTGAAATACATTCCCAAAACCAAGTTAGGGAATGTCAGTATTTCACTCCAAGTCCTGTTCTAGAAACCTGGCCATGGAGGGGGACTCCTGGGGAACCCTACAGGCCCCTGGACATTTTGGGGGAAGGGATAAAAGTCCCTGGGCTGACCAGAGGAACTTTTCCCTCCTGGGCAACCTGGATGCCAGGCATCTCTCTCTGTCTGAGGTTGCCAGTGCTCCTTAAGCACTGCCTTCTGTGGGATCAGGAGGATTAGCAACCACAGTGGCCGCTTTGTCTGTGTCAGCAGTGTCTGTTGGAGGGTCTGGATCACAGGGAGGTGGGGGAGTTGCAATTTCCTCAGGTTGGTTTACTGCAAAAATATCCTGGATGACATCATGTCGTCCTTGGAATCACTACTTTCATGCCAAAATTTTGAATCCATGTAATCTTTCCCATTAATCTTGGAACTCATTGCAATGGGTTTGCTTTTTACTGCATAAACCATACCCTGTTTAGATTGCAACTGCTGTGTCAGAGCTGAGATTTTAACTTGATTCATTAATAATCTCATTCCTGCCTGATTTTCCTGTAAGCGGGTGGAGCAGATTTTGTTACTGAATGCTAACCGCTTGTTTTTGTGTTGTACAGCTGTGAGTTGATTTTTAGTATCAATGAGTTCCTTAGTTTGAAGCATACATCTGTTGATTGTTTCATTTTTCCAATTTTGGCTGTCTTATCCTTTTGTCGGAGTACTGCCAATTCAGCTTCGAGTTCTTTTTCAGTAGACTTACTTTCTAATAACTTAATTTCAAGAGCCTGTATGGCTTTCCAAAGAAGCCAAATTGCTGCAGCATTTTTGGATGTCTTTTTGGATTGATACAAAGAGACATATTTGTCCCAAACATCACACAGCTGTGCACATGAAACTGGGCATGTTAAAACCTGATTAGACCATGGACAAGGCCCTTGCTTAGATATGAACTCATGTAACTTGGGGACAGACTCTACTTTATCACAATGCTCAATGGGGACCCCTCCCACACTCTTCCTCCTAAACCAAGCCATAGAAATCGAAGTAGTCGAGACTGCCAGTCCAGAGATAGTGTTGTACCCTTAAAATTACAATTACTCCGCCCTACAGTGCAAAAGTATAATTTTGGTGTATAATTTGGTTCCCAGCTTTGGCACAAGCCCCACACCTACAGTTGTAAGGCCTGTTAAATGCAACCAGGGGAATGCTATCCAGCTATATTCCCCCACACTGCATTCTTCCACCAATTGAAGGGAAATAAATGAGGTTGCTGCCTCAGTTTACCCCAAATGGGATCGAAGGTTGCCAATTAACAAGCCAAAGTATGTGGGTACAACTCAATTTTACTGGATAGACACTTAACATCTGGACATGGCAGTGTGTGGTACTAGTTGTGAACCCCAGTAACCCAACCTAGGATATCTTACGTGTCAGAGGCCATGGTCAGAGACACAAGCTGGTTCAGAGGAGAAGAGGGAGGGGGTCCAGCAGGCAGCGGGCAGAGTCTTCAGATCTTTGAGAGTGACGGTTAGGGTCCAAGGCCCACGAGGCTTACTGCAATGCTAGTAGCCACAAGCGCCAAGGACAAGTGATAAGGGGCTGGGCTTTTCCTTTTATAGCTTCATTTATTAGGGATACATGTTGTAGGGCTCTCTCTGCTAGGTGCAGAAATTAAGCTGACTATTCATTATGCTGTCTCTTGGAGTATAGCTACTAGGACTATTTTGGAGTTTTAGGGAGTTGCTGCCTAGTTGTAAAAGGGAGGCTCCCTCCTTTCTTTCAAACCCCTCTTTGTTTTCTCTCAGGCCTCTCTGTGTTCTTAAAGATAGTGGCTATCTGGGATTTGTTATTGTGACCTTGGAAATACATTTTCTGCTGGAGTGTGATTTTGACAACTTTATTCTCATGGGCGTTGTTGATTTGTGCCAGCCTAAGGCCTATGCCTCAAGTTAGCCGAACTGAATTTATACAGGCCTCATCCATCTTGTGTCTGTGACCATGGCCAATACTGCCTAATCAATACATAACACATTGACACAATGGAGTGTAATCTCTTGCCCTTGTATTATGTTATCTGGGGAAATTAAATGAGCCCTGACTAGGGACTGGTTAGACCCAGAGTCTATTAGAGCCACTACTGTGCAATCCTCTCATTGAACAGTTCTTGTGTTTGTGGAGTGATTGATTACTATCAGCTGTTCTGGCGACTAGAATGTACAATCCCCAGGGTTGGTTTCATTCCATGACAGGACTATCTCTCTGCAAATGTTCATATACCCGCACAGGAAGCATCTTACCCCAGGGACATCTGATAATTGCTTCTCCTGAGGGCTTCCCCAAATCCTTCAGTGATTTTCCCGGGGACTCATCAAATCTGGTGGCACTTGCTCAATTCCTTCCTCGGCCTTGCATCGGCAGTCATGAGCTAAAATCTCAATCTTTATCCCAATTCCTTGTATTGCTAGAAGAGCACTGCTTGTCTGATTTTACCTTTGCTTGGATCTGAGATTCCAATCATGTTGTTAATATACATGTCTTGGCTGCTTCTATTGCATCTTCTAGGGTTTCACCGGTGGGTCCAGAGTCATAGGTCTTGTGGTAGGCTAAATATTATTCTAGGACCACTTGATCAATAATCTCCTCGACCGATCTTTCTCACAGTTTTAGCCATTGCACTGCCTGATCCCTAAGTTTATTTATTTATAAAATCTTGATACCCTGGCCCTCCTGACACAGAATCTTGGGGTGACTTACAATAGCAAATAATAAAACATTAAAACACATAAAACAACTTATAGCAAGGATGATTTAAAAAACCCTTCCCTGCCACCCTAACCTATTCCCCACACCCGTCACCCATCTCCTCTGCCAAACACCAGGTGGAACAGCCAGGTCTTACAGCTACATCAAAAAGAGGGGAGATCCGGGACCAATCGGGCTTCCACCAGAAGGAAGTTCCACAGCCACAGTGTGGCCACTGAGAATGTCCTCTCCATCGTGGCCCCCCAAAACACTCAGGAGACCTGGACAAGGGCACCCCCAGATGACCACAGGGCCTGATCTAGGATCCGAGGGGTGAGGTGGTCCCACAGATAGGTAGGGCCTAGGCGGTTCAGGGCTTTATAGGCAAGCGCCAACACCTTGAATCAGGCCCGGAAGACTACAGGCAGCCAGTGCAGAGATCAGAGAACCAGTGCAATATGCTCCTGGTGGCCTAATCCCACCAAGAGACAGGCCACCACATTCTTCACCAGCTGCAGTCTCCGAACCATCACCATGGGCAAAACTTTGAGGCTTACTTTGGGCTTTAAACCTGAGCATGCGAAACCTAGCCCTATACATTTCTGCAGAAATTCCTATTCTTGCTAATATAGCTGCTTTGACTTCATCATAGCCCTGGGTCTCATGATCCGACAGCTCGATATGCAGCTTGGACTTCAACCATTAAATAAGTAGGCATGGGCGAACAGATCGCGGTTCGTGTTCGGCCGTTCGGTTCGGCCGCGATCGGTTCGTGTGTTCGCGTTCGGCCGTTCGGTTCGGCCGCGTTCGGTTCGTGTGTTCGTGTTCGGTCGTTCGGTCGTTCCTCGCGTTCG